>JALIZH010029954.1:0-318064 GCA_030522465.1 Rhipicephalus appendiculatus
CAGGCTGATCATCATTTTTGGTGTTTTTGCTTTTTTTCCGTTTTCTTGAGATTGTGGCGGAGCATATATATGTGGACTGGCAGAATAAAGCACATTCGGTTGTTAGTCAGCGCCGTGGTTTGTGTCCTTTCTTTGTCCCGTCTTGTAGCGCTGTTTTCTACTGCAAATCATGAACCAACCAGCCCAAATGCGTACTCTACTGCAGTTCATTTCTACTACATCGGGCTCTTTTTCTTCGTTCACGCCTTTCTCGTGCTTACGTTCTTCAGTCATTTGCATAAATCTGCTCGCCACTGCGACGTGTAGAGCTCGTCTCTACACGTACTCGCTCAAGCATTCCTACCTACCGCCGGAAGTTGCCCGTCTTTTCGGGGCTCTGATGCCTTCAGAAGGCCATGCCAAAAGAATCTGCCGCATCTTGCGGTCAGAGGCATGCCGACAAGTTCGCTTCTTCACGGATTGCTTGCAGATTGTGAACTACAATGAAATGCCTTTACCCAGTGCACAGAAGAGGTTTCTGGAAGACCTGCGACTGGCGTCTCAGACTGCTGACTTCCTTTGGGGCAACTTGGTCGTTCGACTGCCTAGGAGCAAAATGCAGTATCCAGAGCAAGGTAAAGACGTCAAGGTACTTGGGCACGCCTCAGTTCCGAAGAACGTGGTTGATCTTCTCAAGCTCGGGCCAAAATTCTGTGAGCACCCTGATTTGGACAAGACGGAACTACTCAGCCTAGTCAGAACAGCTGCTGGTAAAGCAAGGACAGATGAAGTTGACCGGTGCATCAGGGAAGGAGTTGACTGCCTGCCGGAGCGGGTTAAAAAAGGCAACACGGTTAAGCTCCGCTCAGCGGTTGCTGTCCTTCGGGAAGCCGGCCTGAAGTTCCTCCTGTCTGACAAAGGAGGAGGATTCGTCGTGGTGCCTCGTGGTCTGTACAAGGAAAAAGCAGATGCGGCCATTAACGGCAACTTCAACGAAGTGAAAGGAGTGGTCCTTACGAAAGTTAAATCAAGGGCTGTCCAGCTGTGCGAAAAAGCGGGACTTGCAAAATTGGCATCATCCGTGAAGGCCTGCAAAGAAACCAGCCTTTCAGTGTTTTTCAGCGCCAAGACTCACAAGGAACTTTGCCCGTTCCGGGCCATCGTCTCAGAGCGCGGAACCTGGCAGCGTGAAGTTGGTGCTTTCCTGCAAAGGTTTTTGGGCCTCCTTGACATCGACGACCCCTACCTCATAAGGACCCCAGGTACTGTTTCTGCCTATCTCCGAGATGACTGTCCAGAGGGTGTATGCGCTTTTTCAGTCGATATCAAGGACTTATATTACTCGTTGCCTCAGGATGATGTGTGTGCAGAAGTTAGTAATTGCATTGACCGATACGGTGTTGTTAAGTTTCAGAATGCATGTGGAATCACTGTCGACAAGTTTTTAGAGTTTTTAAAGTTTTATATGCAATCCAGCTTCATCAGTTTGGACGATAAGCTTTTTATTCAGCGGAAAGGAGTCTGCATAGGCTCATGCATCGCCCCTGTTCTCAGTGACATTTTATTAGCCAGCTATGACCGTAATCTCGACAGCAAGCTCAGACAGACTAGCACGATAAAGGTGATGAGATACGTGGACGACTTTTTAATTTTTTATAGCACTAACCCTCGTGACGTGCAGCCTGCTGATGCAATTTTTGACATATTCCTCACGGAATTAACTCCACTTGAATTGACCACTGAGTATCCATCAGACAATAGGCTTCGCTTCTTGGACTTGGAACTCTCGTTCTCGAACAACCATGTCTGTTGGGGGTATGCGCCTAGGTCACAAAAGAGCCTTCTCCCTTTCTCTTCTGCACACTCGAAGATTGTGAAGCGTGGCATTGCAAGGGCTTGCATGAAGGCGGCGCTTGAGAGGTCCTGTGACCACCAGGTTGAAGCGAGCTTTTCTTCTCAAGTCGCACGTCTGAAGCTTGCTGGCTTCCCAAAAACGCTTTTGACAAGCATCGCAGAAAGCATCGTATCTGGCTTTAAGAACAAGTGCTCTACAGCTGTTCAGTCGGCGACACCCCCGCAGCAATCAGTGGCAGTCATACCTTATGTGCACAAGGTGGCACATAATCTTAAGAAAGTGGTCAGCAGGGCAGGCGTTAGGTTGTTGTTTTCGGCCAGAAATAAACTTGCTAGCCTGTGTCAGCAAGTTAACCGAGAGACCAAGACGAAAAGATGTAGTAAGAAGCACCGGCAAAAGTTTGTTGAATGTTGCGAGGGTGTGGTGTACAAGATTCCGCTTTCTTGCGGGCGTTACTATGTGGGTCAAACTGGCCGGTGCGCTAATGACCGCATGCGCGAGCACGCGAACAAGGTCAGTAAACAAGCTAGAGATAGCCAACTGTCTATTCATTGTAATCATTGCGGTTGCCAGCCATCTTTTAAAGATTCTATTTTTCCTGTCAAAATACCATGATGAACGCGCGCGTCTCATTTCTGAAGCGTATCACATCCATAACGGCGGCGAGGCTTGTGTTAGCCTCCCCTCGATTTCACTCCTTCCGAAGGAGATAACATTTCTGTCAGATTGAGCGTTTTATTGCCTCTGCGCAGGCTGATTATCATTTTTGGTGTTTTTGTTTTTTTCCCGTTTTCTTGAGATTGTGGCGGAGCATATATATGTGGACTGGCAGAATAAAGCACATTCGGTTGTTAGTCAGCGCCGTGGTTTGTGTCCTTTCTTTGTCCCGTCTTGTAGCGCTGTTTTCTACTGCAAATCATGAACCAACCAGCCCAAATGCGTACTCTACTGCAAGAATTAATCCATCGAAAACCGTTTTCATGGTCTTTCATTCCCAACCGACAGTACTTTCAAAATCTATATCTGTACGTCTGGACGATAACTTAATATGTCTGATAGCACAAAGTTTCTTGGTGTAGTTCTCGACAGGCATATGAAGTTCAATCTTCATGCGCAATCACTCATTCGCAAGATAACCTTTGGAATACGCGCCATAATCAAAACTCGTTCATATTTTCAGCCACACATTATCCATTATCCATTCCCTTTATCGCGCGCATATTCATAGCCATCTATCTTATTGCATATCAGCTTGGGGCAACACATATTTCACCCACCTCTGCCAACTTCAACGCATGCAAAATCAAGCACTTCGTCTCATGACATTAAGCCATTTCTTAACCAATGCAACTACACTTTATCACAGTTTAAATATCCATCCTCTTCATCACCTCTTTCAGCTGAAGTTATCAATTGTGATGTATATGCTTTTTCGTGGTATTGTACATATTGATGGCACTGTCGTGGAAAGCTTTGTAAATAACAACGTTACTAGGTTTTCTCAGCTTGATAATCGTCTTCTGCCTAAGGTTCGCACGAACTACGGTAGGTTCACCACCACGTTTACGGGAATCAAGCTGTGGAATTCCCTTCCTTACATCATTCAATCATCAACCACGGTACATGCATTCAAAAACCAAGTAAAGAAATACTTTTTGCAACAACTGTTTTCATCCTAGCAACTGATTTTTGTTTGGTACATGTTATATTGCTGTTTTGTTTTGTATTGTAATTTGCGATTGTTTTTCAATGTTACCTTTTTCTTTTTTGTCTGTTACACATATACGCATTTTTGCTTTCGGATTTTTTTTTCGCGCTGTTCATTTTTCTTTCTACCAAAGATAATGTAACCACTGATTGATGTACATCTTCTTTCCCGTTCACATCATGTATGGGAGCCCCCCCCCCCCCCCGACAGTTTTTAACTTTGGGGCTCCTTGTGTATTACCAGTTTTGTATGCGCTTTTCTGTAAACTAATATCGTTGATGTTGAATAAACTTGAACTTGAACTTGAACATCCACGTCGACGACGTGATAATGGGAGCCGAATCACCCAAAGAAGCTGGAAAACTTTACCGGGAGTCAAAAGAGATTTTTCAAGAGGCGTCAATGACTTTGAGAAAGTTTAATACGAACGAGCCTCGATTACAAGGAACTATAAACAGGAAAACGCAAGCGTCGGAACTTCCACCCAAATAACAGTGCTTGACATCAGATAGAATTTCAAGGAACAAAGACTGCACCTTCCATCGTTTGAAATAAAAGACACCGATACCAGCGGTACACTAACGAAGAGGCAAATGTTACATCTCGAAGTTGTGGACAACTGTAAAACAGAAGCATTCTTACATGCATTCCGAAGATTCACAGCGAGAAGAGGCCTATGTCGCACAATATACAGTGCCAACGCAAGGACGTTCAAGAAAGCCAACAGAGAAATCAGTCGTATGTTCAAAGAATTACAAGAAGTAATCTCTAAAAGAGCTAGCCAAGGAGGTCAAATTAAGTGGAAGTATAACGCGGAACAAGCACCTTGGTGGGGAGGCTTCTATGAAAGGATAATACGAAGCATGAAATCATCAATGAGGAAAGTCATCGGAAAGAGACCGCTCACCAGGGAAGAGATGGAAACAATCACTGAAGTTGAAGCAGTGCTTTATAACAGGCCGTTGACTTATGTATACAGCGAACCGGATGAGCCGCTACCTAGTGTGCCGGCTGACATAATAGGAGGAAAATACAGGCTTCCAGGCAATAACGAAGATCAACACGAAGTGAACATAGAAGAAATCTGGAGAAATCGACAAAATGCCACGAAAGATTGGTGGAAAAGATGGAACAAAGAATATCTGAAGGAACTAAGAGAACAAGCTAACGCAAGTAAACAAGAAACGAAAGTGAACCGAGGCGATGTCGCATTGCTTGGTGCACGCACTCCTAGATCACAGTGGAACCTGGCTAAAGTCACGGACGTTTATTCGGGAGTCGACGGCAAGACGCGCTCCTGCCTGTTGAAAACCAACGGAAAGATCATTCGGAGACATATAGAACATTTTTATCAACTTCAGGGTTGTTTCCGATGACGAGTAGTAAACTTCATGCGGGGCGGAAGCTTTAGGAACTCGCCGAAGACAAGGAGAAGAAAGAAGACGACAGCGGGCATGGAAGAGCGCGCGCAATAATAAGAAAATAAAGCAAAAGAAGAATCTGGCTTTTCGTTCGCATCGAACGCAGTTGTGTCTGTGGTCTCGTCTCGTTTCTGCGACATTGTGTATTGCTGTAACCTGACTTTCCGTTGACCGGCCATAAGTTCGGGCAAATAAACAGTTTCCTCTTAGACATACAGAGTGCTGCAGTCGTCAACGTCACGAAGACGTTACATCTGGTGGAGGTGCTGCTTCAGTCATGGTCGAGACAACCCCGCGAGGCGCTGACTCAAGCCCAAGCCACGAAGAAGACGAGGCAAAGGACAACCCTCATCGTCGAACTAGCCGCAGGCAGCAGGGACTACAGCCAGAACGCGGGCTTCTGCCGGAAAACACCAGGAAAACCAACACTGTGACTTCAACCGCAGGCACGATGACCACCCCCGTGCCGCCTGCACCAATCGTTCTCCGGCAGCCCAAATAGTCGCCATCATTGCGCGGATCATCAGTCGAAGATCCGGAAAGTTGGCTAGCAGCATATGATCGGGTTGCCACCTTTAATCGCTGGAGCAACAACGACAAGCTTCGGAATGTTTATTTCGCTTTAGAAGACGCCGCTCGGACCTGCGTGGAGAGTTGGGCGAGTTGGTACGAGTTCATTCTGCTCGAACTTCTGGTCGCCTCCTGCGCTTGTCTGTCTCGCCTTCTCTTTGTGTCTCGTCCCACTGTGCAGTTCGACCAGAATGAGCTCGGACCTGGTTCGAGAATCAAGAGCGAAACCGCACAACGTGGGACAATTTTCGCCAAAGGTTCCTTGCCACTTTCGCAAGTGTGGTCCACAAAGAGAAGGCCGAATCCGCAGGCCGAGGCTGTGTTTGCCTCGGAACTCGTGTGAAGCTGCAAATGAAAACGTGGCACTCTTCACGGGAGAGATGACTGGACTCTGCCGCCACGCACACCCCAAAATGCCCAAGGACAAGAACTTTCGCCTCCTCATCCGAGGACTTAAGGAATGGCTTTTCGCAGGACTAATGCGGAACCCTCCGATGCTACGATCGGCCTTGGAAGCCGTCGCGGCAGAGGCCGCGGATAATGCTCCTGTCATTCAAAAGTTCCTCCCGGGTTCGCTGCCCTTCGCGGGCGCAGGTCTAACCCCATTTTCCAGGACTGCCTACGAGCGCGCGGCGTGCTCAGGTGACCAGAAATCCAGCAAGGGTGCGGCGAACAGCCCTTTGTTGCAAGATTCTGCCGGCGTGGGAGAGAAGCTGCTCACACGTTCCTAGCGACGCGGCATGTCTCGGCGGCTGGACGGAGCCATTAGTGGTTGCAGGTGATCGACAGCAGCAGCCACGCCTTCAGAGGTCACCGACTTGGCACCAGTCCGGTTCCCCTTCGGACATTTCCTCCTCGCCGACAATTCCGAGTCGTCTGGGCGTGGTACGTGGACATCCCCCCTGTGTGGGGTATTGGTGTTCCCCAATTGGACTTCTCGTCCTTGCCATCTTGAGGACTGTGTTGTGCGTCCTGTTACCTCCTTTCTGGGGGGCAGGGCGTTGTGGCGGCAGGACACCTTATTGGCGGGTGTTGCTGAAACCGGTTTGATTGCCTCAAGTTGCCAAACTCGGGGCTTTAAAAGCCGAAGACTTTTTGTAAAAACTCTCTTCTCTTGATCTCTCAATGTGAATAAGCGTCTGTAATATCTCTCCTACGAGCGCCTTCCTCTCTGCTGAAGATGGGCCAGGGGACCGGCGGCGGGCCAGCTACCAAGGATGAGACCCGCCGGACCCAAGTCGCAACACCGAACAGTATCCAAGAGTTTGTCTCGAAAGCGGCAACTATCGAAACGACCCTGGAAATGCGCAAACGACCATTACACCCAGGCTACGCAGAGTTCCAACCACTCTGCTCCGACGATCTGCATGCGATCATAAGGGCCACACGTTGCACCCTGCTCTGTTTTTGTTGCACTCTGCTCTGTTACACATGCGTGAAGAACCATGTATCTGCTTTATATACGTTTTATGATTAATAAAACTTCAGTTGTGAGTGGAAGCGCTGTCCTGTCTGCTTCTTCTTGTGTGTGTTTTTCCAGTGCGCTTCAACCAAATTTTCAAACATGAACGTAAACCAACTGGCCCAACTTGCCATCTTGCTGCCATAAGGGCCGAAGTGCGCGAAGAACTTCGCCGAATGTTGCCGGCATGCCACCCTCAAGTTTCCTTGATCGAGACACCATCAGAGAGGAAATCGACCAATCGCTGGGCATTCTTGAGTCAGCGCAGCCGCAACCCCAACCTATGAGTTACGATGCTGCTGTCCGCCGTCCCGTTCCCCCTTCCCGCCCTTGTCAAGACGCCACTCCGCCGCAGTCCCACCGCCAGACACCACCGCCGCAACCACCGACGCCATACCGCCCACCAGCCGGCCAGCGATACACGCTGAGGAAGACTGACGTTTGGCGGGCACCCGACCACCGCCCACTATGCTATCAGTGCGGAGAAGCCGGTCACATGTACCACGATGCCAGCACCGTGCGATGGGACGACGCGGTTTCGCCGTTAACGCGCCACGTTCCGCAGCCAGGCAAAGGACCTCGCGACATCGCCGACTACATCACCGGGCACTGTGGCAACAACAATGGTCCATCCCGTTCACCATCACCCGGCCGGTACATCTCGCCGCACCACCGGCAGTACACTGCCAAACCCGGGGCCGGTCGCCTAGCCCATATCCGGAAAATTAAGGGCAGCAACCGATGGAGGTGCGGTTGCTGTACGACGAAATACCGAAGACCCTTCCGCCGCCGACAACGACGCCACGATGAAGTGTTGAGATCAAGCCGCAAGCCGAGGGACGCCCGTACGACGAAACTTAGTCACCGAATAAAGACATGACGACACCACGTAGAAGCAGCGGAGCAAGCCGACGTAGCCGTGATCCGACAGCGCGACCCAACCGAAACGCGAGACGACGAACAAGCGACCTCGACGTTCTCCTCCGCGGCCACAACGTTGCCGCTCTCCTCGACAATGGGGCCGACTATTCCGTCATCAGGTGGGTCATTCGCCGCCAAGCTGAAGAAAAGAAAGACCACTTGGAATGGACCCGAAATCCCGACAACTGGAGGCCAGCTAATTACGTCGGTTGGAGTTTGCACAGCAAGAGTCACCCTCAATAACCGGATGATACTTGGATACACTTCCTAAGTCACCATGGTGCATTCATCGGCCAGAGGTCTGCGTCAATAACCCTAACCTTAGCAAAAGCGCTGCCACCCCACACGACACTGGTGAACCACGCATTCAATATTGCCACGTGGTCGTGATGTCGACGAAGGCAGCAGTCGGTAGGTCCAAAATGAAACTGTTTATTTGGGCCGAACTTGTGGCCGGTAAACGGAAAGTCAGATTACAGCAATACACACTGGCACTGATAGCGGCGAACAGAGCGTCGCCCGTCGATCAACAGAACATGGTTGGAACGCGCCGGCTTTTATAAATCACGCGTCGAACATTCTAGCCTTATCACTAGTCGTCGCGCAAGCTCTGGAATAATCTTGAGTGTTACCGTCTCGCGTGCAATCTTAACAAAACGATCTACTACAACCGAGAAGCTTCTGGAAAAATAAGGCGCGGCCTGCGCCGAGCACTGCTGATAGTCTTTGTGGGCGGAAACCGAATACGGTAAAAGAAACGCGCGTGGCAATGCCCCCCTCTGAAAAGGCATCGTCCCGATGCTTAGAACAGAACACATGCGAAAAATACATGCAACAATAAATAACGACAATAAATCAAAAAAGTTGAATAAACAATACGCACAAGCAAGAAAGTCCAAGGAAAAAAAAAGTACAGTCCTCAGGTTCACTACCGTGCGAGGCGACCAGAAGGGTCTTTCAAGCTAGCTAGCCAACACAAGGCGTGGTGGTCGCTCACAACTTTGAAGGGCCTGCCGTAAAGGTAGGGGCGAAACTTTGAAGTAGCCCAGATGATGGCAAGGCACTCCTTTTGTGTTGTGGAGTAGTTGGCCTTTGCCTTTTATAGCGACCGGCTAGCATAACTGATAACCCTTTCCAGTCCGTCCGTCCTCTGCACAAGGACGGCGCCGAGTCCTACGCTGCTCGCGTCGGTGAGCACTTCTGTTTCGGCGTGTTCGTCGAAATGCGCAAGTAACGGAGGCTTCCTCCTGCGGCGTTTCCCACTTGAACTCGACGTCGGTCCTGGTGAGGTTAGTGAGAAGCTCGGCGATGCGGGCGAAGTTTTTAACGAACCGCCTGTAATAAGCACACAAGCCGAGAAATCGACGCACGGCCTTCTTGTCGGTGGGTGGCGGGAAAGCAGCGATGGCGGTTGTCTTTTGCGGGTCGGGGCGTACTCCGGATTTGCTTATCACGTGGCTCAAGAACAAAAGTTCTTCGTACGCGAAGCGGCACTTCTCTGGCTTGAGGGTGAGTCCGGAGGTCTTGATTGCTTGAAGTACAGTTTCAAGGCGCCGCAGGTGTTCGTCGAAGTTCGAGGAAAACACAACGACGTCGTCCAAGTACACAAGGCAAGTCTGCCACTTCAAGCCAGCCAGTACAGTATCCATAACGCGTTGGAAGGTCGCGGGGGCCGAGCAAAGACCAAAAGGCATGACCTTAAACTCGAACAGGCCGTCTGGTGTTACAAAGGCAGTCTTTGCTCGGTCTCTCTCGTCGACTTCGATTTGCCAGTAGCCCGTCTCCAGGTCCATCGACGAAAAGTACTTCGCGTTGTGGAGTCGATCTAGGGCGTCGTCTATCCGTGGGAGGGGGGTACACGTCCTTCTTCGTGATCTTGTTCAGGCGACGATAGTCATGTTGCTCATGACATATCATGATTTCCATATTACAACTTGTCATTTATGTTCGTCATACAGTCATGTCACTCAATACCAAATTTGGTGTATCTCAAGCTAACGAAACGGCCGCGAGCACGCCATGAGCTTGGCATGCAAGTCATGTCGCACATGACAAGTCATGATTTTCATATTACCACTTGTCATTTATGTTCGTCATACAGTCACGTCACCCACTTTGGTAGCCTAGCCGCTTTCCTGTCTTCTCCGTTTCCTGTGTACGTTCATTTTTTGGCTGGATATATTTACTTGATGGTCACTCAATACCAAGTTTGGTGCAAATCAAGCTAACAAAACGGCCGCGAGCACGCCATGAGCGTGGCATGCAAGTCATGTCGCACATGATTGCATATTGCCACCTGTCATTTATGTTCGTCATACAGTCACGTCACTCAACCCCAAATTTGGTGTATATCAAGCTAACGAAACGGCCGCGAGCCCACCATGAGCGTGGCATGTAAATCATACTTTTCATGACAAGTCAGTCATGATTTTCATGATATGACAAGCCATTTACGTTCGTGACAGAGTCATGTTATGCCATACCAAATTTGGTACAAATCCCATTAACGATGCGGCCGGGAGAGCACAAAGTCGTAGGCGGCTAGATAGATAGCTAGCTAGATAGATAGCTAGATAGATACGCTCAAGGTCGCCGAAGATTGCTAAGAAATGCTTTGCATTTAAAACCATCTATGGGGAAAAAAACCTTAACACCTCCGCGTGTTTACAGGAGGTTTTCAGGGCCCTAGATTGGGAAGAGTTAGGGATAAGAGTTATTGGAGAGTATCTCAGTAACCTGCGATTCGCTGATGACATTGCATTGATGAGTAACGCGGGAGACGAATTACCTACAGCTTATGATTACTGAACTGGATACGGAAAGTAGAAGAGTAGGTCAGAAAATTAATATGCATAAAACTAAAGTACTGTGGAACAATCTTGGCCGAGAACAGCGCTTTTGCGATAGGTGGCGAGACACTGGAAGTTGTAAAGGAGTACGTCTACTTAGGACAGGTAGTAACCGCGGAGCCGAACCATGAGAGTGAAATAACTAGAAGAATAAGGATGGGATGGGGCTCATTCGGCAAGCATTATCAAATCATGAATGGTAGTCTGCCACTATTCCTCAAGAGGAAGGTATATAACAGCTGCATCTTACCGGTACTTCCCTACTGAAACGTTCCGTATGTACGGAAACCGTAGATACGGAATTATTGGACTACGGAAAGCCGCATTATGCGGAAATCCGCATTTATGGAAAGCCGTATCATGCGGAAATCATGCGGCAATCCGCATTTTACGGAAAGCCGTATTACGCGGAAATCCGCATTTATGGAAAGCCGCATAATGTGGAAATCATGCATTTATCCGCATCTTATGGAAAGCCGTATTACGCGGAAATCCGCATTTATGGAAAGCCGCATAATGCGGAAATCATGCATTTATCCGCATCTTATGGAAAGCCGTAATAATTATGCGGAAATGAAATCGACGTCCGAATCTGGTGGAAAGCAACTTAACGTGGAGATTGAATGGACATCCACGTCTTGTGTAAAAGCAGTACTGCGTAGAAATTGTCAGAATATCTCATTCTTGCAGGATAAGGAAATGAAAGATTGGTATCTTTCTAAAACAGTCTTGATGCGCGAATCAAATAAGCTTTTAAAGAAAAGAATATGCGAAGAAGCTACTGAATTAACATGCTAGACATCATAAGCTGTGGTCGCATTGCAACAAAATAAAGCAGTGTTTTATGTAATTTTATGTAAGAAAAAATTTAATAAAATTGGTAATTTGAAAAGCAGCTAGCCCTGCTGCAATGACTAAAATTTGTTTTATATGTTCGTACGCTCTAGCTGTGTCGAGAGCCATACCTCAGTGTTGACGGTACTCAAATGAGGTGACCCTGCAGTCATTTCATGAGTTGTACGTCATCCACAGAATGGTGGCACAAAACATAGTGCAACAACAGCAATTTAGAAACAAAATCTTTATGATTAAATAATAATCACGGCGTTGTTAAGGTGTGGTGTTGTGTTCATCTCTTCAACACCTTGAGAAGATCGACGAAATGCTGGTTGAGGCTCCGGCACCGCTGTGCAACCTGGACGTCACTGCCATGCGCCTTGATGTGTTCTTCACAGGCACCTGAATACATAAATGATGAACAAATATGATGTCAGACACACATGTAAGCAGCTTGGTTCACATGATAATAACACGCAGTCTTAGAAGAGAAAAGTGCACAAATGAGCTCTGCTGCATGCAAGAAAACGTAATGGCATGCTTATCGCATGGAAACTAACTAGGTGGTTTTTACTATTTTGAATGGTATAATAAATCGAGTGAAATCTCATTACATAACATCGTGAATTAAATGCTTCCTGTACACTCACCGAAATTTTAAGAATAGCCAGTAAAAGCCCTTAATGTACATTTTATAGTATGTACATGTACATTTACTGCCTTTAAGCTTTACAGTTTGTGTGCAGTAATGGCATCTTGAACAACCTTGTAAAGTGAAATGCTGCAGCTTATGAAGACGAAAAAATCAGCATGAAAGCAGGCAGGATCGTCCGCTGCGATTAGAAATCTGTGCTAGCCAGACTACTATAGCCCACCCAAACAGAAATAGGGGAGCAAGGTATGTGAGCAGAGTAACTGAAATGAAGTGCCAACAAGAGAGTTAGGTGCATGACCTATCTGTATAAGTATTAAAGGGCCAGTCAACAGGCTCCGACTTTAATTTTTACACCCCCCCAAACAAGCTCGCTAATTCGTACAGTAGACCGCGGCGATCACGTTTTCCGAATATTACAGCGCTGCGCGCCACACAGACCCTCCATTTCGAAAAACAATTCCCGTGCTTCTTTCCTACGCCTGACCAATCCTCCTTGTACGCGCAGTGACGCAGTCACCGATCGGCGACTTGACGCAGCAGTGCGCTCGTCGATTGGTCCTTTGCCCTACGAAATGGCGCCTTGGCCCTGCGGTGATGCAGTTTTGGCCGTGCAGTATGCATTTTCATTTTTCTGTGCTGCCCTCTGCCGTTTTGTAGAGCCCGAGACTACCGGGAGAAGCGGTATTGACAGAACGAAAGCCTCCGAGATAAAGAGGCGTCTCGCTACTTTACCACTAGGGGAACGGTGCTCTTCTCATCGCGCTGTTTCTCCGCGCCGCTATGACACGTGCTCATGTGGGGAAGAGGACCTGCTCAGTCGTTGGCTGCGCGCCGATGACGTATCACTGACGTCGTGTCACGTTGCCGAAGTGGGCGGAGTCATGATGACGGGCTACGCCTCCCCCCTCCCTACGGCGGAGTAGGGTGGCGAGGCCGCGCGAATATTTGAAACCAGCTGAAACGGATGTTCTAACCCCTGTAACTTCCTTATTATAGCACGTATTCGAAAAATTCTTGCGGTAGCATGTTCACATAGCAAAAGTGCACATATTTCTCTTGATAACAATTTTTGGACCTCGGGGTTGTTTACTGGCCCTTAAGCCGTAGTACATACAGTGTACTCATCACATTTTAAATACCGATGTTTAAAATAACTGCACTATTAATAATGTAAAAGGTGGTCGAGCCAGTCGAGCGACCACAGAAGTGAGCGGTAATGTTGACTTTTCACGCCACTTGGCCTGGCTTGACTGTTTAGCCGCATGAGCGGTGCAAATGACACGCATAACAAACTTTTGGTTGCGGTGAACAAAAGCATAGCCTTTAAGATCGTAATGAAAATATGGCTGACGTTTGTTTCCGCTGTTGCATTGGCGTGGTCTCATCATCGTTATTTCTCAGTTCATGGTAGTGGTTGCTGTCGGATTCCTTGAGCAGGCAATGTGGCGTGTGCTTAGTTCTTTGATGCCTACTACAACTGTTGGTGGCAAAAGAATCGCATACGTTGATTAGATTTCTGTGGATGATGTCACTTTTAGCTATACAGTTTTATCCATCAACGAGATCATGGCTGAGTGCGCGCCAATGCAAGTACCAGTGAAGAAGCTTAGGAGTTCATGAACCAGGGGTGATTTTCTTCAATTGCTTTCGGGGGTACTTCCACTTTCGTGAAACATTTGATTGGCCGGGATGCTACTAAATTTATTCCAAGGACATGACACTGCAGGTGCTCGAAAAAGTTTTCGTGTTGCTTGGGCATGAGCACAAGACAATTTTGCACGTTGTTTTTAAGCGCATGCATTGAAGAAAATTCTGCGCCACTCAATATTTTTTTCACTTTTACAGCTTTTTAGCTCTTTCATTTCCTAGCTCTCATGTTTATTTCTCACGGTCCCTTCAAAAATATATCAGCGGTGTTCTACTGTACAGCTCATCTAATGTTACTGTAAGAGAAACTACATGGAACAATGCCCTGCTCGAGTACAATGAGAGACTGCAATTTGGAAACTGGAACTTGTGGGAAAAAAGCTCAAAGTAAAGCAAAGCAAAGGGCATCTCGCAACCTAGCTGCCATCGCAGGACAGGAAGTTTAGAGTGTGCGTTACAAGAGAAGGACAAAAAAATTTGGTTAATAGAATTAGTACTGCACTCGTAATGTAAGCATAATATGCACAATATCTGGTTAACCTTAACCAGCATAAGAAAAACTACAACAATGAATATTGTAGCCTGAGATTCAAGACCATAAAATGCAGCGAAGGACATTCTGTGAGTGAAACAAGACATCTGAAATTGCTAGGATAAAAAAATTGTTTACTACTATATTTTTTTGGCCGGTCTCTGCCATAAAACTGACGTGAGCTTACAAAGACCAATACATGCAGAAGTTTCAATGATCTATTGTGTATATCAGATAAAGAAACTGTGTCCATCAAAAATCATTGCTCTGTCGCTTCCTGGCCTGTTATACCACAATACAGCACTTGAAATGCCGTGAAATTGTGTAACTATCTTGTGCCATGCACACGAATCAGACTGCCACTGCAGTGCACAACACTGTCACAGAATAGTGCGAGAAACATGACGACTGCAAAACGACCGTCCACCCTAATTTTTTGCTGTACATGTTTAAAATGGTCATACTCACCCAACCGAGGTGCTTATGATAACAAGCCCAAGCCCACATGTATGGCCTCCCGTAAGTAAAACTGCAGCATTTAATCTATGGCGAGCTTCTTGAGACTCTCACGGAACAAAACTCAAGCATAATGCAATATTTTGGCAGCACTCAGCTCTAGAAAAAACTAACACAGCTAATATTCCCTGATGCATCTGTGCATTTACCGAGGTGATGAAGCTACAGTAATCTGCAGCGGTAGCCACAACGATTTTGCAACTTCTGAAAACCACTTGGGGCCACTAACAGGACCAGTGCAAAAGTTGACACTACCTGGCTAAAGAAATGTCCACGCTTGCACCCCTATTCCTTCTAGCCACCCCGGCTGAATTTGACGCATTATTTCTTCACTTGTGGCAGGACAAAAACATAACTACTGAAGCACTCACACTGGAGAGCGTGAAGTTCCTCTGGGCGTGGTCGCCTTCTTCCTCCGTGATGAAACAGCAGCATAGTGCACTGGTAATCCATTCCCGGCGCTGGTTTTCAATGCCCCCCAGTGCCTTCCTGTGTGTCACAGGGAGCTTGGGGGTCTTTGGTCTTTTCTGGAGCCTACTGCCGCTTCTGGTTTTCCACTTAAGATCAACCTGCGCAATGTCGTAGATGAGGTCTATTAGAATTGTAAATTACGATATCCCAATTTCCACATCGGAAGCAAACACACATTTTCTCGTGGCACATTGAGGCATCCCTTCTTAAACTTAAGGCAAACTTTATTTACAATCCATCTTACAATCCAAGCTGAACTTGACTTTGAAGTTGCAAGTTTATTATGTACTCTATAAAAAAAGGTCATCCAGAATAACCACAACTCCAGTTGCACAGGGAAACAACATTAGCTGGATGTCTGGGCAGCTTCTTTAATAGAATGGCTTACACTGACACTGATGGTGCAAATATACTGATAAATATGCAAAGATTTCCTGATAAGTTTCATGCAGCGCTCACATGTAGGACAACGGATGTAAAAAGGTCACAAGACGACGTCCGTTGAAGCACACGAGACACTGTCTGTTGTCCTACTCAAGAGCAGTGCACGAAATTCATCATCAGCACCAACCAACTTGCTCAGTTCACAATCTTGATAAAGATTTGCTCATTAAAGTGACCGACAACTGGCCAGAATGTGTGAGTAGATCTAGGTGGAAATAAAAAGACCATGAACTGCAGTGCATCTGTGCGTTTAAAGGTCCTAAAATCAGTCTGTCACGCAGCCTAGTAGAAGAGATCCGATGCTGCACTATGCAGTCCTTATGTGTACTGTACATAGTCTGATGCTTTTATGTGCACCACAATTACTGCTCAGAATTACAGTATATAACTATACTATTACCCATCCCCACTGTATTCTGTGCTGCTTACGAGCAGGAGGAGTTGACACCAAAGAGCAGCGCTGCTGTCGTAGCAAACTGTGGGACATATCGAGCTGCTGCCCATGCATGCAACATGCATGCATGCGCAGCAAACTGCAGCGCACAAACATGTAATGCTGTCATGCTCACCTCCCGCTGTTTGCACCCTGTGTTGTGTGACACAACTTCATAGCAGCCAGAGATCCAAAAAATTCTTAACATGTTTCACGGCACTTTCTGTGTTACCATTCCATGTTTTCATTAAGGTCATGTCAAACAAAAAGAAACGAGCCCTATAAGTTCCCTTAATTCAATCATGGTAAGACACTCTGAACAGTAAGCTTTCCATCGCACTAAAGAAAACAGCTACCATAAAAATTTATTTTCGGTCACTTTAATTGATTTATGCTTTGAGCCATGATAATATGTTAAACGGGTGTCCTGCTTAACACAATCAGGTCTATATGAACTGTGAAAAAGGGAACCATATGCTGGACGACACACGCAAAGCTTGAGCCAAATATTCCTAAACTGATCCTAGCTTTCTGTTAAACATCCTTGTGCACTAGAACAGCACATCTTGAGCTAGTTGGTTGATCATAATGAGGCGAAAACAGCGCGCACTTGACCGACAGAGGGAACAGCGCCTGTACCCTGTGCTCCCTCTGTCTGTCCTCGTCAAGAGCGCCCCTGTTTTCGCCTCATCCTTATGCAATTTTCCTTTTATAGCCTTGCTCGCTGCATGTTCTTCATGCCATTAAAGCCTGTGATGTCTAGCCCATATAATGTTGTATGAAAATGGAATTCAAGATTGCTAAATTCGAAGCTAACGAAGTGCATCCAGCACCACTTTCTGTAGCCATTCCTCAGGCAAGTGGCAGAAAGACTGATTCTTCAAAACATATCTTACTTGCATGCGCTACAAGAAAGAGCCAACTCTGACACTGTCACACTGGTGCATTCTGTTAGCCACTTCGATTATGAGGTATCTTTTGTAACAAACAACAGAAAATATAAGTCGCATGAGGCGACATGTGGTGTGCCCTCCCTTCCACCTACACACACGTACACAAACACACAAGCAAAACAACTTAAAAAGGGACCGAGTCACACACAGTTAAGATGAAGGGAACTGAGTGTTGCAGAGTGATGAGTGGGCTGAGAAAGGATATGCTATTGATACTTCTTTTGACCATCGAGTAATGCAACGACTTTAGAAGAGCAAAAGCTGTTTGTTCCCACATAGTAAGTACAGCAAGAATGTTTACTTGGAGTGAAACCAAAAACTTGTACACACACTTTTACCATGCTTTTGAAATCAGACACATGAGACATGTAAGTTTATGCAGCCTGTAATATTAAGTACTATTATTTTTGTCCCATTATGCATTAATCAAGCATGTCACCGAGTGTGTTCACGTCTACCATGATATATTTTAAACATACACCAGCTGAATAGTCAACAAAGTTTTTAGAGCATTTATAAATTTATCCAAATCAACTTACATCGACAAGGCAGGTACACTATTCGCCTAAAAGCAAGAGGTATAAAGTGATTCCTACGTTACACCTATTTTCAGCAATTTTCAGCAATACAGGGCAAAGTGACAACAGTTTGTTTAAAAACCCCTCTGATTATAACATGGAAGAAAGCACTCTACCGGACTATCTTACACTGCTTATAATGTCGTGACCACTAGATGATGTCTCATAAGCAAGGTATCTCCTCTCATGCAAGGGACAATCGCTCAGCCTTCTGAGTTTTCTGTGAAACTTTTCTAAATTTCACATGTCGTTATGACTGATTTATTGTGAACAGATTCTGCTTGCACAGCAAAACTTAATTCTTACAGTAATTGCAATAAAGGGCCCGTAAACCACCTCCAATAATTTTTCAACATTGCAAGTGAATGCATGCATCGAGTTCAGAATAGTGTCATGGTCAACAATGCCAAGTGCGGCAGCACTATGAGCCACGGGTGCCCCACAAGTTCCTAGAAACAATCTTTTCTACTCTCCGAGCCTTTCAGCAGTGTTCAGCCCCTCAGTGCTCTTCTTAAGTCAACGTTTACATCTGCTTGTCATTCACAATACCTGTTTGTGTGCTGGCCGCTCTTCCTCGCACGGTTAGGAGGAGAACTCGGCCAGAAGGGACAAGCCAACGAATGGAGCATAGCGAACAAAAGAGCGAAACCAGCGAGGGCCTGTTTTGTATCATCAAACGTGTGTAACACTACTATTACGGCAGCGTATAGAAAAATTCTCACGGCTATGTGTTAGTTGTTTTAGACTCGTCCACAGCTGCAACACCGTGACTAAATTTCGACCTCATGGTGGTTTAGGATCCCTTTACAGTGGCAAGCTTGAGACATTTGCATTTGTTTGGCACATGATATGGCACATTGATATGTGATATGGTAATCCCATTTCGAATGTATGTCATGTCTTTATTCTATATGTGGCCACAGGTAACATGGCACAGCCCATGCAGACGTGACCACCTGCTTCGATCTGAACTTCTGCTTGCTACTTGCCCACTACCATCACAGCCACAAGTAAACGGTGAAATCAGCTATAGCTATGTGCCAGCTTATGCTGAGGACAAAGCATCAAGGGTGTTTTGTCATTATTGAAATCGGTCATTTGTTTAGCAACACTTGCTAAAATACATTGCTGTCAAAGCATCAGGATGCAAACATAAAGCAAACAGAAGTGCCACTTTAAAAATTACAGGCCACACAGTGAACAATGAGAACTTGCTAAATTCGAGGTGGAAGGCACGCGCTTCAAGAGGTGCTGCCATCAGTTCTTTTCCCTGCACTGCAACCCGCTTGCTTTACTCACCCAACACATCTGTAGAGATGCCATGAAAACACCAAGCAGCTGATGTGGCGTGGATGAATATCCACGCTAGGGATTTCCGCCATTCATATTGGCTGAACAGCCCTGAAGCCTCCACAGTGCTGCAACCAATTTGTGAGACGAATATAGTTTAGCCGGTGTTTTTGAGTTACGGATATACATACAAAACACAGAACCATTCTATAGGAAGCTTGCACGAACGACAGCGACAGGGTAGACGGCCATGTAGCTGTCATGGCCAGATGAGCCGGCGACTGGGGAAACACGTGCAGCAGGAGCATTTGCTTGAATGGTGCTGACACCATGGTGCTCTGTGCAGTTGTGGTCTGCAGTAGTTGCACGCAAAGTAAGGCAAAGAAGTTAGAGTCGAAGAAAAATGGTTGCAGCACCTTCAAGATGTCAAAGGTGCGCCTCAACGGGCGCAACAAGATGAACGAGCTATCAGAGCGGTGCTGGCGTGGATGGCTCTCACGCATGGGCAACCCCAACAAGCATCACGTCTGTCCTAACCGCTTCCTTTCAGGTAGGGAAACCATGCTTGGTTTCGGAGTTACTCTGTTTTGTCCACTTACTCGCGAAACATATCGGGTTCTGCTGCGACTTCGTGGGGATGTTGTGTCTCACATGCAAGGTCTCTTTTTAACGTGGCCTTCACTGTTTCTGCAAGTGGGTCATTGAATGGTAGAATTAAAACAATGATAAAATTATTATCTACCGGGAGTTAGAGCATCCTTACAAGCTTGCTTATGCCACGACCAGGACACTATAGGCCACTACTTTACTGTTAGGCTCGTGTACCAAGCCACTTCTGACACTGTTGTGGCCTTGAGCCGTATTTGACTTCACTGCTGCTGCATGGCAAAACTCGTCCAAAAGCCAACAATTCGCTAATGACCGAGGCGTCTATGTGTGGCCACAAGTCCACGTACATGATGCAGCTGGCTGCATGCAGCGCAAACTGGTCAGCACAGATGTCTTTTTTTCTTTTTGTATCGCTAACAGTCCTTCCACAAGAGCTTTGCTGCATACAGTCATTACACGAAAGATAAAAAAAACTTCATATACCTCAGATTTTGCTGATAATTTTGTATAGCATGCCGATATGATCGAATAGCACGAAATCACAATTCGTTTTCAAATAAAAAATTATTTTAATGAAAAATTCACAAGCATCGCCAGGTGACTACAGTGTGTGTTTTCGTAAACTCGCAACCACGCTAACAGCCATGCAAGCTAAATATTACAAATATCTTTCTTCTTTGCACTAATAGAAGTAAAAGGAGAAATAGCTCGTAAGATATTCTCGAATTTTG
This sequence comes from Rhipicephalus appendiculatus, assembly GCA_030522465.1. NCBI lineage: Eukaryota > Metazoa > Arthropoda > Arachnida > Ixodida > Ixodidae > Rhipicephalus > Rhipicephalus appendiculatus. The sequence continues at coordinate 20,462 of JALIZH010029954.1, forward strand.
AGCAGCTTAACTTTCTAAAAATTTTCGAAAAACAGCGCATTTTCAAACTCAGTTCTTTCCTGAAATGGCCTTGTCTTTTATACCAACCTATCAATTCTGGCATAGCACGACATAATAAGAGCTGCATTGAGAGAATACATTCATCGGCATACCACATATATATTCCGTCTCAACCAAGCAGATGAAAGAAAAGGAGGGTACGACTGGAGGGGCTGCCTATGAACTGAGGGACATCGAAAACAGAAGCGAAGTTGGGAAGTACTGAAATACATTTAATTCAAATGGTTACTTATTTACAGAACATCTTCCACTCGTAGAACATGCCTTACCATTGTTATTTCGCAAACATCACAGAAAAAAAAGCATGTTATTGTATTTTCTTGTTACAAGATATGTCCTTTCCGCAGTAGCGACAACGCTCTGAAAGCACAATGCTTGAAAATTTGTAATTTTGTTCTGATAAATATCATGCAACACGTTTTCCGAGAATATCATTCTGCAGTCTAATCAGAATAATCCGAATAATTTTTACCAAGGATGAGATGTTTTTTTTAAACATACAGTGGCATTGATAGTTTTTTTTATGTTTTGAGCGATGAAACTGAAAATTATTAGACTAATACAAATGCTGAACCTTATTATTCACATAAAGGCCTATTCGTGCTGTAAATATGAACAAGCTGCTAAGACGTTCACAGAACCAGCAATGGTATGCTGAAGCTAAGACGTTCGCAGAAGCAGCAATGGCATGCCGAAATCGACTGAGTTTCCAAAAACCAGTGTTTGTCGAGAATTTTTAAAAATGGGTAAATTGCTCAGAATTCGAGAATTTTACACGGGTCGAAGAAAGATATTTAATATTTAGCATGTGTGGCTGTTACCATGATCACGAATTTACGAACGCAGACACTTCAAAAACACACACAGTCGTCACCTGGTGATGTTTGTAGATTTATTGTTCGTTCAAAATTTATTTATTTGAAAACAAATTGTGATTTCACGTTACTTGGCCATACGGGCACGATATACACAATTATGAGGAAAATCGAAGACATGAAGTATATGACGTTTTTTATATCTTTTGTGGAGTTGACTGTACATATTTGCTGACCTTGTACTCCTCACTCAGTACAGCTGTTCCAGATTGCAACCTTTATATCATCCCGGAGGTGACACCAGTATGTACTGTACGTGTGTTTCCATGAAGCTACCAAACGCACTCTCAGAAAATCTTTCCGAAGTCACTGAAGAAGCCGATACGTTTCATGTGTGAGTGTAGTAAACAGAACTACCAAAACAAATAAACTCTGAAAGCAAAGCACGGTTTGCCTACCAGAACCGACGTGGCAAGGACAGACGTGATGCCTGTTGCGGTTGTCTATGCGCAAGCCATACCCACCCCCAGCACTGCTCCAATATCTCCTTCGTCTTGTCACGCTCATTGAGGCACACCTTCGGCATCTTGTAGATGCAGCAACGACCTTTCTTCAATTGCAACTTTTTTGCCTTACTTTCGGTGGAACTGCTACAGCCCACGACCACACAGCAGCAGAGTTACGGTATATGCTCCCTACGGGACAAGGGGATCATACAGTAACTGTACCACAGTGTGCCATCGCGCCAACACCATTCAAGCGAGAGATGCTGCACCGTGCACTTTCCCCATTGCCGGCTCGACTGGTTTAACAGCAAATGGCCACCACCGTCGTTCATGCAAGCTCCCTATTAGCACCTTGACATTTTTCTTAAAAATCACTCAATCCACGGTTAATGTCGCCCCAATGTGAAGTGTTATTGGCAGTGCGGTGAGGAATGGAAATGTATTTCAAACACATCCAAATGAGTGGCAAGTAAGCATGCAGAGGCCTTTTGTCAGCTGTTCAATGTAACAGCACGGAGTTTGCTTTGCTAAAGCCCATGTTTTTTATACGCACCATCTATTTTGATATTTACAGTTGTGAGCAATATGGGAAAGAACATGAATTAATGTTTAATCAATGATTACTTGTAATGTACCGATATGAATGTGACTTACTGAATAGCAAAACATACCCTTTCGCTTGAGCATTTAGTGTTATGAACACTACTGCACTTGCGAACTGCATTTTGTCCAAAACAGTGGCAAGCTGGGCTAGTTTCTATGAGTGTACAGTAATGAGCACTGCAAAGTAATAACAAAAGACATGAGTAAGAACAATGTGAGACGAGCACGGACTGTCAACTGATCAATTTAGTGTGCAAAACCTTGCCTAAATAACATTAGCCACACAACTCGTGCAAGTGAGGGTTCAGTTAGAAAAATACAAGTTACGAAATCAACAAAGCTTGTTTTTTTTCAACTGGACCCTCATTTGCATGAGGTGTGCGGCTAATGTTATTTCGGCAACGTTTTCTGCAATAAATTTTTCAGATGACAGTCTGCACTCATCCCGCATAGCTCTTACTGATGTCTCTCATTCTTACTTTGTGCTGCGCATTACTATGCATTTAGTCTCTAGGACCTTTAAAAGCTAATTTCAGGGTTCCCTCTCGAATTGCTGACAACTGTGCTGTAGCATAAATTGGGCAAGAAAAGCACTACAGAAAAGGCTGTCACAATAAACAAACAAAGGTGTTCTAGTGCAAACAAGAGTCGGACAGAAGGGTTATGCGTAGCTGAGCACTGGTCCTGTCATTACACATCTTCCTTCTCTCCTCGTCTTGTTTGTGCTGAAACACTCACACACCTGATGAGCTAGTCAGATGAGAAATTTTAATGCATCGTAACTATAAATGCTTGCATCAGCAACCACACAGCAACGTGATAATCACACCACTGCCACACAGCAGCGTAACATATTCTACTAAATGCTGGCAGTACATTAATGCATAAAAAGTAGCTCTGGCAGATAAAATCTCACATTGTGCGTACATGTTTTCATAACAGCCAGACGTCTAACGTGAATGCTGGCTGGTACAAATTACTGACAAGCAAAGGCGACGTGCAGGCACATACACAGATTGCATGAACACATCTCCCTACACAAGGCAAACACATTATAATGTTTAACTAGCTCAAGCCACTGTTCAAGGGCATAATAACACTCCACCGTGAATGTATGCAACACATTATAACGTTTAACTAGCTCAAGCCACTGTTCAAGGGCATAACACTCCACCGTGAATGTATGCTTATAATACCCCCTTAGGCGGTTGGCTAGGTGAATCGAGCCAAGTTACATATTATATCGCCCACGAACATGAGCAAAATGCTGCCCTGCAAGAAATGGCGCTGCAGTTTGCGTTCTGCTTACTACAATGCACATAAGAAAAAATCGATCATCACACACATGCATGTTCCCGCAGTTGTTGCGAACTCGCTCCAGTAAGGCCGTGCCGATGCGCCATGGCTCCGCTCGTATCAGCGTAGACAAAGCGAATCGGTAACAGCACAATGTCCGTCACTCGCAAAGGCGCGCAACGCTGCCTATTCACGACGCCTCGTCCGAGTGCGGTAATACAGATTTGCACGGAGTGGCATACTTTACATGATAACGTGTCCCACTTACCTTCAGTTTCTTTCACAGTGCCATGTAGCAGTGACCACGGACGCCAACCGCCACCTCGGAGTCCTTCGAGCGCCCGCACATTCCGCTGATTCCTTGAATGACTCGCACTTGATCGGCACTCCAAGAACCGCGGGAACAGCACGCAATCTTTGCACATCGCACGAACGAGGAACGGCGCTTCTTTGCGTAAATTTAATACTTTTACCTTCAATCTTCTTGTGGACGTAGCGAGACACACCAGAGACGCACGGAAACAAAGGCAAACAACATCTGGATTTGGCTGTGGATGGATTTGGCTTGAATTTTCGTTTGCGGAAAAACGAAAAAAAAAACCTGTAACCGTAATAAATTGAGAAAGAATGCATGCTATTTGGCGAAATAATATAAAAATAAAAATAGTGAATTATCTGGAAGAACAATTTATACAATGCAAACCAAATACTTTTTCACCAAATTTTCTTTTCCTTTTTTTTTGTCTAGCAGACGACAGTCTTCTACTGCTTCTACGACGGACGTAGTTAGTGCGGTTTTACGTTCGATGCTTGCCGCCGATGCAAAACTCTACAGTAGTTGTATCTACGTTCTCAATGAATCAGAGGATGACTACAAAGCAGTAACATTTTTGCGTAGTGCAGTATGTGATCTTTCAAGGCATGATATTTCGTTGTACGGAAGCGAAGCAAGCCGGCCGGCGTGATCAGCTGATGCCGCCGCCTCTACGCGCGGCACTGCCGTGCGCATTAGCGTCGCGTCCCGCGCTCAATTTGTGATCGAGCGAGACAGCTACTTAGTGTAACACCGCTGCACGCAGGGGTTAACGGCGTATCACTCCGATTCCGTGCGGTGGCCGGGGAACAGGCTTCAACTGCTCAAGCTTGTTTGTAAGCATAAAAATCCGTGTTTACATCCGCGAGCGACCGGCAATCTATAGTGAAAAGATACGCGAAAAGCGTGCGGCGTAGATACGGTCACAAAATATATGCCCGCAATACTAAGTACGATCGCAATTATCGCACACCCTTATGCACTCACTCGCCGATAGCGCGTAAGCACTTTTATCTATTAAATCAAGTTACGTTGCGTTAAGTGCGCGCATGGCCTAGCAGGCTAGCGTAGCAGGTTAGAGCGCGAGACCACGGCTGTGTTGTCGAAAGTTCAAATCCTGTTCTGTCACAACTAATTTTTTTTTAATTTTTTTTTGTTTCTTTCTTTTTTTTTACTTATATTGATGTACTGCTATTTCATTTGATGTGTTGAGCGCTAAAACTAAGAAAAATGCAATATTAGGTTTGAATATGTATGTGGCACTGTGTTTGCTTGCAGACCGGTTATTTTTATGGCATTATCCACCTGACGATATTGCAAAATAAGGTTCATAATGGCAAGTTTTTTGCAGCGCGCGAACATAGGAAAAAGGACAGAGTAGACAGAAAGAGCGCTGAGTGCCATTATGATCCCGAACCAACTAGCCCAAGCTTCCACACTTGCAAAATAAGGGCTGCACAAGTGATCGAGCCAAACCAAAAATTGGGGGGCACAAAGTCAAGAGACAGAAAGTGTGCAATGTTGATTGTTTGAAAAATTACCATTCACAAAAGGAAGAGTTATGGGGCACTGCGTAACTGTACTTGCAGTAGGCACTCTAGGATAGTTTGAAATGGCCAACGCTACACGCACACACATTGCTTTGCTTGCAGCACGGTTGAGGCATCCACCGAGTACCGAAGCCAGGCAAGCAGTTGAGAAGGCAATGTGCATGGGGCCCGATTACACTGTCGCGCCCTTCTCTTGAAGGAGAAGCTAAAGCGTCCTCACTTTATTGCACTTGATGTTGCACATGTGTGTCCATGCAGCCATGATATAAATTCTAAAGCATTTGTAGCACCTCCAAACTTCTCGATCATTTAAACAGGCCCCTGAGTTTTATTGAATTCAAGCGTAATCTGCTCTGTGGGCTGAAACAACGCTTTTGAAATTCTCAAACAATTCTCATTGCCTATATTAGAGTATGCCTGCGCGGCCTGGGACCCACAAAGTAAAACCCTATGTAATATGCTCGAGCTGGTACAAAACCGCGCAGCCCGTTTTGTCAGTGGCAACAATGACTTCACTTTTAGTGTTACTGCACTAAAGGATTGGTTGGGGTGGGAATTACTAAGTACACGTAGAAAAAACATTATATTAGAAATGCTTTTCAAAATTTTTCACGGCATGATTAATATAGATAAAGAATCTTACATTTTACCTCCCCATTTCTTATCGCACCGAACTGACCACTCACTAAAAAGAAGAGAATATTTTTCCAGAACAAACGTCTACCAACACTCGCTTTTTTCCCCGCACAATCTCCCAGTGGAATCAGCTTCCACAGGAGATTGTTGACTGTTGCACTGAAACATCGTTCAGAGACATACTGTTACACTCATAGCTACATCTTTTCTGTTTTTCTGTTAATCTTGTTTTCATAGTTATCCTTTTTATCTAAGCATATGTTACCCTCTGTATCCCCCCCCTGCAATAATGCCTTCGGGCGCTGCAGGTACTCTGAATAAATAAATAAATAAATAAATAAACACAGCTCTGTACGTGACCATCCGTGAATCAATGATGAACATGTTATGTGTCCGTACACATCAGTTGCGCTCTCACGTTCAATTCTTTTTCTGACCACTCCCCCCCATCCCTTCGCTCTAGGGCAGTAAATCAGTTCAATCTGGTTGACCTCCGTGCCTTTCTTTCATCTTTTTCCTCTCTTCTTTTTTTTTGTTTCATTTCATGTAGCTGTGTAGTTTTAAGAAGCATTAATCATGTGCATGAAGACTCATTGCCTATCGGAAAATACAGCAGGAAGGCCAAGTTGCTTCATATATCTGTATCTAAAAATTGGCTGCTTGATAACTTGCATGAAAACTAATAACCAAGCAGCCCGACACGTGGTTTAGAATCTTCAACGGGCAGCTTCTGTGTGACGACGCATATGTGTTATTGATCACCTGTGATTCGAACAACAACCACACGTACTACTTGCACATACAACTACATGAATGAGTGAGGCACACATCCAGCCATATAATCATGATGATAGAGGTATTACAGCAGTAGGATCAGAAGTGCAACATGGTCACTATTGGTGATAGCTTTCACTTGAACAGATGTAAGTACACCAATACTACCTCTACGCAGGCCCGTAGCCAGGGGAAGGCCCTAGCCCCCCCCCCCCTTCTGAAATTTGAATGAAGGGGGGGTGTTTTACCGAGGAAAAATAAAAAAATAGGTGTTTTTCAAGGCCTTCAACAAGTGCCCCCCCCCCCCCCCCCCCCAAAACAAATTCCTGGCTACGGACCTGCCTGTACGGCTGAACTATGTAAACACATATGTATGCACTTGGACAATTTTCGTACAGCTAGATGGGAGAGAATGAAGCTCTTTAACCAAAAGTCAATACGTTTGTCTCATAAAGTTTTCATACGCATGACACTGTGTACATGCATGGCACATTATGGAAGAAACTGTTTTTCACCAAAACCAGTCTCAGAAAAGTTAAAATGGCATCATATACAGGACAGACAGGTAGCACTACCAGTTTAGAAACCACGTACACTTGCTACTTCAAATTTTGATTTCTGAGCAACATTTGATATGGTCCTTCAGGCAGAAGTTTAGTACACGCCAGTGACATAAGGTGACTCTGAGTATGCTCTCATGACACACATATAATTGAAGAAGTACTTCCTAATACCACTTAAGGGAAAAGTGCTTGTTCAATGTGAATATTTCCAATTAGCAAAGCCCACAGGCAACTGGGATTTTTTGGTTGAAGTCTTTCTTGGTTTGATACTGCGAATACCAGAAGTTCAATAATGACAAAAGGAAAACAGTTTTCATGATGTTCATTTTATGGCACAGAGAATGTGTCTGTTGCCAACGCCAATGTGCTGCTACAAGGGTTACATTAATGATGTGCTGTGCTTTCATGCTGTGCTTAACAGCAGCTAAATAATTTCATTCACTTACTTTAGGATGTTACAATGGCCCACATTGTAAAGCTTCTGGGTAGCCAGGCCATGAACACAGACAAATATTTTTTCAATACAAAAATAATTTTTGTTGAACTGAATCATTTGAAACCATCTCTGTGTATATCAGTCTCTTACCTACAGAAGATGCGACAGTTGCAGCTTGGCATACTACTCACTCATGAGTACGCACACTCATTTGAAAGGTTTTAGTGACGAGGGGCTTGAGTAAACGTGAGTATGAACGTGAGTGAGTACACATAAGGGTGAGTTGGCACGAGTATGAATGTGTGTGAGTATCGATGAGTGTGAGTAGGTATGAGTACGAATGCGAGTGAGTACTTATGGGTTCCATCAATGATGAACACTGTTATGTGTGCATGAATATCAGTTGTGCTTTCATGTGTACTTCTTTTTTTGACCACCTTCACTCCCACTGTAGGGCAGCAAATCAGTTCAACTTGACTAACCTGCCTGCCTTACTTTTCTCTTTTACATCTTTGTTTTTGTTTCATTTTGTGTACCCTTGAAGTTTAAGTGGGTATTAATCATGTGCATCCAGATTCATGGTCAATAGGGAAGTAGAGCAAAGAGGCAAAATTGCTTCATACGTCTATCTTAAAATTGGCTGCTACATAACTTGCATGAAAACAAATAACCAAGCAGCTCGACATGTGGTTTGGGATCTTCAACAGTGAGCTTCTGTACGACAATGCGTATGTAATATTGATCACTGGAGATTTGAACAGCATCCACACTTATTAGCACGTACGACAACATATAAAAAAATTAAGCACTGATTTGGCTGTTTAACCTGATGATGAAGGTGTTACAGTAGTAGGATCAGAAGTGCAACATTGTCACTCTTAATCAGAGCACTGAGCTTTCTCTTTACCGATTTGAATACATCAGTACTTCCTTTGTGGCTGAATTATGTAGACACATGTGTGCTCTTAAACCCTTATGTGCAACCAAATGGGAGAGAGTGAAGCTCTTTAACAAAAACTGCATGCATCTGTTCCTTAAAGTTTTCGTACGTACGACGTGGTGCATCCGCACAGCACATTATGTAAAAAAATGTATGTTATCAAGACCAGTGCCTCAGAAAAGTTCAAATTGCAATATAAACAGGCCACGCAAGTAGTACCACTAGTTTAAGAACCACTTACACCTGTTAAACCCAAATTGTGATCTCTGAGATATATTTAATGTGGTCCTTCAGGCAGAAGTTTAATTTGTGTAAGTGACATATTAAGGCAACTGAGTATGTTCTCACGACGTATATTAATAGAGAAAGTACTGCCTCGTATTGCTTAAGGGAAAGTGCTCGTTCAATGTGAATCTTTCCAATTAACAAAGCCTGCAGGCCACCGCGTCTTTCTTGGTACAAGTCGTTGTTGGTTTAATACTGAGCATACAAGAAGTTCAAAAACACCCAATTACGACAAAAGAAAGACAGTTCTCATGAAGTCATTTCATGTCAAAGAGAATGTTTGTTGTCAGTGTGAATGACCGACTACGAGGGTTAAACCAGTAAGTTCATGCTGTGCTGAACTGGACCTAAATAATTTCATTCACTTTAGAATATGTTACCACAGCCCACCTTGTAAAGCTTCTCTGTAGCCAATCCATGAACGTGGACAAATATATTATGAACGTGGACAGTAGGAACGTGAGTGACTATCGATGAGTGTGAGTCTGAGTATGAAAGCGAGTGAGTTCACCAGTGTGATAGTGTGTATACGAGTGAGTGACGAGGAATGTGAGTAGTTGTGAGTATGAACATGAGTGAATAGTCATCGGTGTGAGTAGGCATGAGTCTGAGAATGGGTGAATGTCTGTTTATCTTGTAACCTATACTTCACCCTAATAATCATGATCTTTGAACACTGCAGTAGTGAGAAATAAATAAATGAATAAATATTCTGCATATGTCATATATAAGCTTGTGCGCTCAAGAAGATTTTACCACTGCTGTACACATGTGTGATACGCATGCGTTCCGCACATGTGCATCCCACATATTGGTTCCACTCACAGACGAGCGTGGTTCACTATCAGGGGGGGGGGGGATATGTCGGCAAACTCACTCATGAGACGACTCACTCACACTCACTCAGACCCAGAGTGGGCCGTGAGCCTGAGTCTGAGTGAGTCCGGCTGAGTAATAATTTGGTGAGTTTGAGTCTGAGTGAGTCTGCTTGAGTAAAATTTTCGTGAGTCTGTGTCCGAGTGAGTCCGGTTGAGGTAAATATTGTTGAATCTGAGTTCGAGTGAGCCCTAAGCGCGGAATACATTTCATGAGTGAGTCTGAGTGAGCTCCACCATTAATTGACGACCTATGGTCCTATCTACTCAGCTTTAGCTTTACTATCAGTGTTATATCCGCTTAATTTCGTACTCAAATCTTTTCACAGATTTTTCAATCATGGGCTACCTCATATTTTTTTTAACCGAGGTGTGAGTTAGGAGAGGGGGGGTGCCATGACCTTCACCTGCAAACTCTTTCAGGGGAACTTCTTGATAAAGAGATTTCGTGCGACACGAGTATTTCATAGAATTGACCTTACCGGATTGAAACCACTGATAACTCGTATTTGAAGGTACAAGATATAAAGGCGTATTGTAGATCACCAATTACGTGAGGTATTGGCATTAAGAGAGCATTGACACCAAGATTGAAAAGGCTAATTTTACGCTTTAGACTCATGAGTCGACTCACTCAGATTTCGGTGAAGCCGTGAGTCTGAGAGAGTCCGGCTGAGTAATATCTCCGTGAGTTTGAGTCCGAGTGAGTCCGGTCGAGTAAAATTACAGTGAGTCTGAGTCCGAGTGATTCCAGTTGAGGAAAATTTTGGCGAGTATGAGTTAGAGTGAGTCCTCAGAGCAAAACATATTTCTTGAGTGAGTCTGAGGTCGAATTTTTTTGCCGACGGTGGTGGGGGGAGCGAAGGTTCATCGCGCCGCCCCTCGCCTACGAAGTCAAAGTATATGAGGCACATTTTGCACAACCCCCCTCTTTGGTGTCTACAGGGGGGTGGTCACCACACCCCCCCCCCCCTTTCTTCGTGTGCACGCCTAGGTTCTGCTCGTTCTACCTGTGCGCCAGTGGCGTAGCCAGGGGTGGCACACTAGGCCTGTGCCTCCCCCCCCCCCCCCCGATTTTTTTTTCACCATGGCAAACAGGGCGCAAAATGACCATTTGCCTGCCCGTCCCCTCCTTCTGATCAAAGAGGTGCCTCCCCCCCCCCCCCCCCCCCCGACAAAAAATTTCTGCCTTCGCCCCTGCTGTGCGCCGATGTGTCTTCCTTGTGTAGAACACAATGCTATATCCATGTACTTTTTGCTGATACATGGGAATTTCCAAAGAGCAGATGTGGATTGCGTTTGTTATAACCAGGCCCGTAGCCGGGGGGGGGGCGGGGGGAGGCTAGGGGCCCGGGCCCCCCTCCCCCCGAAATTCGGATGGATGGGGGGTGTTTTACCGAGAATAAATAATGAAAATAGGTGGTTTTCAAGGTTTTGAACAGCTGCCCCCCCCCCCCCCCGAAAAAAATTTCTGGCTACGGGCCTGGTTCTAACCTTGTGCCCGTACGGCAGGCCCGTAGCCAGGGGGGGGGTACCTCAGGCCCCCCCCTGGCTTTTCAGGGTGGGGGGTGCCCTAGGTCCCCCCCCATTTCGGGGGGGGGGGGTGCCCATTTCAAGGGGGGTGCCCTAGCCCCCCCCCTCCGAAATTCGGATGGAGTGGGGTGTTTTACCGAGGACAAATAATAAAAATAAGTGTCTTTCAAGGCCTTCATCAAGTGCCCCCCCCAACCCCCGCCTTGCCCCCCCCCCCCCCCGAAAAAATTCCTGGCTACGGGCCTGTGCGGTTTCCGTTTGTTCCGTATCATACTTTCCGTATATTCCGTATCGCTTTATGGACTCTTCCATATATTAGATACGGACTCCGTAAGTTCCTTACGACTAAATCCGTATACCCGTACGGAATTCCTTATGCGCCATATGTCAGTCGCCATATTTTCCTTACAATTTCCGTAAGCTTCCGTATAAATCCGTAAGAAATCCGTATATTCCATAGGGCAAATAAACGGAATCCGTATGTTTTCCGTAAGAAAACATACGGAAACATACGGAACGTTTCAGTAGGGTTACCAACGGAGCAGAAACCTGGAGACTTACAGAGAGGGTTCAACTTAAACTGAGGACGACGCAGCGAGCGATGGAAAGGAAAATGATAGGTGTAACCTTAAGAGGCAGGAAGAGAGCAGAGTGGGTCAGGGAACAAACGGGGGTTAAGGATATCATAGTTGAAATCAAGAAGAAGAAATGGATATGGGCCGGGCACGTAGCACGTCGGCAGGATAACCGCTGGTCATTAAGGGTAACTGACTGGATTCCAAGAGATGGCAAACGCGTGAGGGGGGAGACAGAAATGTAGGTGAGCAGATGAGATTAAGAAGTTTGCAGGTATAACGTGGCAGCAGAAAGCACAGGACGGGTTGATTGGCGAAACATGGGAGGGGCCTTTGCCCTGCAGTGGGCGTAGACAGGCTGATGATGATGGGGGAAAAAAGCAATGCTACTGCAAGGATGTGTGACTTATTGTCTGTGGTGTCTGCTTATGCTGGTGACACGTTTAATGCACCAGTTCTAATTTTATTCAATGAAAAAGTCACTTTCCGGGTCTATTAGGGAATGTCGCCCTCAGGGATCTTGCGTCAATCGTCTGCAGTTTTCGCTGATCGATGACTAACGAAAAATGGAAATTACCCTACGTCTGATAAGAAGATTGTATTACCGCCCTACTGGCCCACGCTGCTCGAAAAAGTCCGAAAATACCCTACAAGTAGGGTAATTACCCTTCGGTTGGAAACACTGTTCTGCGCACAAACGAATCATGTACAAGTTTCCCGAAGCCAGGCAGGAGCCAATTAAAGCGCGTGCGACGGAGCGTCAGTGACTGAAATAGTTACGTTGTTCAAGTGATAGCGTGGTTCGCTCGACCAGAGAAGACGTGCTGTTTGATGATGTGGTGCGGTCAGTCGGACCTAGAAGTATCTAGAGATGATGCCGTGTGAGCAGTGGCAAGTTTTGAAAAGGGTCGCCGAGGAGGCATGTGATGACCGACTGCGATGCAAAAAGAACCGTCAGCGCTACTGTCTATGTGTAGTGAATCGTCAAGGCGGTGAATATCTTTTGTTTGTGTTATCAACTGTTGGCTCCGACTCGCTCTTTGGACCACAACCGGTGTTCGCTAGCGAGCCAAAAACCTACCCATTAAGTGTCCGTGCTTTCGTGGTGCGTTTCCGGATGTCGAAATGCCAGCTCTTGGAATCTACTCCGCGACTGCCTCCCCATTAACAGAATCAGTGACAGTGTTAATGGAATTCTTGACAACCCAGTCCACATACATGCAAGGTGCGTCGCGCAGACCAGCGTAACAAGGCCCAGTAATGAGGTGCATCTCGTAGTGACCATCCGCTTTGTTTTGTTTACAAATGGGACGTCTCAATCACTTCTTGTTCTTCCTGAAGCAAACCATTGCTGCATAGCAGTTTTTGTAAATAATAAATACAGAAAGTTTGAGCGAAGGGACCTTGCACGGCGATAGAACCAAACCAACATACGCTCAGGCTGCGGGAACTGTCATCACCAGTATCAACATGACCGAGTGCATCCAACGAGCACCGATATGGCAGAACGAAAACATGAGAACAAGAAGCAACGCATTAAGTCGCACAATGATGAAGCGGTTCGCCTTTCCCAAACGAACGGCGGCGATCCATTGTTTCGGTCGCTCTTGCTCATGAGGCCTTGAGGTAAATGAGTAAAACTGTGTGGCGGGCGAGTTTTTGTGTGTTTGAGCACCCCACCCCACATCAATTGAACATCCCTTGAAGTTTCGGCCACCAGATACGAGGAATGTTGCTTATTTCACTACAGAAACGTAAACAACGCGGTAACACACGTACAATGACGTAGGTAACTGCGGCGTCCGTCTGCTTACTTTCCCGAGAGTAATAAGCAACCTTTGGCGCTTCTGTCGCCGCTCACTACGCGTATTCCCACCCCACGCAACTGCAGCTGGCGCATGCGCCATAAACTATGAGGCATGACCTCCGAGATTGGGCGCCTGCCGGCACGAAATCTCGGAGGCCAGGGACAAGGTGTCGTAACCGTTTCACGATGTCACTATTTCTTTTAATTTAGCTTAGGTGTGGGGCATACTGGCGCCAATAAATAGAAAGTCGTGGCAGATCGTTCAGTGTCGTGGCATGTATCGCGTGCGACCGTTGGTCTGGTAGTGGCAGCGGGTAATTATCGGCGGGACGACGCACTTAAAGAAACTAAATTATTTCTACAGCAACGCCATAACAACCTATATTGTCGGTGGCAACAGTGGCGTTCACCGCACGTCGCCTTTTTCGTCCGTGAAAAACACGGCATGTGTTTCCGTTTCTAGTGGCAAGCGTGCCATAGCCGCGTTCACTGTTTCGGTAATTCACATTTTCCGCGAAGCGCTGGTGGACACAGTAACGCCTTTTTAGGAGCGAAGCTCCTTAGGCCCGCACCCCGCCGTCGCCGTCGAAGCTCCTTTCTCTTAAGCATCGCTTTAGGTTGCAGTGTCCGGCGATTTAAGAGGAAACGTTTAGGCACTGAGCGGTGTGGTTCTAGCGCACCAGAAATTCGGGGTTAAAAGAAATAAACTCTGTGGAGAACTGGTTCTAATGGCCGTCATAACTTTCACCACCTTTAATTGTGAAATGACAATGAACATTCTAACGCACTACGGGCGCTTTGTCAAAGGTAGTAGAAGACGCTCTCCCCAGCCGGCGCCAGAGCAAAATGACAATAAAACGCCCCGCGCGCGGTGTTCCGTCGCCGCTGTCGAAGCTCCCCACCGCATCCGCTCGCACCCCTGTCCCTGCGCTGCGCGCGCCGCACACTCACTCGCTCAGTCGTTCCCACCACCGAGCCCAGCAGACGCTCTCCCCACCCGCTCCCCACCCTACCGCCTTCGTGAAAGCCAGTGGCGAGATCAGGCGCATAGTCGTTTGCGTCCCATTCCTAAGGAGCTTCGCTCATCAGTTGTATTCTTACATGGAACAATTGCTAGTTTTTGTCTTAAAGTTCCGCCGTCTCGTCGATCGGTAGCCGCCACGAAGTATTTTTCTTACACCGTGGTATCCGCTGCCACCATCGGGCGCACAGCGTTGTTACTTTATCTCGTCGATCGCGTCTTACAAGTATCTTCACCAAAAGAGGGTATATGTTGCGCCGTGAGAATGACTAATCACGGACAACGTCACTGACAACCACTTCGCTAACAACGCTTCCTTTGCCGAGGGAGAAATAAACACTATCAGGCACAGAGCATTTGTAAATCTCCAAGCAAACGTGGTGAATTCTATACGTTTCTTTTGCAGATTGACATATTTTTTTTGCTATTATTTTTTGCAGCTGTATTGCAATACCAGTTATGGAAATTGCGATAGCCGGTTCTTGCCGTCGGCGCCGCCGTTCCCGTATTGTTCCGTATATGTATTTATACATACACAAAAGCCACGAAGAAAATAATTCAGAAGAAAAAGCTGAGACTAAGAAGCCTTTCGCCTTCCGGTTGCCATCGGCCAATTTGTAGGGGAGCGTGTTTTCTACCACTAACTTGGTATAAGAGCATATAGCTGACATTAAGCAACCGTATCAAGCACTTGCCAATATTAACCATCAGTTAAAATTGTGGCGAAGGCGCATGTAGTGATGGGTGTTTCTCCGGCATTAACGTCAAACCTGCACTCTAAGGCAAAATTACCCGAAAGAGGAGTAAAGCTTAGACACACGCTGCGATTCGGCATTCGATCCGACGTGCGACGCAGCACGCGGCGTACGATCCACGACACGTGGGGTGAACGAGCAATCAGCGCGCAGGCTCCGCCCACATACGGCACCTGAGCTTGCACGCTCCGAAAACATCGTATCCTCTTCATTAAGTACAAAACAAACAACCTCACACAGCCATGCTTCGTTATCTAAGAACATTGCCAACAGAGCTACGCCTTCGCGAGCTACAACCATCCCACCAGCCCGTATTCACTCACGACTACGAGCGTAGGCCTAGCTGGGCCGACGCTCTCGGTAGCGCCGCTCGCGTGCAAACGAGAACTCATTGTGGAGCGCTTATTTTTGTCAACACGGTAAAACGTTGTACTCTTATATGACGCGTTTACACGCGCAATTGGTGTTATCGACGGCCTCAATGTTAACAGCAACGGTGGGAACGACGCGAGCCGGTTCGCCGAGACGGCCGGTGCCAATGCTTACCTGGGAAACGGCCTTCCATCACGGATCAATATCTGGTTGGTGGTTCGGAAACGGACGTCGCCTTGCAGAAATGGCACACTGCAAGCATCAGTTTATTCAATCATGAGTTACATCACGTCAAAAACACTTTATCCAATGTCTTTCATGCCACCGTCAACGGCGACATCCACAAATACCAGGGCGATCGACGGGAGTACAGTGCCTGTGTAAAGGGGGGGGGGGGGGGCGGCAACGTTTATGGATACTTTTTCAGCTTCCGAAAGCCTCCAGTCGAGGCAGGCGCGATTTGCTCCTAGCGAGTGTGGAGGCGCTGCAGTCTAACCTTGCGCCAAGTAAACGGCCTCTCTGACGCTCTCCGTTGGCTTCACTGCCGCCGTAGGTGTGTGCGTTCTTTGTTGGTGTTCGGCAGCACCGTTTTAGGGGCGAAGCTCCTTAAAGCGGCACCCGTTCGTCCCTCGTCGTAGTGCGTAACTAGTCTTACGCTTTGACCTCCAAGGTGGTGCCGGTGGGAGATTTCTCCTGTGCGTTGTTGAACAATAAAAAATTCGCAGCGTGCGCGTTAACTAAAAGCGGACTGCGGGTCTGTGTGTCCAGTCGGAGTCTTCTGTCTCTCATTGCCCATTAGCAGCGATTGGCATGTTCCAGTAGGAAACACTGCTCCATCACTGCCTGCTTTGCGCCTCCCCAGTTCAATTGAATTGAATTGAATTGAATTTTTATTGTTTCATCACAATACAATGTGATAGGAGGAGAAGGGAAAAGCCATTTGAATGGCTTGAGGGAGTCCTTCGCCCCCCGTGCAAAGACAGCAGCTCAGTTTCAGGCATGTTCTTAACATTGTGACACTTTCACACTGACATTAACACTGTAAAACTTCTACTGTAACATTGTAACAATTAACAGTGACATTTTCAGTTTGAATTTATATAAAGTCAAAACCATTTTACGCAAAGAGCCTAGGTTAAGAAAAGAACAGATCATACAAATCAGACAATTTTACATCACGAATATCAATTTGCTTATTAATATAATCATTTAATAATCGCGGAAGCTTGTTACGAGCCATTTGACGACCGTAACTAGTCCGACAATGTGGAACATTCCATGTCTCGGTTTTTCGTATGTTGTATGATGCTTCTTTCGGACACAACTTTACTATTCCCATGAAAAGAGAATCCTGGTGATCGCAATGTATTCGGTATTCTCGGAGCAATCTGTACACGTATAGGTCTTGTGTTTTAATTATTTTGAACCTTCTAAACAGTTCCTCAGAAGGATGCACAGTTGGTACATTTGCAATTATTCTCAAAAATCTCTTTTGCATAAGTAATAGCCGCAAGAGGTTCGATTGTGTAGTAGTCCCCCCAAACCAAATGGCAGTAGTTTAAATACGAGGCGAAAAGGGCATTATAAATCAATAGTTTCACTGGTTTCGGAATTAGATAGCGATTTCGACTCACAATACCAGTAATCGCACCTAACTTTTGTAATACTGCATTTACGTGATCATCCCACTGCAGTGATTTTGAGAAATGCACACCTAGAACCTTAATAGATTCAACCAGCTCTATCTGTGATCCGCGATAAACAAGGTTGTCTTTTGCAGAAACCTGCTTGCCAATAGAATGAAAAACCACGGCCTTTGTCTTTTTTGTATTTATTTTTAACTGGTTATTGGCTGCCCATGTGCTTAATTCTTCTAACACGAGGTTAGCTTTGTGAAAGAGGTAGTCAACTGATGGAGACGAAATAAATATGCTGGTGTCGTCAGCGTATATTACAAATTTGACATCCGAAGAAGTGTAGACTATATCATTTATATACAAATTAAAAATCAAAGGTCCGAGAATACTGCCCTGCGGCACTCCTGAGATAATTTTCTTTCTGTCTGATATCATTGCGTTCAAGGAGACGAACTGACATCTTTCTGAAAGGTAGCTTTTTAGTAGCTTTAGAGGAAGCCCACGAATGCCGTAGTGATCAAGTTTATGAAACAAAATTTCGTGATTTATGTAGTCAAAGGCTTGCGTAAAATCGACGAAAATACCAAGGACATAACGTTTTTCGTCAAATTTCTCCAATATGTACTCTTTCTGGTCGAGAAGAGCAAGTTCTGTTGAGCGGTGTTTTAAAAATCCATATTGACATTTTGTTAAGATGTACTTGCTACAAAAAGGATATAATCGTTTATAAATGATTTTCTCAAGACCTTTGGAAAATATCGGCAATATTGACACTGGTCTATAATTAGAGACATCGGTTTTATCTCCTTTCTTATATAACGCCACTACACGAGCAACTTGCGTTTTGGATGGGAAAACGCCTGTTGAAATACACAAGTTAAATATATATGTCAGCACTGAAGAAATCTTATCTATTACGTATTTGACAGGTCTTATCTGCAGACCATCCGCATCACAACTGCGACTGTTTTTAAAGCCCAGGAAAACTGCTCGAACTTCATGTTCTACCGTTGCTTCTAAAAAGAGTGTCTTTACATTATCAGGATCTAGACTTGTGTAAAATGCACGTGGTCCGGTGTCAAAGTCCCGGTACACAAAGTAGTCGTTAAATACATTTACCATGCGATCACCACTGATAGTTTCCCCAGCATGTGAAATTTCCGTCACCGATTCTTTTTCTTTGTTCCGTCCAATAAGCGAGTTCAATCTGTTCCATAATACATCTGTTTGTTTAAAACAGGAAGAAAACAGATTAAAGTAATACATTTCTCTCGTCTTTTTAACTTCTTTATCTAGGACATTTCTAAACCGTTTAAATTCAACTAGGTCAGTTTCATTACGCGTACGCATAAATTTCTTAAATAAACGATCTTTTTTGTCAATTTTGCGCAAAAGCTCCCGTGTCATCCATGGTTTTCGACAACCTTTCTTCCTTTGCGAACGTTTGTGGAAAAAGTGCTTTTTGTACACTGCCGTGAAACAACTCAGAAAAGCATCATAAGCAGCATTTGCATCGGTCAAATGATAAACATGGTCCCAACATACATTATTGAAATCCGAATAAAAGGCATCCAGAGCTTTTTGCGAAACACACTGAAAACCAGGAGGAATATCAATCTGTACCTTGGGATTTTTAGTCATAATACAACAGCATATAGGCCTGCGGTCACTGATAGGGTACGAAAGAACTCTTGTTTGAACCAAAGACGCATTATAATTAGTAATAAACAAATCTATGATAGTCTGCGAAGACATGGTTGCCCTCGTAGGAACGTTTACAGTGTTTACACAGTTGTGACATGAGAGTAAATTTTCAAACTCGAACTTTCTTGCGTTATCGCAATTCATGTCTATATTGCAATCTCCGCCAACGACAACATTATACTGATTTTCATTCACAAATGCAAGAAAGGTGTCCATAAAAAGAAGAAAAGCACGAATGTTGCCATCTGGAGGACGATAACAGCAGAGAATGACGACATTGTTGAAAAGAACACACACTGCTTCGTAATCAGTTGTTACACAAGTAAAATCCTCAAGTAGAACTGCTTTGAAAGAACTTTTGATTAATAGACAAGCGCCTCCGCCTCGTCGGGCTAACCTACGCACGAAAAAAAGTATTCATGTTGGGAATTTGAAAAACATCTAAGTCATTTGACTGCCAAGTTTCTGTAAACATTATAATATCGAAGCAGTACTTCATCCTTTCAAAAAGACATTCAAGTTCCACTGTCTTGTTTCCAATCGACTGCACATTTAAATGAAAGCAACGAAGGAAACCATTACGGTTCTCAAATTCTCTAACTAATTCAGACAGTGTAACACATCCTAAGGAATCCATTTCGAGTACCATGGTGCGTTACTGAAACACGTAGGCTTAGACAAAAAAAAAAAGAAAAATCAGGCACTCAGGGCAGATAAATCATCCTCGCACCTGATAACCGCAGCGGGTTCGCCGCTCTTTCTCCGCACCAGAATCTTCCCGTTTGAGTGCCACGCGTAGGCATACCCAACCCTTGTGGCCCATGTTCTTGCTATCGTCAGGAGAGTCCTTGCATGCTTTGTCATGTTCTCCGATATATAAAGGCTCCCTCCAGACTGGCGAAGTGCCTTCTTTTTTCTAGCCAGGTGTGACGTAGGTCCTGGTGCACAAAACGAACTATCACACCCCCTGCCTTTCCTGGCTTTGCTGCCATCCTGTGAAGGGCTGAAATGTCCACACGGGCAAGTTTAGGGACACCCAGCCTTGTAGCGACATCATTGACTTTAGCAAGGAGATCCTCCCCTCTTTCCTCCGGTATTCCGTGGACCTCAATATTTAGCTGCCTGCTACGCCGCTCGAGCTCGTCAACGTCAAGCTGTAGCTGGGTAAGACTTTTCGCATCGCAAACCTTCTCAATTTTTTCAACTCGCCCATGAAGGCATTTGATCTCATTCTCATGCCTATCTAGGCGCTCCTGAATGTTATCAAACTTGTCAGAAAGTAGTTGTGCGAGCCTTTCCACCTCCCCTACTTTCTCTGTCAAAGGAACGAGGGAAGTTAGCTTCCTGTTCATATCCACTATCATGAGTTTAATGTCGGTATCTCCCAACAAATCTGCAGCCGGCGCGTTACTCTTCCCACTGGCTGGCCTGCAAGCTTCACACTTCCAGTTTTTCTTCTTGGCATCGCGTTTTGTCGCGAATGCTTCCTCTGTCATGCCCGAACAGACCGTGCCATGAAAGCTAAAATCACACATACTGCATGTAATAACATTCTTGTCATCACTCAACACAGCTCGGCAAGTATAGCACTTGGGCATGCCTTCAAGTTAAAGCACCAAAAAAAAAAACAACAACAAAACAGCCGGGGGGCAGCGGCGGCAGTGAAAACGGCAGAAAGCAACACAGGAAAATCACCAACCTGTAAGGTACAAGAAGAAGAGTCAGTCGTGTTGCCTGCACCACCGCCGCTGCCGTAATGCGAGTTCCGTGGCGGACAGAAACGCCCCCCAAAATCGAAGCGCACAGCTGCCACCACGTCGTCGTTCCTCGCTGATAACCCGTAGTCACGCAACGATTTCCTTCCTGATAGCCAGCGTATTAGGCGCGGGAAATTCCAAAACTCAGGCAGAAACACGGCCAGGCCAGTCGCGCTTCAGAGTCCACCGAAACTCCCAGATTCCAGTGTCTGTAAGGTACAAGAAGAAGAGTCAGTCGTGTTGCCTGCACCACCGCCGCTGCCGTAATTTCACTTAGAAGTGCTTCCACTGGGCGCAAGGTCCTTGTCCCTGCAGGAGTTTTCTCTCCTGCGCAACGCTGCGATGAGCGCCAGCGTCAACGCCGCCGTCAGTGTAAGTGTTAGCGCCCGCTGCTTCACATCTACACATGGTTCCCTTTAGCGGGAGATTGGTGTAATTTTTTTTGTTTTGTTTAGTTTTTTCTATGTGTATGCGCGTCTTCGCTCTCTGTGCAACGTGGCATGCTTCGACGGTCTTCTGAAGATAATCCGACATCTACGACGTAGGACTCTACGATTGTTGACAACGTGGGCACGATCTAAGCAGTGCACGTGTGGACGCACCGGGCACGTGTGTAGATGGAATCACTTGTCTAGAGCGACCCGCCGGCCACTTCAGCTGCCGTTTTCTGCAGAAATATGCGAAAAATGACGCCTTAATGTTACCTTACATAGTCATACTGCATGCTAGACCCTTGTGCGAGAATTCAGGCATGAATGGTAATTTGTAGCTAACGTTAGGTAGCCGCTGCGTACAACAACAACGTCCCCAGGAACGCGCTCCGCCGCTCTAGACAAGTGCGATTCCATCCGTACGTGTGGACGTCTCCCAACGTAAATTCTACTGCTGCTGCTATCCTGTGGGTCATGCCTTAGACCTTCGGGACATCATGCCGACGTGTTTTGTGCCCCAGCGGGTACAGAAAAAACGCAGAAAAACGCCACTTCTCTCCGCCGTCCTACCCGTCGTTACTGCAGAAGTGGGAAAGAACTATTCCCCTCGCCGACAAAACTTTGCGAAAGACGTGCGAGGTTTACGATGTTCACTTTCAAGAAAACAACTTTCTGAAGACATATAAGCATGTCATAAATAGAGAGGTCGTCGAAATCGACCGTTGTGCATGGGCATTGAGGAGCTATGCAGTTCCTTGTTTATTCCCGAACCTCCCGGTGCAACCGCACAAGACGAAGGTCGCCAAAGAAAAGCATACCTGTACCTCAACATACTATGCAGCTGCCTTGCGATCTGCCAGAAGAATCCCCGGAACAGGTGCCCGGTCTTCAGGAGGACTTCAGTTTTTCTGAGCTGTGGAAAAAAGTGCTTCACTTCAGCTTCTCCGCAACTGGAGTTCGGTCTGGAATCGGCTGGAATCGCCTGCTATAAGGCAAAATTCAAAGTATATATCTACTGCATCCTCAAGAGCACTGCCATCCGCGAAGATTTACGTGGTTTCCGCAAACGAAAAATTCCTGAAAAAGTTACCTTTTGATACACCACTGCGGTCACTCAAGGACGTAAAGGCTGTCGTACATGTTGCAAAGAAATAAATCCTGCATTTCTTTGCAAGACAAAAGTGCCAAGACAATGACAGTGCCATCAAAGCACAGAGAGAAAGAAAAAAGGCCGTACTTGTGTGAAATTCGAATGCTTGTGACAAGTGTGCTTTAGCAAAGATACGTTTTTCTTTTCATAAGTTAAACAAATGTAGTTGTGGACTACACTCTAAGAAAAAAAAAGAGTCAAAAGAGGATTACGAAGCCATGATTCTCTTCGGGTAATACACTTGACCCCTTTTGGATGGTAGATGCAGAGAAAGAGAGTTGGCAATTCGAGAGGAGTTACAGAACTGTCGTGAAGCGCGTTTCGATTGGCTTCCGTTATGAAGGCGCCGCCGTATTCGCAATGCCCATAGACTGTCGCGCCGCCAAGCGGAATTCAGGAGCGTCCTCTCATGGATGATCGGTAGACGACAGCCCTACGCAGTCGCTCCCTTGTTCGGCTGTGCTAGCCTCAACGCGTTAGCACGACTTGCATGTTTCCTGCATCAGTGAACAAACCGAGCCTTCCGTGACACGATAAATCTGATTCGTTCTTGCGAGACGCGAAGTTTTCGTGAAAATACGTGCCAACTCGCACTTTCAACGATGACCCACATCGTACACATATCAGCTTCGCGAGGTTTTGTGTAGCCACGTAGGTTAGTTAAATGCTGTCGCCTGACCTTCTCAGTTGAAACTCGCCTTGTTTTACTTGCATATAGCATTCGTCAGTGTTTTTGTAGTGCATGAATTTATAACATTGTACGCGGGAAGTCGCGCAAGCTCGTGATATATAACAGCAATCTCAAATTGGCCAGCGCTGCGCCGCTTGTTTTTGTACGTTTGTTGCTAGAAGCAGCACTCTGCAAGCGATTTGTTTGTTGACCGGTGTGAGAGGAAAAAGTTCTGCCATGTTCTGCGCGCCCAGAAAACATTGTGACGCGGACTAGTCGTCGTTCGGCGGAGGAAATTCTTCAGATTGCGTTCAGCAGTGATGTTAAGAGAAACCATCTTGACGACGAGGATTTTTCATTGGACGTGAAGAAGGCTGTGAATGCGCAGAGTGTGACAGCGACGATGAACGATCAGCTGCTAACTTACGAGGAGCGAGTTGCACTTCACGTCCCCTTGTGCGCTAATGTTTTTTCACGCTCGTAAGTCACTTTGATTGTATTTAATTTATAGTATCCTTCAGCGAGATCAAAATAAACGCATAGTTTTTCTTGTGCATTGCACGTAGCGCAATTATTGTGGATATTATCGAGCGCCGCATGCCACCAAAACGCTCGAGCTCGAACAGGGAAGCGAAATGGTTAGAGCGGTGAAACGTGCAGTCACGGCCACAATCCACGCCTCTCGGCTAACTTCTTACTTCACCGGTACCTTCAGAACGGCATTGTTGTTCGACGAATTTTCGCAACGTCGATGAATTCGACGTTGTAAAAAGCATATGTGTGCATTCTTTTCGACATTCATGTTCCGATCGTGCTGATCGAACCTGTAACGTCCGAGTGAATTGCGCACGGCCAGAGTCTGAGCATGGCTGTGACAGAAGCGCTACTCAATGGGATGTTAAATGCTGGTGTTCCGTTGAAGAAGCAACTCCGCATTGTGTTCCTGACTGTAATGACGACGGAGTAATATGTTTGCAAACTTTGACCACATTAAACATTCGGTTCCGTGCGGCAGCGATGGCGCTACTCGCTCGCGGCCTACTACTGCTGCAAATCCGTCATGCAGCCTCGGTACACGCTACCTCGGAGTGCCTTTCAGTTCATACGTCAATTCTAGTTCATACAATTTTCTGTAACACGCACAGGATTTTGCAAAGCATATGGTTCATGCACGCGGTAACTGAGCTGAAATATAACCTTTCACACCGCGTTAAAAATTAAGCGGCGAGATTTCATGATTTGGGAAAGTATCTTGGTCTCGTACTCATTTCAGTGCAGCTCATGACTTCATCCGGTGAAAATGGCACGGGCCGTACTGGCCGTACGTCCGCGCGTCTCATCTGTTCCTATGCTAAACAAACGGATTGACCATCCTTCGGGCGCCTTCTTGAGTCGTACAGCGCACCACCTGTAGTTCGTGGGCATTGCGAATACGCCATACATGTTGCGCGTTTGCTGTTCGGCGCCGTTGGGACGGGCACACACTCTCGCACTGGCGCCAGGGAGCCTGTGCGTCAGGCCAGCCGCGCGGTACCTCCGCCTGCCTCCACCTTTCCGCCTGCTCTCTCTTCTCCACCTTTTTGAATGCGTTGCGCTGGTCGCGCGTCTTGTAGTTTTGAGTTCGAGCGAACATGCGTACTTGCAGTGGTGGTCACGCCAGGCTCCGTGCTCGAAGTAACGCTTGTAGTGAGGAATATTCTTGAAGTTGCGGACACGGACTGCGTGCGCCTCTTAACGGTGAGTGTACTGCTTTCGTAGTTACTAATACACAGCTTAAGCTGCGCGTCTGCAGAAGCTCTGCGGAAGTAGGCTGCCAGCCATATCCAACTGTAGCCTGCGTCCGCGATGCTGTTGCAGGATGTTCAATTAAAGCAGTCACTTAACGAGTTGAGACCGCTATGCGCGTTGTTGTGGCAAGTGATTGCATGGTATCAAGGGCGATTACTTTCTGGTCGCACATTGTGTCTGAACTGCTGAAAATGCTTGATATGGTTTTGAAATGCGCTTTAGTCAACGTCATAATAACATTTCCATCGATACTCGAGTGTGCAGCGTGCTTCCACGCGTGGAAACGTGAAAAAAAAGTCTGTGTACAGAGACGCACTGCATATAATGACGTTCGGCTTTACAACAGAATCGAGTGAATGGGACAGTGGGAGCTATGTCAGGTAATTCTAACATATACCATGTCTCATGTCGACGTAGATGGCGTCCGCGTGCGTTGCTGTCGTTCGGGTGCTCGTACAACTGAGTATTAAAGAATGGGTTACGTTTGTAGAACACGCTGTCAGTAACCGCTCACGGCGTGCCCCTGACTGCCGGAGGATGCGCTTGGTTGTGGCAATATGCCGGCGCAAAGGCGGGCTTATTCTGGAAGCACTTTTTGAAGCGATTTATCAGAAAAGGAGGGCGTTCATTCGTGCATAACTAGTGCATATCGCGAAACGCGGTTCCCGCCTTCTATTACGGGAAAATCAGTTTTCGTTACGAAATTATTCAAAACGAAACACTCGTGTCAGATGTGTGTACAGTAACGGTGTGTTGAACAAAGGGTGGTTTAAATAAAACTAATCAGTCTGTGTGTTTGTGTGCTGGTTATTCCCAGGGCAACGAAGGTGTCGCTATGGTCTGGCGCTTCACCACTAGTGATAGGAAAATCAACAGCGGCGTTCGTAATGTCAACGAGGCACTCGGCCCTACATTTCCTTTGGTTGGACAAGACGACTTTGGAAAAGAGGTGAGTGGCACCCACGAAAAAGAGACTACAACAGTTGCCTTTGTTGTTTAAAAAAAAGCTCACATCATCTTGTGCTGCAAGCTTGTCACCAATGTTTTACACGATAACGGCAAAAAACACGGTTCCTTAACATGCCTCTTTGCATTTGTTTTGTTCTGAGCCTTCATTATGTCTGTGTAAATCACTTATTGTGTAGGTATTGCAAAATCTTACTATAATTCCGTTTTCTCATTATGATATCACGTTCTTCTTTTCAGGTACCATTTTTCATGGCTGCTCACGCTGAAGAGGAGCGATAACATAGCAAGTCACAAGTCTGATTCCTCCAGCCTTCACGACTTTTTGATTCTTAATAATAAGGAATAAATATGGAAATATGATACCGATATATGCTGTTTATTTTGCACGACATGACACATGTGCACATCACAGTCACACATTTTGGTTGGTTATACTCATAGAAGCATGTAAATGAGGAATACGTCAAGTGCTTCAACTTTACTAGAAATGGTGTGTTTTGAGGAGTTTTATTAAAATAATGCTAAAATTGAACTATCCTTTTCTTGCAGTCGCTGGGCACAACGACAAGTATTAATGGAGTTGCTTAAAATGAGTATTTCACTATTTCCAGCAGTAGTCGCGCAAAAGTAGAGCATGAGTCATTTTAGTACCTTCAGGAGCGTCACTGGCAAGAGTCGTCTGACTCCCTCAGAAGTGGTAGTGTGATCCTTCGCATAAGAGTCCTCCCACTCTTCTTAAGAGAGTCCGGCGACTCTCCTGAGCGCGCCGACTCTGACCCACCAAGAGAGTCACCGTGACTCTCCAAAGATAGTCGTATACGTGGCAAGTCAGAGCTCTCCGAAAAGAGTCAGGTATACTCTTTTTTTTCTTAGAGTGTAGTGTGTGATCGTGGCAAAGTTCTCGTGTCAATATATTGATGTTTTCCTATTTCTTTTCACTAAATTTGCATTTTTTGTTTGAATGATCCTAAATATTATCCACTGACAGACATCCAGAAATCTGAATACTTGAACAGAAGAACGTGCACTGGTTTATGTCACCTGAACAGAGAAATAACGTGGGATTTTCAACGAGCGTCGTAGCTTACAGCAAAGACTCAGTTTCAACTTTCTTTAGGGCACAGCACACTGAGGTGCTTATCGCTGCGCAATGTTAATGCGCAGAGCGTCGATGATCCCTATGCTAAGACTAATGAAAAACAGCTGTTAAATAATTAACAGCAGAAAACTAATGAGTCGCAGCTCTTACCGAGGCTTGGTTGAGATCTGCACACCGCGCCTAGCTGTAGCATACTAGGGTTCCTCGATGCGCGCGCCCCCTTGGAGGGTGGAGCCATTCTTTGAGGGGGTGAATGCCGCCTTCCGATCGGCGGCCGCCATTCGGCTCCCCCCGCCTCGTCGCGGCTGCTTGAGTGAGACAGGTGCGCGGCGTTTTCTCGGACAAAATACCCGGGTGTTGCGTGCCACAGTGCACAAACCACTCGCGAAATTGCTATAAGATGTTCAGATTTCCGAAAGATGCGAAAAGGCGACTCCTGTCGCTGGTAAAGATCAAGCGCGACAAGTGGCAACCCACGGACCGTTCGTGTTTGTGCAGGCTGTTATGCCATTTCAGCATTTGGAGAGTTATAACTCGCCGCGCTTACGCTGGTCGTCTCGTTCGACGTAACTCGCCGCAACGTATACGTTGCCGAAAGAATACTTTCGGGGCACTCACTGTTTCGGGGCACTCATTTTAGGTCCAGAAACGACGCCTTGGCGTTTCTCAGCTGGTTTCGGGACGCGTATTGCCGAACGGTGACGGTGTATGTGCGTGTGTATGTTTGCGTGTATGTGCGTGTGCGTGCGTGTTTGTGCGCATGTACGCATGATTGCGCGTGCGTGTGTGTGCGTGTGTACGCGTGCGTGTCCGTGTGTGCACGCACGCACGTGTGTGTGCGCAGAGTGTGCGTACGTGTGTGTGCGCGCGTCCGTGTGTGTACGTGTGTGCGCGCGCCAGTGTGTGTGTACGTGTGTGCACATGCATGTCGGTGAGTGTGTGTATGCGTGCGTGTACGTGTGTGTGCATGCGTGTGTCTGTGTATGTATGCGTGTACGTGTGAGTGCGAGCCTGTGTGTGTGTGTGCGCATGCGTGTGTGCATATCTGCGTGCCTGTGTGTGTTTGTACGTGCGTGTGTATACGCATACGTGTGTGTCTGTGTGTGCGTGTACGTGTGTGTGTGTGTGCGCGTATACGTGAGTGTTTGTGCGTGTGCCTATGTACGCATGATTGAGCGTGCATGTGTGTGTGTGCGTGCGAGCATGTGCGCATGCGTGTGTGTGCGTGTTTACGCGTGCGTGTGATTGTGTGCATGGGCGCGTGCGTGCGTGTACGTGTGTGCATGATTTAATGCCATGAAATTCATGATTTAATGCCATAAAAGCCGTATGTAGAGCCCCAAATAGTATGATATCTATTCAACAATTTTTTGCCCATCTGATATTTACAGTAAGGTAAAAGAGATGAAAACAAAATTCAGAATACTGTGCGTTGCAGAATGCGGTCCGTAAATGGGGTAGCTGACGAATAATTCGAAAACAAGATCTGAAAATATGGTGTGCAATCACAGTTTTTCTATTTTCTCGTGACATCACGTGATTTTTGTTTCTGTTTTCGACCGGCAGACAAACTGTTTTTACACTTTTGTGGAAGGCACAAAACACACAGACACAATGAAAGGCCATGGGACTTGGGTGCGTGTGTTTCGCATCTTTAACCAATATAAATATGATCATAAGTTAAGCGCGGCACTGAAGTGACGAGGACGGGACAGGGAGAACACACACGAGCGCTAAATGCGCTCGTGTGTGTTCTCCCTGTCCCGTCCTGGTCACTTCAGTGCCGCGCTTAACTTATGATCATGTTACACCAACAAGGCCAACAATCTACCCAATATAAATAGTTACCGACTAGCCCAACAAGATGCTAATTGAAGGTGTTAACGTGGCTGGCGTGGACGGTGGTTTTCTGCTGCGAGCAACTCCAGCTGCTAATGTCGCTTTAAAAATAAAGATTAGAGAATAGAAATCTGAGACCTTCACACTCCCGATGCGCAAACTTTGTATTTTTGTCATGTTGTTTGAGTACCACTCGTTTTGACGCAACGAACTCTGCATGCAGCCGCGCGACGCCCGTTGGCTGCCTATCGTGGCTATAGGTGGCCTGCGGAGAGGGCACCGTAATGGCGGACGCCGTAGCAGACGACGCTGTTGTCTCCACCCTCCACGGCGGCGGAGGGGAGCGCGCGCATCGAGGAACCCTATAGCATACGACTCTCGTTTGCCTGGCGCAAAGTTGGACTGCTGCGCCGCAGTGGTTGGAACTGCAGCCGGCCGCCTGCTCCCCGTAGGCGAAGCGGGGAGTTCGGAAACTGAAAAAGTATCTATAAACGTTGGGGGGGGGGGAGAGGGGGGGGGAGGGGAGGGGCATCGGCGCGGTGAACCAGCGACACGTTAGCGACACGGGGACACGGGCGCCACCAGGACGTCTCCCGCGCTGCCATTGGCTGCGGCCGCCAGGCCGGTAGCCGCGCGGCAACATTCAGCAAGTTGGATGCCCGCGCGGCGTGCGAATCGTCTCCGCATGCTGTTGGAACCTGTTGAACGGCTGTCGGATGCGGCTGTTGGCACGGACAGCCGTACGGCAAATCGCATCCGAATGCGCACCATGTGTCCAGAACTTGACGGAGCCCAACAGGCACGCGCGATGAACGGATGGACCGTTGAAGGAGTAACCACAGAGGAATGCGTGCCGTGTGCAAAGTCAGTCTCCAAAAGGATGATCCGTGCGGGAGATGCAGGCCGTGCGCAGAGATACGTTAAGTCTGCAAACCGTTGTCAAGGCAACTAACCCACTAACCATCCTCCTCGCTCTTAAGTCACTGTTCCCACAGGCCCGAGGCATGATCAGAGTTTGGCGTCCGGGCCGTGAGGTGTCGCTACCGTCGAAACGATTGCCGCGAGGCTGGTATCGGCGGCACTTGAGGTCCCCATTAGGCTTAATAAAAGTAAAATAACATGGCCGCAGTGGTACGCAACAGTAAACAAAAACGTGTTTCTCAACTAAAGTATAACCAGCTACAATTATTCCAAGGTACAGTTCTTAACCGAAGTTTTGTAAGCATGACTGTGCATGTGACGCGGCAACGTTACCGCCGCCGTCACGCACGCATGCGCAACGTACAAGCAGACGACATGCAAGCGCGCAGTATTAGAAACGCGGACTCTATCGCAGCTGGAGCCAGGAGCAGCCATTGTGCGCACGTTTATTGCTGCGCGAAGTGGTGCGACTCGTCAGGAAGTGGGAACACTTCTTCAGCATCCCTGCCGACCACAGGTATTTATGCATTCACTATTTTATATCATTGCCTGTGGAGGCGACCTTCCAATTTGATTGTCGTTGACCGTTAGTATTTGAAACGGCTGGATGAACAACGGATTTCTTTCGATAGCGTTCGCTGCAGCGGCTTCCGTTTTGAGAAATTGTTTTGATAATGACTTAAAATTAGTTGGTAGGCTGCAGCTTGAGGCCCGACGCGGCGTCAGCTCTCAAAAGCGCGGCTGTTCGCTAGTTTTTGTTGCTTACAATGGTATGTGCGTGCCTCGCTGCCTGTCGTTATTTTACGAATCTTGATGAAAGCTAACCACCCGAGTTTTGCGTGCCTTCAGGGCCTGTTTGTTACGTGTTGCTTTAACTTACGCGCGCTTTCGACATTAACAGAGTGGTACACTTGCAGCGCTCACTGCAGCTGGTTTTGTTTGAATTTTAAGCGCTTTAATGCTTGCATATACATTACGTTCATGTAGTTCATGGGTGGTGCTCGCAGACGACGTATGTATTGCTCGCAGAGTTATTGCGGAGGCGCAAATAACTCTGCGAGCGGGACTCTGCCCCCCAGAGTCGAATGCGCGCCGTGTTGCACAAGCAAGAACCGCCGCGTTCATCATGTGTGTCTGTTCACATACCGACCGCCTGCTCGGAGTTGTGTCGCCGTAAATTGCCCTCCTCGCTCGTTCCCTTCCGCGCTGCACGACGGAACGCCCTGTACCAAACGTCATACCCTTCTCTTGCTCGCTCTCGGGAAGCTCCCGGAAACAGTTTGGCCTATCTCTTTGATACTCCCGCGTGGTGCTCCCAGCGGGCGAAGGCGTGGCCAAGGTTGGTTTTGGTTGTTCGTGAGGACACGAACAAAAGTTAAAGAAAGATGATTTGGCGCGCTTGCCAGCGCACAGCAAATACTGAGCCTTAGCACCACGTTTGCAGGAGATTGAGGTTCTGGGCAGAAGCCAGGATCAGAGTGCCCGAAAGTTGATGGAAGCATATTACATAAAAAAGAAAGGTGTACACTGTGGTAGTGATGCGTCCATTAAACTGTTTCAATAGATTTATTTATTTTTTTTTTGCCAAGTGGCTGTCCTGCTAGATTGATGTGTGGATCTGTTAAGTTCTGCGCATGTAACAACTGTCTACATATTGCTTCGTGTTGCTGTGATTAAACGAGTTAAAAGTGAAATTTTACTGCCCGTGCTGTAGTTCTTTTCTCGTTTTTTGTTTGTGGTGCTGAAAACACTGAGTAGTATTTCTCAGGCAGTCGGCCCACAAATCTGTTGCTCAGTATTCACACGTGCAATACAAGGCGAGTTTTGGACATTACCTGCTTGCAAGCCCCTTATAGCGTATTTATTCATTTTTTAATAGCCCCATGTCCCAGCACACCCACAGAAGTGCCCACACCAGCCTCACGGGTTTCACCAAGTAATGGTAAGTGCAAAAGAAACAAACAAAAAAAGAGAGAAAATTATTGCAAATGACACATCCTGCATCTCCATGAAGTATGAACCAGTACTAGCGTTTTCCTTAATAAAATGCTTTGTTGGACGCGTTGGTTCATTATGGAAAGGATTTTAGCGCAAAAAAGGACGGAACACAAGACGAGAAGACGACCTTTGCTTCCGTTCAATTCGTTCCATTCTAAGACTGTAAAGCGAGCAATAGCCTCACTCGTTTTATAATCTGCGCTCCAAAAGTCTTGCGAACACGCAGCCTCAACCAATTTCGGCCAACAAGCGGAACGGCTGCGGTCTTCGGGGTATCCGGAAACCGTCCTGGTGGCCACTGTGGAGTCGCTTCTCCAGAAAATGAAAGGAAAGGGCAGGAGCAAGGAAAGACAGAGGAGCGCCACAAGGCCCGAGGTACTGCCATACATCCACAATGTGACGCACAACCTCAAGAGAGTGGCGGCGAGGCATAATGTGCCTATCGTCATATCAGCGCCGAACAAGCTGTCCAAGCTTTGTGCGCGTATAGCTGGCGAGGTAAAAAAGAAAGCGTCTTGTGGAAAAAAAGCACACCGGGCCCTACAGAGATAGTGCGGTGCCAGTCGTCTATGAGTTGCCACTGAGCTGCGGGAAGTCCTATATCCTCCTCAGACCCCATTAAACTTGTGGCCACACAGGTGAAGTCAAAACAGATTTTTGGAATGTACAAACATACTTTATTACACGAGAAAAAATTTGCGCCTGTACGGCCAACAGCTTTTGCACACCAGTGTGTGCATTATAATGCACACTGGGTCTTAATGCACAGGAAACGAATAACACTCGCCTATAACAAAATTTTACATTCGCTCGTGAAAAGCACTCTTGTTTGTTGTGAAACTGTTTGTAGCAGTTTCGCGTACATGTGATGCGCAGGAAGATGCTACACCGGGGCTTTGTTCACTGAGAACATCCTGAGTTTCGGTATCTCGAGGAAGATACCTGATTTACAAGCTATGGCATGTGGCTTGCTCACGCAGTTCTTGGCTCAGCAGGCATCTTGGCTTTCAGCAGCTTTTGGGGTGGCTCAAGTTCAATTTCGGCGCCACACCTGTTTTTCGACACTAGATAATGGGCAAAGAACAGCCTCATCGTTACCCAATTAGAGTTCCGAGAGGTCACTGCTGGTTATTGTTTCGAGAACACGTTCCGCCTTTTCATAAAAGATTCTTAGATGAGACAAACGCCAAAGCTTAATGCCAAAAAGCTTAATACCAATCGCATGAGAGCGGCATGAGTACGCACGCCAAAGCACATATTCAGACCGAGTGTGATTTATAATGCATATGTGAAGAAAACGGCTTCTGATAACAAAAATACTCGCGTGTAGGGTTACGTGACGTACGGAAATTATTCCTATACCCTTCCTAAGTAGATTGAAACAACAATTAAAAAATTTGACTGCATGATTATTGAGTAATTTGGGATTTCGTTGCACGCTGTCGGTAGTAGAACGTCGAAGACGAGAATTCCGTCATGTTTCAAAGCGGGAAAACATGGCTTACACTGTAGTGTGCTTCCTGTAATGCTGACCAGATGACACCACATGATTGAGAATGCGATTGCACTAAGAATTTTGGCTTTAATAGAGGCGCGAATTTCCAAAACCAGAAAAGAACAAATGTGCATTTCAATGTACGCGGGGCCTGAAGAGGATATTGGACAGCAAAGCCGGTGTGTCAACGACCGGGCACGAGAGCAAGAATTGTCGCTCACAAATGATAGGCGCGCGCACCTTCCGGCGCACTGCGCGGAGTGCGAATGTGTTCATGTGTTCTCTGAACTGAAAGTACTGGGCCGTAGCAGAGACACCGTGGCACGCGAGCTTTTGGAGGCTTTTTACATAAAAAAGAAAGGCACAGATTGTGTTAGCCGAACGTGGGTATGCTTGCGGGGGGAGTGAGTTGCAGTTGATTGAGCGCAGTTTATGATAAGCCTTTCTCATCTGTCTCACTTGATGTGTGCGCTGGCGCGCTTGTGGTGTACTGAGCTTTATATTCTCATGTTCTCTTCTGAATAGAACCAGTTGGTAGTGAGCGCTCGTGTAGTCGTCTTCTCGTCTTGTGTCCCGTCTTTTTTTGCGCCCAAATCTTTTACATAGTGTTTTCCTGATATAGACACCTGCATAGTACTAAGCCTGTGTAATATTGTCGCAACATATATTGTGGACGAAACCGTGCATATGGTATGAGATCTGTCACCATGATTTTGTTCACACAATAAATTACTTTTCAAAAATAAGGTGGGTGCATTTGGCCGTACAAAGTCTGCACTGGACTTGGTGCTCTCTGAATTGGTGTGGCGTGTGTAACTCAGATGGATAGGCCTACAGAGTGTGGTGCACTTGGGGTGCATTCATGTGACTGTGGCTTATGTAGCCTGAATGACTTTTTGTGAGATGTGAACTATACAAAATACTCTACTTTGCAAATGTCATTGTTCAGCATTTCAAGGAATATTGCATGTTCATTTTTGTAATACTTTCTAACTGTCGTATTTCTTTGGTGATGAACATTCCTTAGATGCTACAATGCTTGGAATTTTAGGAATGAGTTATGATTCCAGCCCCAGTCTCAGGATGTACAGTCGAGCGCGATTTGAAGGTTATCGTGTTAACGTCGACAAAGAACTCATACAGCGCCACGGCCCAGAATCCTCTTTTGAAAAGAGGGGGGGTATCAAGCAAGATTCCCTCATTCTTCCTTGAGCTGCGGTCACTCCCATTCGAGGAAGGCGCATTCTTATTCGTTTTTTTTTGCTTCAGAGGACACACAGTAAGGGTATCGTGCGCACGGTACCTTTCCGGCATCACCAGGGACATGATGCTCCAAAACTGCATTTTAGTTATCATCCGTGAAGACAAGAGCCAGCCAAATCAATGCTTGATAGCAACGAATGGAAAGCTCAAAACAGAGAGAAGGGGTGACGAGTTCGACGTGAGGATGGCTGTTGTTGCATGGAACAGCACACGAGGAAGAGCACAACGTGAAGTCTGGATTTTCAGTGTTCCGAAACAGACCGCCAAGGTTCTTGGACGCTGAGCCGGTCGACGCTCTCGCGATAACCTTCATATCGTGCTCGACTGTACATCGCTACAAATGTAAATGGAAAATAGCACGGCACTGCATGATGGTGAATTAGTAGCCTTGTGATTGCGCCCTATTAGATTACTTGTGTGATATTCTTTTTCTTCTATGACACTGATGAAAGCCTGTTCCTTTGAATTCTTTTTTTCAGCTGAGCATGGTCCAAGGTGCCTGCAATATTTCAAGCAGGGCAGCAGCGCTCAGCAGGCAAAAGGAACGCCGAAAAGTGGGCAGAGGAAACGCAGCTCTGTGGACACCATCGTACAAAAATGAAGCTGAAAACGTTTCACGCACGGAGTGAAAAGTACCGTAAGGCATTGGGTCGGATAAAGAAACTGCATGAGGCGACGCGAATAACACAGCCGGAGGCCTTAAACAAGCTTGAGCCGGATTTCCCAAAAGATCATTTTGAACTTCCTAAAGCACAAATCAGGCTTGTTATATTTACAAAAAAAAAAACATTGGTCAACACAGATAAAACAATTCTCTCTAAATTCGTCCTTTAATTCTCCGAGGTCCTATCGCTTTCTAAAAAAATGCAGTTCAGAAGCGTTGAGGCTCGGGCGAGTTGGTCATCCATGAACTTAGCTTGTATTAGCGCGGCACAAATAGAAGAAACACGGCACAGACATAAAGAGAAAGGTAGGCGCTAATAGCGCCTACCTTTCTCTTTATGTCTGTGCCGTGTTTCTTCTATTTGTGCCGCGCTAATACAAGCTAAGTTCATAAAAAAATGCTTCACTCGCCATATGTGCGAACACTCAAGCACTCGCTGGCAGACATCCCAATGACACCTGGTATCATTTCAGGTGTCATGGATGCAATAGAATCAATCGTAAAAGGTTGGCTACTGCAAGCCAAAGCATGCTGTGTTTTATTCAATGAAAAAGCTTTGAAGAGGAATTTGCTGCGTGATCAATCAAAACCTATTGCGAAAAAATGTAACATTGATCAGGCCTTCAACACGCCAACTGAACATCTAAAAGTAAGATTGGCAAAGAAGCTCAAAGAGCAACATATCTATAGGATGCCTTTGCTGACATGAGAGGGAAGTGTGCCACAGAAGTATTCAGTGAATCTGTCTCTGTGGCACTCCTCACTACCATGGCCATTCAGGAGCTTCCTGTTGATGCTGAATTTACAGCTTGGTTCACGGAAAGAATGCATACACTTTTCGACAGCCTGAGCAATTAGACTCCGAAAAAGCAGGACGACAAGTTGTGTTATGCATTGACTCATGGGTCGGAACAGCGTGCCTTCCTTGAGACGTGCATCAGTTGGGTTGCCCAATACAATCTGCTGTGCAAAGCTGCACTGGCACCTTACATTCGTGAACAGAAGCACACAAGAAACAAAGTCAAGGCGCAGTGCTCCTGCCAGAAAAACCGTAAATTAGCAGGTGAAATTTATCCTGTGCCTTTCGAGAACACGATTATGTAGAACTGGATTTTTTGTGCAGCCTTCTGAACACATTTCCTATATTGACATGTGTTGCACTGTTTCTTTTTTATGTATACATGCACTATTACTTATGCCTGCATGTTTATTAGTTTATGCATGCATATATTTATGTATATATATTGATAAATCAGTTATGGTTACATACATAATGCACCCACTACTTTTGCATTGAGAAGTTTGGCTGATGAACTTCGTACTTTCGGGAAGCCTTGAGTGCCCTATCAGTGTGAGTATTGTTATGACCAGAGGTTTAGGGTTGCTTTAGTACTGGAAAATGCTGACATTTTCGAAAAGGCGATGGAAAACCCCAGTCGTTCTGCCTTCTTCTATGTCTACTTGACATGAATAGAAAAGGAATCACACAGTCGCACATCCACCCTCTCAATTCCGAATTCCGAATTGTATTAATAATGACTGGCTTTACAGAGAACCAGTCTATGAGCAGTAACAGTAGGATTAATTTAACCCTTTGAGGCGGCACCTATGAAAAACTGTCCGTAAATGTGTCAAATCGATACAACGTTATTTCAAGACACTCCTTAATCTGTTCCAACAAAAATAATGCCATAATATGTTAATATATGCGTGTTATTGTAAATAATCCCAATTTAGTTGTAATTAAATATCTCTTTGTTATGAAGTCATTCATGCTCTGTTTCGACATAAATAGAATGTAATCTCAGGGTAGAAATACAGTGCTAATTCATTTTTGGTTATGTCCATTCTGAGCAAAGAAAAATTATACTTTTCACACGGCTCGCAGGAAGTGGCACGTAGAACGTGGAAGTACCTTCAGCAAAGAGATCATATGCAACAGTAAACTTCAATATGAAGTTAACTGAAGACAAATTCATTATGCAGGAGGTTCAATTCACCCAAAGCTTGATATATCTTGCTCTTTCTTAGACCCTAGTTGATACAGATAACAAAACTAAGTGGTGTACATAATTGTGTACATAGCGCCTCAAAGGGTTAAAATGAATGTTGCGAAAAAAAAGAAGGTTGAATAATAATAATAATTGTTGGCTTTTTACGTCCCAAAATCATAACATGATTATGAAAGACACTGCAGTGGAAAGCTCCGAAAATTTTCAGCTCCTGAAATTCTTTAACAAGCTCTTAAATCTAATCGCATGGGCCTCAAGCATTCTGCCTCCATCTAAATGCGGCCGCCACGACTTGGATTCAAAACCCGCAACCTTCAGGTCAGCAGACGAGCACCATAACCACTAGACCACCGCGGCAAACGATGAAGGTTGAAGCATGCATTTATTCAAGGGCCCACAAAATCCAAAAAGTTTTTCAGCAGGACACAAAGGTTTTTTTTTCTTTTTAATTTGCAAACCTCTGGTCGTGATAGTTGTGCCATGTTGTGCTCCTGATAAAACTTAATGGTGTCTGCAATTCACAGGCGTAACAAATACTCTAGATCAAGTGATCGGCTCTGCAGTGATTCGGAAGGGGTGTGTGCGGGAACTGCGAATCGGTTGATATGCATGTTGGTGCGAAATAGAAGCAGGCTTCCATACTTCCTGAAACTATGCAATCTACTTGTTTAGCGTGAATGTGTTACTAGATTTTCAACTGAATATTGCAAACTGTGGCATTCCACTTCCCGAACCAACGAATTACGAGAGATGCAGTTCTAGTGGTTGGCACATTATGATTAAACTATGCAGCGTTCCACAAAATCTCCACACATTGTTGGCGGTCCAACATGATACCTGGTAGAAAAATAATAGTGAAATAGCACTTCAATTTTGTGCTTTATCCTGCCTATTTTTCTCATAAGCTGTTGATATTCGCGCATATTTTGGGTTACCGTCAGTGTTTTGTACCATTGAAAACTTAAATAATCATTCCCATTGTGCACCAGTTACAGCACCAACGTTTTCTCAAATTTTCAAGGGTCACCTCTGTAACTGAGTCTTGACCACCCTTTGTAGCATTGTTCTTTCTTTATTAGTAAAAAATTAAGGCATCACACACATCCTGTTCAAATAACATGAGGCTGCCTGTTACACATTCACCTAAAGGAAAGCATGGCCAGGGATAGCCGAACGGAACGGTTGATCTGTCTCAGTGCCTTTACAATATAATACGCCGTAGCACTGCAGCATATAATGCCATTAATCTACTTATGCACCATGGGTTCGTCTACAAGAGCCAAAGGCTGGTACTCTCGGCTGGCACCCTTATGTATTTCAATGCTGCTCAAAAGGTAATGACGCAGGGGCAAAGAAAATGAAGAGGTACAGGTCGGTCCACTGTTAGAAGGAACACGCGAGCGCGTCGCTCTCGCTCCGCGCAGCGCCACGCAGCGCAAGCGGCGAAAATCAAACACATGCGCAAACCGATGCAGAGGCGGTGCATGCCCCACGTCGTCTGCTACTGAAACGCCCCTTCCATAAGTGGCGCGCAGCCACCCGCGCTCTCACGGCTCTGCCGTGCAATCGCCCGTCGTGCAGTGGCGCGGCAGTGCTGTCACGCGAGAGCAATCCGAATCAGTGGCGAGCCGTGCTAAAATTTTGAGTGACGCATTCCTGTTTCTAACATGACAAGTCAAATAGCGATCGCAATATTTATTTAGGCCTTTCAGGACCAAGAAAGACCATACATGCGCACTGACGGCCTTGTAGCGTTTCAATTCTCCGTTAACTTGCTACATAACCCTCATTCTTCAGGGAAAGAAAGAGCGCAAAAAGTTTGACAGAACACAAGACGAAGAAACAGTGCTTTTGTCATGCTTTTTTGTCCTGTGTCTCGTCAAATGTTTTGCGATATTTGTTCACTTGTAGCAACCATAAACCCAGTCCTGAACCCGAGCAAACCTTATGCTTGAGTGCAGGGATTCATGAGTAGGAATTCATTGAAAAAGACAGGGTCCACAGAAAGAGGACGGGAAGCGCACGTCCCGTCCTCTTTCTGTGGTCCCTGTCTTTTTAGCGCTATGGCTTCAATGAACGTTACAAACCAACTAGCCCAAAAGTCTGTTCTCTTGCTCAGCAGGGTTGCGACAGCGCGGCCACGCTCGGACGAAGGGGCGTTTCAGTAGCAGACGATACGCGGCATGTGCCGCCTCTGCGTCATTTTGCGCATGCGTTTAGTTTTCACCGCTTGCTGTGCGCGGAGCACGAGCCACGCGCTCGCGTGTTCCCTCTAACAGTGGACCGACCTGTACATAATTCCTGTACCGCTTGTCTTCGTCTTGCGTTGCGTCATTACCTTTTGCACAGTAAGAACCAACCATTTCAACATGTCTTATTAAGATGTATTTCTATGCGTGGGAAATGTCCCGCTTCATGCTCTTACTCTCAATCTGTACAAATCGTACGAGTGTACACATATTTACCCTGATGTTGCGTCCCTTTATATGCTTACCCTACTTCTGAGATTGTATTATTGTGGTGAAGTGCGCGGATTTTTAAAGTGCGCGCCGTGACATTAGATCGAAGGCAACGAAGAAGAAACCGTCACGGGCCCGAAGGAGCAGAAGGAATAAAGGATACGCCAATTGGAGAGAGCCACGGCGGTGGTTCGGAAGCACGTGGAGAGAGAAGGAGCAGAGCGAAGAGGAAGAAGGAGTGGCAAGAAGCAGCGAGAGAAGACGGGCCACGCGTCTCGGCCGTCGGGTTTCGGACCCGAGCCAAGACATCTTTGTCCACCTGAGACCTGAGCCACCTCATGGGTACCTGCGGTTCCTGGCGGTGGTTCGCTGGTGCGCTGCTTCTGGGGAAGGTGCCTGCGCCCGTGGACAGGCCTGAGCAGTCGAGTTTCGGACCCGAGCTCGGACGAGGCTGTCCGGCCAGAACACATCCCCGGAGCCGGCGCATCGACTAGAGTCTCGACCTGTAGCCTAGGAACGCTGCCGATGCAGCCGAGACTCGAGCCTCTCAACGCCCACGGCATCCATCATCGACCTCCGTGCTTCGCTACAAGGCATCTGCATCATTGACGTTGGTGAGATCAGCATCATGTCTTTCCTCCTCCGCGCAACCAACTGAGTAGGAACTGACTAGTCAAACTGAGTGATTGGTAATTATAAGCAGATTGCGTATGCATTTCTTAGTAACTTTGTCACAGGTTTAGGATCGGTTATTCGGTAGTGTAGCGTTTTGTCTTTGTTGGTGTTATGTGTTCTGGTATCAGTGTGGTTATTAAATGTGGTTTTTCAAGCGGTCTCGTCCTTCGGGGAGTGTCTTGAGGTGACGCCTCGGACATTCCAAAAATAAAAGAACCTGCACGTTGTGCGAAATACAAAACCACAACGTAACATTATGTGCTTTGATGTCCTATTTATATTGTACGCGTACTCGATGTGCGCATTCCGGTATCCAGATTTTACCACAGCAGTATTTCGAAGTTTTCATTTTTCTGGAGTGGTTATCACTGATATTATAGTCTTACTATTGCCTAAGCGTGTAGCTATAGCCGTTTCCTTCAATAAAATGTGACGTGAAGAAAATTGTTTGCGCTTTTTGCTTCTCGAGCGAGCGCCGAAAGCGGCTGCTAAGCAGATGCGACGGCGCCGCTCGCCACCATTCGTTACGCTATCACAGCGGCTACAACGAAGCAGAACAACAAACACACACATTAGGTACGTACATCGACAATAACGTTGGCAGACGGTGCAGCAGCAATTAGTAAGCAAAACGTTTGAACCGACGTCGCGGCCGCGGCATGGTCAAATCATACCGGTCGTGAAACTTGGAACGAAAAGTTTCGAAACCTATTGCCACAGACATCGACGCCCGCCGTACGATTGAAGCGCGACTAGGTGAGGAGGGGACAAATAAAGAAAACCAACAACTCAAGAGAATTTTTCTTTCGAATACTCATCATTTTATATATGCCAATGTAAACTAGAAATTTACTTTACTGTTTATGGGACACTTGGCTAAATGGTTGATTGCCTCATTAGAGGATTCAAGCATCAAGCGTTGCCAACAGAAGCTTCAGGCCTATTTTTAGTGTGTTGGCATGCCTAGTGTGTTCCTTTGTGGTCTCACCTGGCGCTATCAATTGATCCCATTCAAGTGTTGGTGATTTACTGTTGTGCGTTTCTACATCAGTGATGCCGTACAGCGTGTTTCACGATCAACTGCTGCTGCCATCTTTGCAGTGGAGGGAGCCGACCTCGAAGTAGCCATTTTGTTTTTTTACGTTTTTGTTTGGCTCGCCTTGACTCGGCTCATGGAGAAGCCGGTAACGGCAACCTTGGGAGTAACCGGATTGCATGTCAGGCGTTTGGGCGCTTGGGCGTTTCCGGTAAACGCCCGTAAGGCACGCGCATGCGCAGTTCACTGCCGGTAAACCGGTATCCGCAAACTGTTATGCGTATAGCGGTGTGCCGGACAGACTAAAATCCTCTATTTTTTGGTCGAGCGCCATAAATGGGGGGGCGTATGCTGGCAGTCTGCTATCTGGGCTTGTGTTTAGTTCGGCCAGGTTCGGCGCATTGTCGGGTCAACGAGGCATCGCTCACTTTTGCGTGGTGGTTTCGTGGGTACATTTCGTAGTTTATTTATTTGCTTATGTGCTGTTTACTGGCGTGACATTTCAGAGCTGAACTAGCTCACAGAATGTGCCATTCCTGTCACTGCCTTCGCTGGCGCACGGCCGGCGTGCCCTTGCCTTTCGTGACGGTGAATGCGACACGCTAAGCAAAGAAACCATAAGCACTGTACTCTAAGGTTGCGCAAATGACATTCTCAAGGCTGCTGTCTCGCTGCAGTGGTCTTCCACGATTGGGCAACGTGAGTTTTCGAACTATTGTGCTATTGGCCTCGTGAACAGTTGTATCACAATTTTTTCATCTGCAAAGTTTTTGGTGTATATTGTAGGTACACTATTTGGCTAATAAAACAGCCTTGCTTCCTCGATCTTTCTTGTTGGTCTTCCTTTTCTCTCGCGCACGCAATTCGCGAGCCATAAAGGCGTAATAAAATCCCGTATTTATCAAAAGGCATGTAAAAGGTCAGCATTTAAGAAAAGATTTCAATTTCGCGCTATGTTGGGCATATGCACGACGTCGCTATCGCTTCCGGTTTTGACGTCATATTTTATTTTTTTGTTTTATTTGCTCTTAGTTGCCCCTCCATACGTAGATGGCGACGGTGGCAACGAGCCGCCAACTACAGGATACATGGGCTTCTATGGAAGTGACCCTACGAGTTTACACATATCTTGGCCACGGGGCCGGCGGCACCGTGAGCGGGCAAGCAACCGCAAACGGTCGGCCATATTGAATTTTTCTTTTTGGATTGGCTCGCCTCATGTTGATTTTAGCAATCCAGTCAAGTGCCGCCGCTCCCGGCACCGCCACCATCGCCGGAAACGGAAAAATCGTCCCCATTGGCTCTATGAGTATGTCATTCCACTGGTTCCCACATGTGTTCGTAGTGGCGTGTTGGCGGTTGTGTCGCGCTCGGAGAGTTCGACGATCTAGGGACTACGCCGCGGTGCCTTAGATATACACGTGTGCGTGGATGAGCGTGTGGTGCTGCGTTTACGTTTCGCCGCACCCATGAAGTTTGGAGCTCGACACCCCGAGACGCCGCGCTGTATTTCTCCGGCCACGGTGCACCGCGGCAGTGCGCCGCCACCAGCTGGGAATGTCGGCCGATAAGACACTAGGCCTGTCGGGTCCATGATTGCAATCTGACTCTGGGCAGAAATCGGTGCTGGATTATTTCACAAGTAAGTGATTATACTTTATTATGCCGTATACTTGTCGCGTGCGCGAAACGCATCGCGCTTGCCGGCAACGGGCTCGATCGTCATATTTACCGGCAGCGCAACCACACACACGGACAGAGAAAAGAAGTGAAACGGAAACACAGCGCTGACACTCACAACTAAACTTTTTATTACAGAAACAACACTTATATGATCAACCCCCCCTACGTTCCCCGCATGCGCAAACCGAAAGAACACGTAAAGCTTGCGTACGAACAAAGGCAAAAAAGCGAAGCTAGCCCAACAACAAAAAAAACAAAAAACTTCAAAGTTACACGTGCTGGTCTAAAAATTCAAACTCACAGTCATATAACGTCACCGATGGTTCACTGATACATGATCCACCTTGTTTCCTAATGTAATATGCCTCATTTAACTCTCTAACAAACTGGTTCTTATGTTTCTTTAAAATAATGACATCACCGAAAATCGGTTCACACCCGCACCTGTCCACATGTGAAGCCAAATGAGCATACCCTCTTGTCTTCAATGAATTCTC
Source organism: Rhipicephalus appendiculatus (assembly GCA_030522465.1). Lineage (NCBI taxonomy): Eukaryota > Metazoa > Arthropoda > Arachnida > Ixodida > Ixodidae > Rhipicephalus > Rhipicephalus appendiculatus. The sequence continues at coordinate 63,924 of JALIZH010029954.1, forward strand.
GTGTTCTTTTAACCTAATGTTGACACATCTGCCCGTTTGTCCGATGTAACACGCCCCGCAAGTGAAAGGAATTGAATAAACCACACCCATATTGCATGGCACATGTTGCTTTCTGTGCTTGACTTTACAACCATTGTCATCCTCGTTTCCGCTTATTTTATCTTGAATTTTCTTGCAAACTCTAACGAGCTTCTTGGGGGGCGGACAAAGCAACATTTACGCCGTATCTTGCTCCTACCTTCTTCACGCCATGAGAAAAAGAATGAACATAAGGAATTGTGACCGTTTTTCTTTCCTTATTAGGGCCGTCTCAATCCCCTAATGGCTTCCCGCCCTTGACCCATCGTATCAACTTCATGACGCGGCTCCTTAACAGTGGATTATCATAACCAGGAGACCTGAGCCTTTCAATCTGTTGGTTGAAACTTTCATTTAGTACATGGGGGCAAGACCTAGAGATGGTTATCTTTAAACATGACGTGATGATACCATTTTTCACTATCTTAGAGTGACCTGAACGAGAATCCAGAAGCGGTTTTGAGGATCTTGGCGAATACATCCAGCAAACATGCTGATTCATAAGCCTCAACTTGATATCCAAAAACTGAAGTTCACCTTTTTTCGGCGCCTCGCAAGTGAATCGTAATCCAGAACCACATTCCCGGAACAGTTTCAAGACATCAGTCATTTGACGGCACAAATCACCACTTTTCATAATAATCAAAAAATCATCAACATATCTAAATAATTTTGTAATCCCCAAGGAATCCATGCTGAGATGCAAGTGACGGTCTAGTTTCGCAAGAAAAATGCTGCTTAGTATAGGCGCCACTCTGGAACCAATGCAGATTCCCGACCTTTGCACGAAAGTCTGCCCATTCGAACTGACTAAGGTGCTCTGCAGGTAAAACAAAAGTATTTCCAAAAAAACTTTCAAGTGATACACCACACTTTTCTATGAACATGCTCTCATCATTATCTTCAACAATACACAATTTTACGCATTCCAAAAGTTTGTCTTGAGGAATTGAATAAAATAAGTCTTCAATGTCAACACTGAACATGTTACACGAACTTGGGTTTACTGTCTCGAAGTAGGACACTAGCTCGTCCGAGTTGACGAAGGCACAAGGGTCTACCAGCTTCAACGAAGACAAGTGCAATTGTAGGAACCCGGAAACTTGCACTTGCCAAGAGTTCCTTTCTGTAACAATGGCCCGAAACGGAACGTCCGCCTTATGGGTTTTGGCGGTGAAGAAGATTTGCAAAGTATCAGCACTTGCCTTTTTAACAGATGCGCTCAATTTTTCCAGATTGTGACGTTCCAGCAACTTCAAGGCCGTTTGCTTCACTTTTGAAGGCTTCTCTGTCACTCTCTTGAAGTTCTTTTCTACCGCAGCACACGCCTTCTCATTGAACGTACACTGCGATAAAACGACGAAAACGCCCTCTTTGTCCGCCACCAAGAGTCTTAAGTCGTTCGAAGCAAAGTAGCTCGTTAACGGTCTCAGATCCATGGTACGTCCGCTGTTTGTCGCACTCCTCTTCAGCACATCCACGCATTCCTTGATGCATCTCGGACGTTCGTCTTCCAACACCTGCCTCGGAATAGCCCTGCATTTGGCCAATTTTTCAACCTGATTTAGGGAGGGTTCAAAACAAAATTTGGGTCCTTTCTGTAGTATATGCATGTATTCTTCAGGTACATCCACATTGCCCAGACGAACCACCTGTCTTTGAGGCGCAGGTGATTTACGCTTAGAAGGTAAAGATGGCAGGACTGTTCTCCAGAGGAATTCTGTAGTCTGATCACTAATCTTAAGCCATTCAACAAACGTTCTCCTCCCTTTTTTGGCCACCGTGCTGGCTCATGCACGCCACCCAAAGGCAATCCTTGAAGTAACCTGCCTGCGTGTACAATTCAGCCCGGAGGATGCGGCATATTCTTCTTGAATGCCCCGTCAACGGCTGCAACACACCACACCACGTTTGGATTTCAGGGGGGCTGCTCCCACACTTTGCGTACCACGAAGCAACTCTTGCCTTGCACACAGTCGATGCCAGCAGGGAAACTAAGAAGGCGGGGTTACTAAAAAACTGAGCGTTATAACCATGAAAAGTGCCCGTAGTACAAGCAATAAACTGTAACAAAACGGAAACTTGGGCCAGTTGGTTGTACTTCATATTTACCGGCAGCGCAACCACACACACGGACAGAGAAAAGAAGTGAAACGGAAACACAGCGCTGACACTCGCAACTAAACTTTTTATTACAGAAACACTTATATGATCAACCCCCCCTACGTTCCCCGCATGCGCAAACCGAGAGAACACGTAAAGCTTGCGTACGAACATGTTGCTTTGTCCGCCCCCAACAAGCTCGTTAGAGTTTGCAAGAAAATTCAAGATAAAATAAGCGGAAACGAGGATGACAATGGTTGTAAAGTCGAGCACAGAAAGCAACATGTGCCATGCAATATGGGTGTGGTTTATTCAATTCCTTTCACTTGCGGGGCGTGTTACATCGGACAAACGGGCAGATGTGTCAACATTAGGTTAAAAGAACACGAGAATTCATTGAAGACAAGAGCGTATGCTCGTTTGGCTTCACATGTGGACAGGTGCGGGTGTGAACCGATTTTCGGTGATGTCATTATTTTAAAGAAACATAAGAACCAGTTTGTTAGAGAGTTAAATGAGGCATATTACATTAGGAAACAAGGTGGATCATGTATCAGTGAACCATCGGTGACGTTATATGACTGTGAGTTTGAATTTTTAGACCAGCACGTGTAACTTTGAAGTTTTTTGTTTTTTTTTTGTTGTTGGGCTAGCTTCGCTTTTTTGCCTTTGTTCGTACGCAAGCTTTACGTGTTCTTTCGGTTTGCGCATGCGGGGAACGTAGGGGTGTTGATCATATAAGTGTTGTTTCTGTAATAAAAAGTTTAGTTGTGAGTGTCAGCGCTGTGTTTCCGTTTCACTTCTTTTCTCTGTCCGTGTGTCTGGTTGCGCTGCCGGTAAATATGAAGTACAACCAACTGGCCCAAGTTTCCGTTTTGTTACAGTTTATTGGCTCGATCGTGTTGTATATCGCGCGCACGAAATGCACCGCGAAGGTCGGCTGGGGCATCAGCTCGCCTGCGCTTTGTGACTGCCTGGATATTGGTCGCAATTGCTGTCTGCCTGGATGCTCGCTCATCGAGTGTTCGCCGCGGTGATGAGCTGCGGGCTCGCGAGATAGGGCAGAGGCATCGCCGCTGTGCTGCGACTCGTCCGAAGCGCACTGCGGTTGCCGTCAATGAGCTCGGTTGTATGTCGCGCGCTTGAAGTGCACTGGCAGCTGGCGCGGGCTTTAGCTCGTCGACTTAAAATGACTCTAAAGGGCAAAACGATTTTTCACGTATTAGTTAAGTACACTTTCACAATCCCGAAAACATCACTCTTACCGTGACACGACGCTTGGTAAGCGAGAAAACGCGCGAAAAGAAAATGCGGGTGGAGACGCCACCGTGAGATTCCCGCACCAAACACTGTGACGTCATAGATTTTGAAGGTGTCTACTGAGTCCTACGTAGCTTCTAATCGATAAAACTGAGGTGCATTGTCATCCGTGGGTGCCATAGACCTAGCATACGAAGTTCCAGAAAATTTCATCGAGCCAATGTCGCGAAAATACGAAAAATACATTTGGAATTTCTGACGTCACGCGCGCAGATATCAGCGCCAAATTTAAAAATAAAACTTCAACCTTGATTTTCTCCGCTAATAATGAACTTATGATAGTGAAACATAATGGCATTAGAGCTCTCGGAGTGCAGTTTGTCAATCTAAACCAAGTCACTCTTTCGCTTTAGTGTCCCTTTAAAGGGGCCGTGACACGGTCACCCAACAATTTGTGGTTTTCAGCGAAAACTAGAAGTAGAGGGCCTGTTATTCCTGTGCAGATATGAAGAGTGGGCCGTAAAAGAATATTTCAGTGCAAAACAAGCCCTAGAAGTCACTGGCTATAAACTCCGCGCCGGCTACCGCCCTTTTGCCATGGCGCCTGTGACGTCACGTGCAGCAAGGAGCGCTGCCGTCGTCTTCTACCACAGTTTCAGCCGCTGCAAATCGTGCCAAGCAGAAGAAAGCTCAAATATCTTGGTTTCACGCTCTGCTGACCACGGAAAAATATCGTTCGCCGGAATGGAGACGCTCGCACAGCCAGCTGCTTGTTACGTCACGGCTCGCGAGTGCGTCAGTGTTGCCCGACTCTCAGACCACTCACGTGTTTGTAAAAATATTCAATTATAAATGAAGTGCTCGATCAAATGCGCTAAAATTTCGCCAGCTTATTTGTGAATACTCAAAGATTAACCCACATAACACAGATTATGATCGAAAATTGGGTGTCATGGCCCCTTTAAGCTGTCCTTTGGAACTCTGGAAAGTAGTCGCCATTACCGTTGACTTCTCCGTCAATCGGTCGCAAGCAGCTCAGCAACTTTCATGGCGGCGCCCCCGGTGGCGGCCCCGGGTTCGCTCGCTGTACTCTGGCGCTCGCTCGAGGAACGTTCTGGACATAGAGTTAATATACTGACCTAAGAGGAAAAGCTCCCCATAGGGCCCATGCATTAAAACCTATAATCGCTCGGGTGCCGCCATGATGGAACGATACTCAGCTTTCGGGTGATGTTCACTCGCACTCGCCACTGCATGCTGCAATAACCCCTGGCATTTCTTTCTGTTTCATGGCTCTATATTGCATCGTAGTAAGAGACTGTCACATGAAGTCGAGTTGTTGGCTCACGGCAACAAAAAACAGGTACGACGAAGCACTGTATACGACTCACGCGACGCTGAAGCAAGCTGGCGCAATCGGCCGCACGCTGCGCGGCAACGCTCAGAAATGTTGACACGATACAAGGATGGTGGCGCCATCTAGTAAACAAACCTGCAAAGGCTCCTTTTCGCGTGCAGTCAATTGCATAAATAGTCACTGTATCGTTCGTAAAAGTAGTTGACATAAACATCAAACAATTGTCGTGCGTTTATAATACGTGAACACGCTTGTTTACTATTTTTATTGCGAGAATTTGAGTGTTTTCAAAAGCCATATTTAGCGCTTCTGTACATTTCTGTAATAGCAACAATGACAACGTTCCAAGATGTCGCTGCTCTCGCGGTTATAGCTTTAGCGGCGCAGCTTTTCCTCTAGAGTCTGTTATATTAACTCTATGGTTCTGGAAATTTGTCGCCATTATCGTCGGCTTCCTCGGCGCTCGCTTGGAAGTGGCTCTGCGCCGCTCGTGGCGGAGGCGCCGCGTTCGTTCGCTGTACTGGCTGTACGCTGGCGCTCGCTCGAGGAACTCTGTGGTCGCCATTACCGTCGGCGCTCGCTCGGAAGCAGCTCTGCGCCGTTCGTGGCGGTGGCCCCGCGTTCACGCGCTCTTTTGTTCGACGTTCGCTGGCGGCAGAAGCTCCGCGTTCAGCCCTGCGTTCGCTTGTTCGAGTACGACGCCGCTCGCAGAGAACTCCCCGATTCGTTGGTGGCTCGGCGGTTCGCGGAGCCTAGGCGTGATGGGTGCGACTGCCTTGCTTGAGCTGTTGTGATATGTGGCTCGAAATGCGTCTTTGATAATGTATGACATCACGGTGAAAATATTTGCATGCCATATTTTAGACGTGTGTTCTTTATTTCACCTTGCACGTATTTGCCATGTGCGTGTGTCTTCATCCTCTCTGTCACGTGTGACTAATTTTTTGCAACATTTTTGTACAGCCTTTGTCATCAACGTGCAGAAGGCGGTGTGTGCTGGTGCGTGCAATGCAGCCGTCTATCACTTCATTTGGAGCAGCTTCACAAAGAGGACTGTACGAGAGATGGCAACGGGGCTGGACCTGAATATGACGTCTGGCAGTGAAGTCACTGAAAGAAAGTAGAAACTTTATATGTATATAGAAAAATAAAACATTTCATTAACTCAGTTTTCTCTTTCGTTGTTGCATTGACTGCGAAAGCAGTGAAGTAAAATATTTTTCGCGTACTCTTTTCCGCGCCATTAGTTGCTCACTGCGCACAAAAACCCGCGAAAAAAAATGCTTAAGCCTTGCGGAGAGTAACTGTATAAAATCATCCCTGGGGATTAACGTGTCATTTGAACTGCGGATAAAAAGTTCATCAAAACTTCTTTTTGGGCGAGTTGGTTCATTGTAGAGCGAGGGAGTAGCAGCGCGAACACACACCCACAAGAGACCCCTCTTTTGTGGGTGTGTGTTCACACCCCTCTCTCTTTTTCATGCTTCACTCTGGCATTTATGATGTGTTTCATTCTGCCATTAAAATCAGTTACAAGTCAGCGCCTGTGTGTCCTAGTCTTCTCTCTTGTGGGTGTGTGTTCGCACTGCTACTCCCTCGCTCTACGATAAAAATTCATCCCAGTGGGGTATTTAAGTGGACCAACCGTTCGTCCGGTGAGTTGCAACTGTGGCGATTAACGGTTGCCCGATAAGGGGTAAATGGGTGGACTAAATGTTAGTCCCTTGAGTTGATCTGTCGGGACTAATTGTTAGACCCGGTGCCGTTAGTCCTTAAAGGGAATAATGGCTGTGGCAGCCCCATTAGTCCACAAAAGAACGAACTACACACATTTTAACACCCTTTTGCCTTAGAGTGTGGGAGGGGCAAAACATACAGTGTGTGCCAGTGTTACAGAAAAATTTTTACTCGTTACTGCCTTACTCGCCACCGGTCCACTAACGCACCATCACTTTGGAGGTATGTTTCAGGAAGTGGGGTTTCAAATACAGTGAAACCTCGGTGATACGAATCTCGCTGGGTCACCGAAAATATTCGTATCGGAAATTCGTGTCTCCAGAAAATAAGAAAAATTAGCATGCAACAAAAGACAGCTGGTGCACATTTTCAATCATTGTTTCTCAGGGCCGCAGCAACGCCACTAAGAGCTCGGAATGATTGCCAGTGAAGTTTTTAGGTATAATACTTGCACTCGTATATATACGGCCTGTGCGCGCGTGTGTAAATAATGTACTAGGGGTGTGAGCCGTGACAGCTAGTAGCCCCTTGCTAATCTTTGTTCACTTTTCCGCCGTGCCCACACAATCGATGATTTGGCAGCTGTGCGCGTCCCCAGGAATCATGCATGTTGACGTTTTGAGTCCTAGCTCCTTCGCCAAGACCGTCAGCTTCCCTGTTCAGGCCTCGTCCATCTTTTATAGGATGTCTGGTGCGAGAGGACAGGGCTATAGCATCAACGTGTGAACACAGCACAACATAAGCAGCACATGTCAACGTGCTTCGAAATAAAAAGTCACAGTTTCACCACAAGTGAAACTGTGGTGAAACTGTGACCAGCACAACATAAGCAATGAATGAGATAGCAACAAATTGTTATACGAAATGAGGCTGCCAGCTAAATCTTTTGGATCCGATGTCACGCAGCTCTAGAAAACGCTGGTTTAAGAGAATACGCCCGCTCCAGGACACTCTTCACACCACATTCTCTTCGCGTTAAGAGCGCAGAACGTAGAAGGGTATACCGGCCGCCCGCTGGCGGCTGCCGAGATAGGGAGATAACGCGCGCGCCAGCGATGACGGCGCTCGTAAAATCGAAGGTCGCTCGAGGGAACCCCCCCCAACCTCCCCGTCTTTTCACGCTCGCGAAGCACGGGCGGGGCCGGTCGGTCGAACACTTGGGGGGGATCTTATCGCATGCGCCTCAGAGCGACGGAGATGGGCCGGCTCGTTTGATCTACGCTTGAGCCGCGTTCATCGCTCCCGCTCGCGCGCTATTACCCGCTGGTAGAAGGTACGATGCGCAGGGGGCTCTTATCAATTTGGACTTCATACGCGACATGACGGCGGCGGCGACGGCAACGGCGACGGCAAAAACCCGTCGAGACTGTCCACATAATTGCTATCGCAATAAAAGCGCGATACCAGCGGCATCTGTAATTACAACACCAGCGACATGTGCATACGGACCTCCTCAATTTGCGCACACAATCTCGGAGCTACAGCGTGTGGCGCCATGGCGCACGTGTCCGCGCTTGGGTTCCTACACCCGCGCGTGCTCGTCGCGTCTTGCGCGACAGCACTGGCAGCAGCACCTGTTCATACCTCCGCGGTATCGTACGTTCGTATCAAACGTTGCGGGGTGAAAATCTGTTAGCAGCATCCGTACTCCATTACACTGCAGGCCAATGGGCCTTCGCTGGGACCAAAAAAAAAATTTGTGTCACCCCGAAATTCGTACGAGCCGTGATCGTATCACCGCAGTGATGCCAACCTAAGACAGCGTTTTATCCCTAGATTGACCGTCGATTAATTCCCTAGATTACAAAAGAAATCCTAGATTGTCATTTTAATGTCATTATTCAAGCTAATTCACCTTTAACAAAGTATAAACATATTGCGCTCTGTGGCCCGATTCTTCTCGATCTTGTTAAAAGTAAACAGCATCATACTAACAACCACTTCACTTTTTTCTACATGTTCTGGGGAGTTGCATGCTTCAAGGCGGCGCCAGTTGCTACGGAGACAAATTTGTCTGCATAGGCGTACGCAGGGTTTCCCTTCAGGTGGGGGGGGGAAGGTTTGTACGCAGCGCCCCCCCCTTCCTATTAGGTCAATGTATGGGGCTGACTTTGTGCCCCCCCCCCCCCCCCCACGAGTCGCAGCGCCCCCCGTCCTAATTATGACAATGTATGGGGCGCTCCCTTTGCGCGCCCCCCTTCTTAGGTGACTAGGGAGGGTGGCCGCCCCCCTTTGGCCCCCGCCCCAGTGCGCACGCCTATGTTTGTCTGTATAGTTCACTTTGTGCACTACAACTGCAAGTCTGTAGCGCCTTTCTTGTGCTTGCAGCTTGTGAGGTGGTGGTCAATCTCTAGTTTTCCACATTTTTAATCACTGCTCCATGATTTACACTACATATTGTGGGCATTTGTTATGTAGTTCTTCCTCACATGTGCATTATCACAATCATCATCATCCGTTTGTCTCTCTGTCCTCATCGTCACCGTGTCATCATCATCATCATCGGGTGTGTGCGCACTCTTTAACAGGTCGAATGCCGTTTGACATTCTTCAGACAACAGAAAGGGGACGTCGGAAGAAAGTAGCTGGTGTAGAGGAGCAGCTATTGAGGCGAAGTTCTGGATAAACCGACGAAAATAGGAGGCGAGGCCAAGAAAACTGCGCAACTCCTTCGGTCTTTCGGGGCGCGGAAAGCGAAGGACCGCAGCAATCTTGTCAGGGTCTGGCCGAATTCCATCTTTGCTAACGACGTGTCCCAAGACCTTGATAGATTTGCTGGCGAAACAGCATTTCTTGGTGTTCAGTTGGAGACCAGCGCCGGCAAGGCACGTCAAAACTTCATCCAAGCGTTGTAGGTGCTGAGAAAACGTTGACGAAAAGATAACAATGTCGTCCAGGTAGCAAAGGCAAGTTTTCCATTCCAGGCCTCGCAGCAAGGTGTCAATCAGGCGCTCAAAAGTCGCGGGTGCGTTGCGCAGCCCGAAAGGCATCACGTTGAATTCGTATAGCCCGTCGGGGGTTGCGAACGCTGTTTTCTCTTTATCGTCTTCATGCATGGGAATTTTCCAGTTCCCTGAACGCAAGGCGAGGCTCGAAAAGTATTGCGCGCCCTGTAGGGAATCAAGGGCGTCGTCAATGCGTGGCATGGGGTACACGTCCTTGCGAGTGATCTTATTGAGCGCCCGGTAGTCCACGCAAAAACGCACAGAGCCATCCCTTTTACGGACCAAAACAACAGGAGACGACCAAGGGGTAGATGAGGGGTGGATTACCTCCCGTTTGAGCATGTCGGCAACGTTTTCTTCTATAATTTTTCTCTCAGCTAGAGATACGCGATAGGACCGGCGGTGTACAATAGATGTCCCATCTGTCTGAATTCGATGCGCTGTAGTGGTAGTGCGGCCCGACGCAGACGAGCAAAGATCGAAAGAACTTGCGTGTTTCTGTAACAATGCAAGCAGCTGCTGCGTCTGTGAAGCTGTTAAGTCGTTGCTGATGGCGGCGGTAAAGGCGGAGGAAGAAGCATGCTCACCGATGGAAGGATCTTTTGATGCGACGGCTTGAAGTGGCATGACGAATGCAGGCTCGTGGTCGGCAACGCGGGCCGCCATAGTGCTCTTTGGCAGTAGAATCTTGTCCGATGTAGAATTTACGGTGGTGACGAATGCAGATCCACTGCGAAAACGAACGACACCGGACGGAAGAACTATGCCTTTAACCCTTTCAGTCCCGAATTAAATATTTTCAATGTAAGCAACTAGCTCTTACATTTTGAGATGAGCATGATCGTGGTAGTCCTAAAAAACTGAAAAACTATTCGCTCACACTTTTCAGAGAAGAGTAATTAACGTGTCAATTAATTTAACAAATAATTATTATTTAATAATCATTCCATAATTTTTGCTTCATTTACTACATAAAATATTATTTACATAGGATAGCATATTGTCCAATAGCCAAAATTCAAATTTCCGACACAGAACTAAAATTAATGCCCTATCTCTGCACGGTGAAAGAAGACGCTGCCTCAGCGAAATGCGCGAGCAGCACGACCGCTTCTGTAATTTCTTCGCTCAGACGTGACCTGCCTTTATTATATGTACCATGTTGACACCACATGTAGGGCAGATGCTAAATACGGGCTCTTGAGGAAGAACAAAGCTTTATCTTTACCAGACGCTTGCTGACTGACCTACATAATTTATGATTCCAATTGGAATCACAGGGACTGAAAGGGTTAAGAGTGCAAAGAGGTGACGGGGTGACCAATACGTCGCCGTGGTAGATGTCGCTGGACGTAATGGCGACAATTTGCTTTTGTAGTGGTGGCAGTTCGGTGTCTTCCGCAGAGACCAGACGAAGCGGCTTCTCGGTGTCGTCGTCGAGCATGTAGTCGGTGTCAGTGCGGTGGACGAAGCGTTGTCCACAACAAATAGATGCGGAAGCAGATGACAGAAAATCCCACCATAAAATTAGTTGGTGAGAACAGCGGGACAGGACAGCAAACTGGATATGATGGCGGATGCCGTCGATAAAAACACGGGCAGTACAAAATGCGGATGGACGAATGTTGTTCCCCTGGGCAGCAACTAACGTCGGTTCATCGTAAGGCGTCAGCACTTTCTTCAGACGTTGGCACAAATCAGCACGTATAACAGAAAATATCGCACCCGTGTCCACCAAAGCATCTACATTAACTCCTTCCACTACTACAAAAACCATGTTGCACGGGCCTGATGGAGGAATTTCAGTCCTGATTTGGAATGCAGTTTTTCCTCCAAAAACTGCATCACTTAGTTTTCCGAATCAGTGACGAATGAGGCGGGCCGAAGTGAAGAGGAGGAGCGGCGAAAGGGCGAAAGTGAGAGGCGTCTGGAGGATCGGCTGTTCCGTGGTGCTTCCGATGCAGGCGGAGATGGAGACCGGTGCGGAGGCGATGAATGACGCTGACCTTGATAAGAGGCCCTGGTGGACATATCCCGTTCACCCATGTCATACCTACGACGCTCGTCTTGCTGGCGCTTTCGGCAGAAACGACATATGTGGCCGCGATACCCGCAGTAATAGCAGACAGGGCTCGACGACAGCCAGGGTTACGAGTAGAAGGCGTTCGGAGCACCTGAAGATAGGGCGGTTGAAACCGCCCTATCTTCAGGGAATTCCAGAAGTTAGCGGCGCAGAGCACGGAATTCCTGTGGTAGCGAACCCGCCTCTGTCTTGCACGTTGAGAACGGGCAGCTGCAGCCACGTCTTCCGCAACATTCCTCGGAGGTGCTTCAGTTCCGCGCGACGTTCAACAGGTGTTGGAAAAAGACCCGAAATACAGCTACCAGCCCTGCGCGACGAGGTCGCAACTTGTAGCCATGGTTCGGGATGTTGCGAGTCACGTGCGCGAGCCAGTCGGGAACGGGCCATTGCTGAAGGAGTCGACTGCCTACTACGCACGGTGAGTGACAAGCCACAAAAGAAACCTCCGATTAAGAAAATTGTCAAGTGTTTAAAAGAAGAAGGTCTTGCTGTTGTTGAAGCGGACAAGGAAGGAGGGTTTGTCTTGATGGCAAAGGGAGTGTTTAATGCGAAAGCCAAAGACGCGATTCGGAAGAACTTTGAACCGTCAAACGCCTTGCCTAAGAAGCAAACATCTTTGGCCGTACGCTTGCTAAAGGAAAGAAATTTGAAGCATCTCCAAAAAGAAGTAAGCAAGTGTGTAAAACATTGCCTTCATGTCTTTTTCACCGGCAAGACACACAAGGCGGAGTGCCCGCTGAGAGTGATCGTCTCCGAGAAGGGCACGTGGCAGGATGAGGTCATCTGTTATCTGCAACGGTGCCTCGGCAAGCTGGACGTGCAAGACCCATTCTTGTTGCGCAGTTTGACAGACCTTGTACAAGATTTGGCGCAATCCAAGTTGGAAACCGCCAGGACTGCCTTTTCTTTTGATGTGCAGGACTTATTTTATTCTGTGCCGCAGGGTGGTCTGTTTGACGCAGTTCGTGATTCCACCGAGTCTTCAGGTGAAGTGGACTTCCAGAACTATGCTGGGATGAATACGGATCAATTTTTAGAGCTATTACGATTTTATTTGCAGTCCACCATCTTGTGTTTTAACGGTTCTTATTATGTCCAGAAAGACGGCATCTGTATCGGTTCATCCGTAGCCCCAGTTTTGTGGGACATCTTTCTTTCATCCATTGACAAACGCATACATGCCAAAACCGACCATAGCATTGTTGTTAAGATTTACAGATATGTGGACGACTATCTTGTGTTTTTAAGTATACCTGACTCTGGCCTTGACGCTGCCGTCGCGGAACTAACGAGCACCTTTTTAACGGAGTCTGGCGGACTTGAATTCACTTCGGAATTGCCTGAGGACAATTCCATTCAATTTCTGGATATTAAGCTTAGTTTTACGAAGGACCACCTATGCTGGATGTATAACCCTAGAACTAAGAAGAGCCTATTGCCGTATGACAGCGCACACTCGAAGCTTATCAAGAGAGGAATAGCTAACACGTGCGTCAATTCAGCCCTATTGAAGTCATGCGAGCACCGTCTTGTTAAAGGTTTTAATAATCAGATTAATAGACTGAGAGATGCTCGTTTTCCTCCCTCCGTCATCATGGGTGTGTGCGAAATCCTATTGCAGAAGTTGAAACGCAGTAACAAAGTGCAGGAGCCGAAAGAGAAACTGAGCACGCACGTGATCCCTTTACGTTCACCGGCTTTCGCACAACATAAAAAAGATTGCTGCCAGACATAGAGTACGCATTGTTTTTTCTGCTCCCTGCAAACTGGCCAGAATTTGCCCTTTGATGGCGAATAGACAGCCCACTGCTTGCACCAAGAAGCACGCCACGCGATACACTGAGTGTGTCAGCAATGTAGTCTACAATATTCCCCTAAGCTGCGGTAGGGTGTACATCGGCCAAACGGGCTGATGTTTCAACGAACGTGCTAGGGAGCACCGCTTGGCGGTCAGCAGCAACACGGGCGGGCGCTTGGCAGAACACTGCAAGCGCTGTGGTTGTGAGCCACGCTTCAGCCAAACTGCGTTTCTCAGGAGGGCAAACAACCGCACAGAAAGAGACGATTGAGGCATACCCGATTAATAGGGCAGGGAGCCAGAGCGTCAGTGCCCCATCACTAGATTTGAGCGAGAACGAACTGGCATTTTTGAAAGATAGCCTTTCTTGATGTTAGGTTTAAATTGTGCGCTGCCGTTTTCTCTCTCTTTTTTTTAAATATGGGTTGACACGTGTTATGTGCACCGGCAGTTTTTTTTTACAATTCGGTCAATGTGGTTTCCGGCGCATGCCTAGACACTGGTTTAGTGGCTCAGGATGAGTTGATTTTGTTGCCATGAGTGTATCTTTGTAGCGAGATTACCCTGTTTGACAGCTTTCATAAATTGGCGTGGTTTCGGACAATAAACAGTTGGAAGTTGGCGCCCGTGTCTGTCTGCTCGTTTCTTCACTTCGTCCCCGTACTCTTTGCGCCGTGAATGTTTTTTTTCCCCTGGAGTCACCGCGCGTTTTCCCTGGCAGTTCAGCTGCTGCCTCCAAGTAGGAATAAACACGTTTTTAACCCTCCCAGACTATCTATGCTTTTGAGGCTACCGCGCCTCGCGCGGACGTCTTTGGGCCGACAACACCGGACATAAAATATAGAAAATCCCTAGATCTAGGCATAAATCCCTAGGGTTGGCATCACTGCACCGAGGTTTCACTGTAGATGACTTTACCGTAGAGTTTCACGTTTGCGTCTCTGGTTTTGGATAAGAAACTTGGGTGCCTTGGTAAATTTTGTCAGGGACTCTGACACCGCTGCTAAGCGAAACATAATGTCTTAGGCAGTAACGACGAACCTTTAACACATAATATGCATAGTGACGCATACCCGTTCATGAAAAACCGTGACGTTTATGGAAAAGGGTGCTTCAACCCTAAAAACAAAAAACAACAAAATAAAAGCGTGCCGCTGCCTCGTCACGCTCGGTTCCTCTAAGATAGGTGGATGGATATATGGATGCTATATGAGCGTCCCCTATATAACGGGGCGGTGCACCTGCGTGCCACGTGGCCCGTCACAAAAAACAAACAAACAACAAGACCAAAAGGACGTTTTCATTTTTTTTTTGAAGTTGGCCTAATGCCTTGTCTATTTCGATTTCATCTATCATACTATAGACAAAAAAACAAGAAACAAACAAAAAAAACATGTAAATTCAAAGCCCTGTTCCCTGTGCTTACGGCACAATGTCCTGATTTTTCCCGCTATTTATTTTTGTCCTTTTTCTCTAGTTACCTGCCACCAATACTCTAACCGTCTCTTCCTTATTTCTATCGCGGGCGTGTTTGGCTTTCCATTGTTGTGCCTAAAACCCAGGGCTTCATATAGGTTTGTGCAAAACGTACACCTGGCTGGATATCTCCACGTTCAATCAGAGCATGGTTGGTCGTTTCCTTGTTTTCCCCACAGCATGTGCAGCATTGTCGTTCTTCGTTACTGAATCTCGCTTTGTAACTGCGCGTCCTAAGCCAGCCCGCTCTCGCTTCAAACTGTAAAGCCCTTCCACCTAATATAATAAGATGCTTCCCTCTCCTTTTGGTAGTTACTCGGAGCCGTTTCTTTTTCATCGCTGCGATACAGTAAAGCCTCTCCGCCTCTGACTTTTCGCTTAACGCTCTTTCTTGTCATATCGCTTACATACATATATTGCAATCAATCAATCAATCAATCAATTCAATCAATCAATCAATCAATCAATCAATCAATCAAAAATATTTTATTTTCACCATTTCATACATAAGGTGAAAAATGGAGAACTGAAGAAAAAGCCGAAAGTTCTTCGGCTTGACAAAGCTCCGGTCCCCCCTGGCAGACAGTGGTGAAGTTGGTCTGAGCACAAAAGTTCATGTTACAAAGTATGCAATAGTACATAGCATTTCGACTGCATATGAATAACAAGAATGAAAATTTAATGAATAAAAAGGGAAAAATACATAGCAATTGCAAAAATACAAACCGAAAAACGCTTTTTATATAACATATAAAATAATAATAGAAGCATGCTGAAAAGTCTTTCTTTTTTTTTCAATTTTCTCATTCCATGCTGTTTATAACCTGCTATAAGAACAGGTCCAACATTTTAGTTTTGTTTAGTGTTAAGACATCAACATTTTTTTTGCTGAAGTGGTTTATTAGGAAAGGAAGTGTGTGGCAAAGGCGCTGTTGTCCATATTTGGTGCGGGAAAGGGGAATTTGCCATGGTACCTGACGGTGATATGAATATGCGCTTTTAATTTCTTGTAGATCTGCAAGGGCTAGAAATGAATCTAGCTTTCCTAGCATAGCGATCTTGTAGCAATGTAGTGTTTTCAGTTTGCATATATCACCAGTTATTATTATTCGATATTTCCGGAAGAGTTCTGCCGTATGTTCGGAGTAAGGAACATTTGCGATGGCTCGAATTGCTTTCTTTCGAAGTGTTTCCAGCATCTGAATGTTTTGTGTGCTGGTGTTACCACATATGAGTGAGCAATAACTGAGGTGTGAATGGGAAAGAGCATGATAAATGAGGCGCTTAATTTTAAATGGTAATGCATTTTGATAGCTATTAAAGATACCGACAACTTTTCGCACCCTCGAACAAACACTGCCAACATGTTCATTCCAGGACATGTGCGCAGTGAATATAACGCCGAGTGTTTTCATAGAAGACATAGTGGTATTCGTATACGGGCCTAGAACAATGTTATCTGGGAAAGTAAAAGAACTTCCTTGAGCATGGAAAATAACAAATTTTGTTTTCGTTTCGTTGAGAATCAAGCAGTTTGCCTTTGACGATTCTTGAATTTTGTAACAGACAGTGCTAGCTATAGGCGTTATTTCTTTTAAGTCTTTGTCTTTAAAGAAAGCGGAAAAGTTGCTGCATATGCGACAAATTTACACATATCACTAATTTCTACAATATCATTTATGTAATACAGAAAAAATATCGGACCAAGGACGCTGCCTTGAGGCACACCCGCTGTCAGTGGTTTCATTTGTGACCTGTTCTCGTAGATTTCAACAAACTGATGTCGGCTTTCTAGATAAGATTGGATAAGTTTAAGTGTTACTCCTCAGAAGCCGCATCTCTCTACTTTCATCAGCAACAATTGGTGGTTTACTCTATCAAATGATTTGCTGAAGTCTAAGTACAACCCTAACGTTAGAAGCTTTTTCTCAATGTTCTGAAGGATAAAGCCTTTTTGTATACTTAATGCGGTTTCCGTGCACCGTTTTTTCCGGAAACCATGCTGACACTCGGTTAGCAAGCTATGCTTCTGCGAAAGCTTATCAATAGGACGTTGATAATCGTTTCGAGACCCTTCGAAAATATCGGAAGTATGGAAACTGGTCTGTAGTTGCCGATATTGTTTTTATCACCTCCTTTGTGAATAACTATTACTCGCGCTGCTTGCATATCGCGAGGGAAGACTCCAGTAGACAGGGACACGTTAAAAATGTGCGTTAAAGCAGGAGCGAGAAGGGCTATAGCATACTTAATTGGTTTCATTTCTAAATCGTCCATATCCCTTCTGTGGCTATTTTTCAGAGATAAAAATGTTGCAATCACTTCAGAAGTGTTTGTAGGCTTTATAAATAGAGACTCCCTTAATGAAGTTAAATGATGTGTGGGTGTGGGTTGAATATCGTGATCTACGCAACCCAATTTCATAAATAAATCATTGAAAAGGTCCGCAAGTTCTGTGCCACCTACGGAAGTATCTATTCGTGTATTGCCTGGCCTGCGCTTCAGTGTGACGTTTATCTTTTCCCTATGAAGCGTGGAAACTTGGGCAAGTTGGTAGGACATAATTAAAAATACGAACACCGCATAAGGACAAAGACGGAAGAAGGAAACAACACACAGCGCTGACTTTCAACAATGATTTAATAGCGGAGCGATGTACATATATATGTAAAAAAATGGGCATGCGTAGAAGGGTGCAGTTAACAACCACTGCGATACAACTCCAACAGAACTCTTGTCATTTATTGATTGAGCAGTAAACCAGTGCACAGCTTAAAATTGATCGAGATACGCAATCTCTTTTTGCAATAGCGCAACTGATGGGGAACTTACACATGTACCGTCAAACTTACTTATGTGATAGGCCTCAATTATCTCACGCGTGGCCTGCGAGTGGTGCTTGCCTATTATGGTGCTTGCCTATAAGTAAGTTTGACGGTACATGTGTAAGTTCCCCATCAGTTGCGCTATTGCAAAAAGAGATTGCGTATCTCGATCAATTTTAAGCTGTGCACTGGTTTACTGCTCAATCAATAAATGACAAGAGTTCTGTTGGCGTTGTATCGCAGTGGTTGTTAACTGCACCCTTCTACGCATGCCCATTTTTTTACATATATATGTACATCGCTCCGCTATTAAATCATTGTTGAAAGTCAGCGCTGTGTGTTGTTTCCTTCTTCCGTCTTTGTCCTTATGCGCTGTTCGTATTTTTAATTATCTTTTCCCATATTTGTTAGTTCTGCGCATGCAATCATTGTCAAATACACGCGTGTAGTAGTCAATTTCTGCCTTTTCTTTTTTTGTTTGTTTACTTTATTTCTAAGTTGTTTATATTCATTCCACTTTCATAAGTCCTTTGACTCGATGAAACGTTCGTAAAATTTTTTTTGTTGATTTTTCTTATGAATTATTTCGAAATCTAAGGTTCGCGTGATGGTTTTTGATGCCGGTAGCTTTGAATGGAAAATGATTTAAAGTAAAGCATTTTAAGCTTGTTCATAAACATTTCATAGGCCTCATTTGCATCTTCAATGGAAAATATATCAGTCCAGTTTGTTGCGCACACAGCTTCTTGAAATTTGTGAAGCGACTGAGCCGATATGTTGCGGTACGTTGCATTGCCTGTAGGCGTACTTTTAGTCATCGTATTTCGTTAAAAAAAATGTATATGGGCAAAAGGATTTGACGAATACGTCTGGCTGCTCATGACATGAATAACATAGAACGCTTGTCGCGCAAATGTTCAAACCGTTTCCTCCAGACACGTGTAGCACATACCTGTACGCCATGCGTCGCGATATGAGGATCGCGCCATAGGTGAATGACACTTCATATCTGCCCAGGAACGCCGAGAAGAGACATTAAAATTTTAAATACGACAGCTTTAAAACTAACACCCGCATCGTTGAACCAACGAATGCAAATAATAAATATCAGGGTCCCAGCAGGAATCAAACCTAAGCATTCTGCTTGGCAATCAAGCCTTTTACCGCAGAGCCACGCCAGGTCTCGGAACTGCTTTGGAAAAAGATGCTATGTAGGCGTAATGCTGGCGAAACTTAAAATGTGATCGCAGTGCTGGCCATCTAATATTATGAACATTACATATCTATTCCTATGATGCAGGATAACATCGAGTTAACGTCAGTTTTACACTTAAGCGCCATCCAGCGAAGTTTGGCTACGTAGCACTAGCCGGGCCTGCCATCCTCGTAAGCATAAGCGCTACATAGCAGGTTATCCCTTCTGGTGTTGCTATCACCCATGTTGCTGTTGCCGTGGTTACGAAACTGTAAAAAACGGGTTATGTAAAACATATGCCACTGTTCAACAGATGTCTGTGTGTAAAACATTTGTAAATATATTTGTCATTGTGCGACGTTTCACACAAAAAAATTACACCACAGTCACCTTCCCTCCGCATACTTCGCATACCATCGAGTCCCATGGTACGTGGAGTCTCAGGAAGTTTTTTCAATTGCCTTAGCTAGTGATTTGTTCCTTGCAGATCTAAGTCAGCCTGTAATGTAGCCGTACTGAAGATTGCGGAGTCATATCTATTGGAAAAGCGTTTGCTTTTTCTTACTGCACTTTTTGCATATAGTTCACGCAACCTATGTGCATGAAGTTGCCGGAGAACCATCCTTAGCCAATCATAACTTGCTAAGTTTACGCGAAGTGCACCTAGCCACAAGTAGGATTTAAAAAACTCTTGGGCTATAGCACGGACACCATAAGCCCGCAGCTTTGCGAGAGAACTAGGACCACCCTCTGTATTACCTTTACGCGGCGTTTCACCCCATGGAATCGGTGGCCCCCCATTGAAAGTGCGTGATGTCACAACTTTACGGAGATCAGAAGCTCAATAACAAGAAGAAGCGACGAACAGCGCCCGTAATGCCACTTCGGTGGGAACCAGATGTTTTAAAACAAACATGGTTCTCCTCAAGGCAGAACGTTTTCTCTTTCGTATTAGTCATTCTGTATTGAACAGTAATAAGGCAAAGTATCTCACATCCATACTTGTCGTGTAGGTGTTCCACCAGCTGTAGGACCACCACGTCCAGCACCTCCACCTGGCCCACCTCCAGCCGTCAGAGTGCCGGGTGAGTTTGTCATATCGCAAGAAGACCACATGCTTACTCCTTTAGAATCACACGCAACGTTCATAACCACGAGTCTAACTACTGAGTTCGTTTCCTGTCGCTCTTGTTGAGCCTCCTGGAATGAATGTACTAAACGCAAATAGCGAGAGGGAATTCTGCTTTAAGCCTGCTTTATGCTATCTAACAAAAAGACGCTACGTGTGCCAGCATGCGCAAGGGAGTATTATAAAACTAGTCTACACACAATAGGCGTTGTTCTTTTTTACGTGGCTCCTTTCATTAAAGCACTCGCAACGTAATGCTCAACAATAATGTTGGAGGGGAAGAAGAGTGTTTTACAAGCCCCGTACAAAGGCGCACTGTTTCCTTCGAGGTTAAACAATTTATTTTTTCGTTTCCCTCTCTTGAATCAATGTAGATCATTTTCAAATAAGGAAAACACGCATACTGAAATCTTAGAAGGAAGCACAAACTGTTCGTGCAGGGAGCCCCGCTATTGCAGGACCACCGCGTCCAGCAGTTGCACCTGGCCTTCCGCCAGCTCCAAGTGGCGAACCCAGAGCACCGGGTGAGAAAAGGATCGTCTAAGCAGAGTGCAGCGAAGTATGTTCTTCCTAATTGCAGACTAACTTCTGAAGCCGAGCCTCCAGAACTACCATCTAATGAAAACGTTGACCGACATTAACACTCTTTTTAAAAACAACACACACAGCTTTTTTTTGTAAAGCTGCGGAAACGCGGGTTCGATCCCGGTCGGGGCGGTCGCATTTTGCTGTAGGGAAATGGTGGAGGCCCGTGTAGTCTGTAATGTCAGTACACGTTAGTGAACACAAGATGGCTGAAATTTCCGTAGCCCTTCACAACGGCGTCCCTCTTAACCATATCGTGGTTTTGGGACATAAAACCCCCCAAAAGGAGAAATAGTGAGGGAAAAAGAACTGGATAGTAGGAAATATTAAATAGAATTTTATTGAACGAGTCACAGAGATGAGAGGCACATTCAGACTAAAAGACTGCTTAAAACTCATGTAGTGGCGATGGTGCGGTGGAAATAATACATTTGGGGTTCACCGTTTACCGCGTGTCCACAGCGGTGGTGTAGCGGTTAAGGTGCTCGGCTACTGATCTGAAAGTGGCGGGTTCGATCCTGGCCATGGCGGTCGCCTTTCGATGATGCGAAATGGTAGAGGCCCGTGTACTGTGCGATGTCAGTGCACGTAAGAAACACTAGGTAGTCAAAATTTGTGGAACCCTCCACTACGGCGTCTCTCATAATCATATCGTGGTTTTGGGACGTAAAACCCCCGATAATATTATATTATCATCAGCTACCGCATGAAAATTCGCGAAGTGTTCAAAAGGCAAGCAAAAGCTGCAGCCTGTAAAGACTGCGTGGCATCGTTCTTTCTCTAGCGGCCGTCGTAATCTTCCTCGGCCCATTTAATTCGTGGCGCGCCCAGGCACACGGGCATGTGCATGTGCCCCGTTCCTGGTATCGCGTGCTGCGAGGTTCGAGAAAGAGACAAAGACTTTATACTGTTCTGATCAGGTTAATACAGCACATTGGCGTACGAGCGAATTCGCGCAGTGATTGCAGCATTTATTTGATATATTACCTAAAATTTCAACGTTGCTAATTGAACAGTCTTAATATGATCTTAAAAATTTTAAACTACCATTTCTTGTCCAATCTCCCAAAGTGGGTATGTGCCGTTTAGTGCGTACACAAGTTTTGGCTTATTGGCATTTGTTTGCAATCAGTTTGCATCGGCCCATTTTAAATGCGAAGCATTTCTTAGCGAACTGTAGGCAGTTTTAACGTTTCTATAATCGTATCTATATATCTCGCCGCCTGCGTCTAGGTGCTCTCATGACCACCTCCTTAGCTTGGAGCCGACCAAAATTAGTACGGGAGGGCAAAAGGATTTGAGGAACACGTCTGGCAGCTCATTACATGAATAACGTAGAACGCTTGTCGCACACATCGTCAAACCGTTTCCTCCAGACACGTGTAGCACATAGCTGTACGCCATGCGTCGCGGTATGAGGATGTGTGCCATAGGTGAATGACACTTCATATCTGCCCAGGAACGCCGAGAAGAGACAATAAAAATTTAAATACGACAGCTTTAAAACTAACACCCGTATCGTTGAACCGACGAATGCAAAGAATAAATATCAGGGTCCCAGCACGAATCAAACCCAAGCATTCTGCGTGGCAATCAAGCCTTTTACCGTAGAGCCATGCCAGGTCTCGGAACTGCTTTGGAAAAAGATGCTATGTAGGCGTAATGCTGGCGAAACTTAAAATGTGATCGCAGTGCTGGCCATCTAATATTATGAACATTACATATCTATTCCTATGATGCAGGATAACGTCGAGTTAACGTCAATTTTACACTTCAGCGCCATCCAGTGAAGTTTGGCTACGTAGCACTAGCCAGGGCTGCCATCCTCGCAAGCATAAGCGCTACATATCAGGTTATCGCTTCTGGTGTTGGTATCACCCATGTTGCTGCTGGCGTGGTTACGGAACTGTAAACAACGGGGTATTTTTTTTTATTTACAGAAATACTGCAGGCCACGAGTGAGAATACAAAAGCATCAAAACTTTGCACAACAAAGGTGGATAACACTGAATAATACTAACACAATCCGAAAGAAGAAATGCAGGTAATACAAGTGGTGAAAAGGCAATACAAATAAATGATTGTGATTACAGTGACAGTGAAACAAATCATGAAGTGAATGAAATAGAACCGATTCTAAATAATCTGGAAAAAGAGACTAGGAGGAGTCACTAGACTGTGCTAAAGACAATAGTTGGTCAGGTGGCAGGTTGTTACATTCTGTAATTGTTTGCGGAAAGAATGAGAATTTAAATACATTTGTTCTGGAAAAATAAGGAGTTATAGAAAGCGGATGAGTATGACGAGTGCACCGCGATGCAAGTGGAGTTAAGTACGGTGCTGGGTCGAGCCCGAGCTTCCGATTAAACAAAGAATACGAAAAACTTTAAACGCTGATTTTTGCGCAGGGGCTGCAAAGAAAAAAAACTTCATTAGATTCCATAGAATGACGTAACAAAAAACTGGTAGCCGTATAAAGAAAAAATAAATCGCACAGCCTTTTGCTGGATTTTTTCAAGCGCGTTAATATTGACGTTGGTGTACGGGTCCTATAAAATAGAAGCATATACAAGCTTAGGCCGGATCAGGTGCTCATAAGACAGACGCTTAACGTGTGGTGGTAAATTTTTAAGTTTGAGTCGTATGAAGCAAAGTTTGCGAAGAGCAGCCGAACATGAGTTAGCAATATGGGTGTTCCAGCATAAGTTCTTTGCTAGAGCGACACCGAGATACTTATATTCGGAAACCTCAGTGAAGGGTTTAAGACCATGGAATAAGAAAATTTAAGGGGGGCGAAGTTTTTTTGTAACGCGAAGAAGTAGTCTTATCACAGTTAAGCTCAATGCCCCATTTATCACAGCAAGTAAGGATATTACTGAAGGCTGCTTTAAGCGCGAGTTGATCGTCAGAGGAATGAATATCGTTATATAATACGCAATCATCTGCAAATAAGCCTGCCTTTATTGGTTCATTAATAACTGAAACTAAATCATTTATCTAAATGCGGAACAAAAGTGGCATCAGGACACTGCCCTGGGGCACTTCTGAAGATACCGGAAGAGTGCCCGATGCTTTCCCATCTATTTCGACATATTGAGTGCGGTAGTTTAGATAGGCGGAAACCCAGGAAATAAGATAATCGAGAAGTCCAATGATATGTAGTTTTTGAATTAATTTATCCTGAGGAACGCGATCGAAGGCCTTGCTGTAGTCTAAAAAGATCATGTCGACTTGACCACCCCTGTCGAAAACGGACGCTAAAAAATGAACAACGGAAACCAGCTGACGGGAAACTTGAGCGCACAGAATAACAATCACAAGAGCGTGACAACAGGACAAGCGCTACTTTCATTATGCACCATCTCGCCGAGTTTCAAGTTTTGGAAACCAGCTGAGTAACGGTGTAAAAACCTTTTCTAAAACCATGTTGGTGTGGTGATAGTATGTTATTGTTCTCTAAAAATTTTGTTATGCAGGCGGCCACAATATGCTCAACGAGCTTACAACAGGAAGAAATTATAGATATGGGGCGGTAATTTAAAACTGACAAACGATCCCCCCTTTTTTTTAGTATGGGAACTACACGTGCTGATCTCCAATCATGAGTAATGAAAGAGGTTTTTAAAGAAGATTGAAATATTATTACAACAAACCTAGCTAAGGGCTCAGAATATCGGCGAAGGAACGCGTTGGGTATTCCATCCGGTCCAGGTGATAATTGTGCTTTGAGTTTATGTAGCATATTAAAGACTCCCTAATAAGATGCAAGATCAACATCAAATGAATTCAACGAGGAGCCAGCGGTACGATTCTCAGCAGTAACAGAAATCACGCTATGAAATTGGTTATTGAAATGGTCGGCGACAACCTGTGGATCATCCATTATCTTATCATTATGCGAAATTTTATGCACTGGCACCTTGCCTCCTTTATGTAATTCCAATACTTCTGCGGATGACCGTTGATGAAGTTCGGCAAGGTGGTGCTGAAGTAAAAGTTTTTCGCCTTTTGAACAGCCTCAAAGAGTGCTGTTCGAACTTCGAGCAATGCATGCGAGGAAGGTGACCGGTTTCTCAGACGCTTAGCTTTACGTTTTAAGTGAGTAATGTGTCTGTTTATCCAAGGGGTACGTTTCGCCGTTATTTAACACGAAAGTGTTTTATGCCAGGGTCCACTAAGACTTTAGTGACGTATTTCCGTCACAGATGTGACGTTGTAAATTTAACGCTACGAAATGCGAAAGAAAAAACATTCAGAAAAAAGTTCCCCCCGGCGGGCGTCGAACCCCTTGCCCCTTCGCCCGCGACGAAAAGCGCCCGATGCTCTACCGCCTGAGCTATCTAAGCAGTTAGATAGCTCTCACACATTCTCTGCCGCACGCTGCTCTCTCTTGGCGAGGCTAGGGAGCCTTCATGTGCGCGAGGCACGGAGGCGCGCACATGAAGGCTCCCTAGGCGAAGCGGGGTGGTGCCGCCGTCTGCGACCGGTGAAGAGGAGTAATGCAGCATAACACTTATTAGCACCGATAGAGAGCGATTCATCGACGACGCAGTTAAAAAGCATGGGCTCCGCGATTTCGCTCAGGCGCGCAATCTGAGAGGCCATGGTTAACGCTTCTCGATAGCAGTGAAAAACCCTGGGTGCGCTAGCATCGGGGAGTCGCCAACGCAGTTATGTTCTTTGCCTTTCGCTTCGTGTTAGTGTGTGACAGCTCGTTGTCGGCATAGATTTCGGAGTTGTGCAGCTTCCACGTGCACCAATGGTGTTCCGCCGCCGACTACTACGGGTGAGATTGCACCGACTAATAAAACTGCTGCAGTAAGCACTGCAGCAAGGCAACGATGTAGACCAGCGAATGTCGTGCCTTGGTGGAGCGAGAGGGAGCCCATCGGGACGTGGAACGCCCGCACACATTCGCGGCTCCAGCTATGAACTTCTGCCTCCCGCGTTGCTGAAGCGCACTGTGGCAGTGTACGTATGAGCGCAAGCGTAGGTTACCCCATTACTCAGAAGTGCATGCCGTGCCCTTTCTCTCCTTAATAGACGACGCTTTGAAGACGCCCATATCGAGTACCTGTGGTTAGTGTGTGCTTGTTATCTTTGCGCGGGATTCACGATATGCTCTGTACAGCTATACGCTAAAAATTTCAGGTAGGACAATGGTTAAATCACGATCATGAGCTCTAGTCTTCGCGATGGAGATGTGCCACTAGGCGTCAGCGTGGGTGTGTCCACGTCAAACGATGCTATACCTGCCAAACACCAATACACATTCTACAAGCTCTCAAATATCACTACACTGTAAGCAAAAATAAGCCGAGATGGGAGTAAATGACTTGTCCTCTAGCGCATGCCCCGATGGGGGGTTTTATAGTGAAGCAAAATGGAAAGGCGAGCTATTTGGTGCTGATTCATACTGACGTAAAGGTAGCGCAAAAAAAACGAGGACAAGAAAGTGAACAACACAAGCGGGGTTTTATATACTCCCTACAGGCGGAGTAAAAAATTTACTCCGCGAAAGGACGGCGTTTTTGGATGGATTGAGGGGAGTATTTATTTACATCCATCAGGGAATTTGTTCAGGTAAGTATGGGAGTAAATTTTTATATCCATCGGGGAATTTTTTCAGGTAAGTATGGGAGTAAACTTTTATATCCATCGAAAAAAAAGTGACCGCCTTTCGCAGCCGTACAATCTGCGAGCGAATGTTTAATTAAAGTATCTTCGAAGCATTTAACATGATCTCACGTGAACAAACATGCACACAAAGCTCGCAAATTATTACCACACTCACGTCGGTCGCCGGGTATATATAAGCACCGTATTTTGACCTCCCATGTGGCTCTGGTGGCCACTTCTTTTACGCATAATTAAGCAATAAACATTCATGGCGTAGGTATAAAAATACGATGGGCTGATAGCTACCCCTGAAACACATATATCTTTTATTTTAAATCCGCCAAACATTGACTGCTTTTTAATTGGCGAAACTTAATTATCAGCTGGCGCTCTGTCACATGGGCTGAATTCGCATTAGCAGTACTGTGTGTGTGTCCATAATACGCACTGAACCGAACAGAACCCCACAAACCACGAGCGGCCGTGCAGAGCACTTCAGCGGCACACTGTACACATTCAGCAACACCGGCGAAGAACCGAAGCGCCCCGCCGCTACCGCATCCTTGCCGCCGCCGTAGCTAGGCCTCTCCCAGGAGTACGGCCCGGCTATACGATGAACAACTGCTGGCGATCACAAAATGGTTGCTGTTGCGCAGTTTTCGTGGTTGTTATTTTTCACACACAAAAGAAATAGGTGTCCGCTATCCACGCAGTTTAAGCTACGGAGAGATAAACTTCAACGAACGAGACGGTTCGCAGTCGCGATTTCTGTTGCCCGCAGTGCATGGGCAGCCGTATGTTATTTCAGTGGGTTCAGTGTGCCTCTGCCTCGTATCGTGGCTCGCCCTCGCGTTAGATGTTTGACGGCTGTGGGCGCATGGTACAGAAAAGACAATTTAAACTGTTATTCATTCCAGCAGTCTTTATTTACTGTGAAACACATCCTTTGATCGCCGGTTCGCCACGGCGGCCGGTGCAGCAGTGCGAGCTCGCTACGCCGCTGGCTTGATACCGACGACTTAGCGCAGCTTTCTTACCGCTTAGAAGTTGCAGCCGATGAAATACCGGTGACACTCCGAGGAGCAACCGTCGCCAGCGGTCGGGGCGAGAGCGTCGCCGGCGAAGCTCTCACACCGGCCGCCGGCCAGTTTGATGCCGATGTCGTGCGAAGCCTACTTCGTACCGCTTCGAAGCTTTAGCCGGTGAAACTCCAGAAGCAGCCGCTGACGATCGCGACATCTTAATTTTGTTACCGTTGAAATTATCCTTCGCAGTTCTTCGTAACTCGGCACTTTGAAGCGAGGTATTCGCTTTCGCGGCGTGTCGGTGGCTTCCACTCGTGCGCTTGCTTGCATGGGCATGGCCGTTCGGACAGACAGCCCGCGGTCGGACGCTGGCGCGAGTAAAACTTCTCTCTGTCCAGAGTGGCTCAGCGGTGCTAAAGACCTTGACACGTTCACACTAAGCACCAACCAGCCGTTGTAAATCCTCGCTGCACTGATAATTTCGTTGTCTGTCCACAAATACTCACAGGACGACCCACACACGCACGTCACGACCAAAAATGGTTTTTAAAACTCTCATAGGGAGTTTCTAACCACGTGACACGCACGTCACGATGAAAAATACTCTTTAAAACTCCCATAGGGAGTTTCTACACACGCGACCTAAAACTCCCTGGGGGGGTTTAACAAGGTCATGTCGTTCATAAACTCTGTCATTAAGCAAGGGGCGTTTTACGACGACATGTGCCGACTTCACTCCGCCACCAGGGAGTAAATGATTGGCGCATGGGAGTTTTGGGGGGCTCATATGCTGGAAAACCTCCCATCTCGGCTAATTTTTGCTTACAGTGTAAACAAGAAACACCACTTCTGCGAGTACACATTTAACTTTCGTGTTATACCGATTCCTGTGACGGAGGGATCAGCCGTGTTTTAGATGCGAAGCATCTTATGCTCGGGGCTATGTCCTTCCGGCGTCCCCCGTCCCGCGTCCCGCGTCCGGCCACTTTCATGAAGTAGGGAAACATCCATTATACGAACCAGAACACTGTAGTAATATGAAGGCCGTCAACCCAATCACAGTCATCAGAGGCATGGCCGAGAGCACAGAGAGGCTGCTTGGCAATAGCTAGGCAGGTGGTGTCTCTCGCCCATGTTGACCCCATTCCTTGAGTCATGGCCGAGAGCACAGAGAGGCTGCTTAGCAATGGCTAGGCAGGTGGTGTCTGTCGCCCAGGTTGACCCCATTCCGTAATATTGCTTGCATGTGTTTGGAGGGGGGCTTAGTCCGCCCCTCCTTCCCGCGTCCCACACCACCACAGTGCATGCGCGTCCCCTCCCCCCTCTCTCTCCTACGCTCACCCCATTTCTCTCCACGAGGAATCCTCTACTCTACGGAGCGGCCCCCCGCGTCCCCTCGCCTATGCTCCCGTACGTTCACCCCCCTTCCTCTACTCTAGGAATCATCTACTCTACGGAGCGGCGCCCACGTCCCACACCCCCCACAGCGCATGCACGTCCCCTGCCCCTCTCTCTCCTCTCCTACGGTCCCCCCCCGTCCTTTCCTCTAGGAATCCTCTACGGAGCGGTGCGCACGACAGGTGGTGTGACAGCTGCATACTCCGCTGGGGGGCGCCACGGTAGTTCCGCGGTATGAAAATGACGGAGCGCGCGCGCCTCATTCTCTCTCCTGTGCAGCGCCGCGATGAGCGCCCGGACCACTGCCGTGAAACGAGAGCGGTGACGTTCCTTCCGCTCAAGCTAATTATCTCCCCGCTGCTTCGCATCCACACATGGTTGCCTTTAGCGGGAGATGGGGAATTTTTTTTAAACTTTACTCGGTACAAAATGGTCAATGCAGTAAAGGCAAATGTTTTTAAAGTTCAACCAAAGCAGTAAAGGATCGCTCTCAGAAAATACAGCAAGTTCTGTTTCGAGATGATTCAAAATAGCACCATCATTGGCACGCTTGTAGTTTTTCACAGTTTTGAGCCCAGACAGGTGCCTCACATGACTAACAAGAAGTGGAAATGAAACAAAAACCAGCAAGTGATCAGAGAAGCCCTTTTCAACAGAAACATCGTCATCAGCGTGGACCGATCTAAGTGTACTCAGCGTGTACCGATCTAAGAACACGAGATCAAGCACAGAACCTGCGTTATTGGCAATGCGCGTGGGTTCCTCAACAATCTGAACAAGGTGGTTTCAAGAAGATTATCAAATACTATATCTGCATGGCGTGCAGATTCCAGATTGTAAGATAAGTGGCTCCACTTAATTGACGGGAGGTTAAAGTCGCCTACAAGTATGATTTTGTGTTTTGTATGCTGTCGTAAGTGATTTCGTAAAGCAATTAAAACACCAGATGATGAATCAGGAGGTCTGTAGACAGCAGACAAAAGAAAAACAGTGCCAGACAGGTTCAAGTTGAGGCATAAACATTCAACATCAGCGGGTGCATCTAGAGCAGTGCATTCAATGCTAGATTTAACTACTACGGCAACTCCGCCCCCTCTAGTTGGTCGATCACGACGAAATATTTTGTACGAAGCCGGAATCAAGACATCGTCAGAAATGTCTTTGTGCAGCCAAGTTTGGGTGATTACGGTAAAGTGTGGACTATGAGAGAGAAGGATGGCCTCAAGCCAGTCTATTTTATTGATAAGGCTACGGGCGTTAACATTAATAAGTCTGATGTTGTCGAGCGAAGAATTTCACGAAGACTGTGACATTGCAAGCCGATTCGAAACACACCGACGTGCATTCTTTGTGTCGTCCAAAAAAAAAAAACAAATCACCATTGATACGCAACTTATCATGAATTAGTGATTCTTTCCAAGCTGTTTGTCAGATTAAACACTCTCCCAGAGCAAACTTCGTTTCTTCAAAGTTCCGCGCGAGTAATCATCTGAACGAAAATTTTTGTTCCTTTTAGTTTGCCAACATTTTTAAAAACAGAGATCTTTTCATTGTAGTCTTGACAGAAAGCGATCACAGGCCTCTGAGCAGCCCTCTTTCAAAGTCGGTGAATGCGCCCAAGAGATGATCACTTCACACTAAGTTGCCCCTCAAATGTCTCAGCATTTACTTTACGCTTGAGCTCATTCTCTGTTTCCCCTGACTTCTCAAGAAGCCCAAAGATTATTAGGTTTGAACGTCTGCTTCTATTTTCAATATTAGTAAGCTTTTTAGACTGAAAACCCACGGCAGACTGGAATGATTAGACAGCAACATCCAAGTCACAAATATCAGCTGTCTTGGCTGTAACTTCAGACAAGTGCCTTTCAATTTCGGATAGCCGAGCGCGAATGTCAGTGATCATTTCTTCAGTTCTAGCGTTAAGTGGAGATATTTGTTCCTGTAACGAATTTTGGCCACCAAGAACCATTTGCAGCTGTTCGGCGTTTGTATAACCGAGGTTAATGTTCTACATCACCACACAAAAGCACTTTAAGAGCATGTAAACAGCCATACACAACTTGAAAAATTCTTTTGGGCATGGCAGGATCACTAAAAAGTGCAGATATGTAAAACATTTGCCACTGTTCAACATATGGCTGTGCGTAATCAATTTGTAAATATATTTATATTCATTGTGTGACGTTTCGCAGAAAACAATTTACACCACACTCACCTTCCCTCCGCATACTTCTAATAACACCGACTCCCATGGTGTGATCTCAGGAAGTTTTTTCAATTGCCTTAGCTAGTGATTTGTTCCTTCCAGATCAAAGTCCGCCTGTTATGTAGCCGTACTGACGATTGAGGAGTCAGATCTATTGGAAAAACGTTTGATTTTTCTTACTGCACTTTTTGCGTATAGTTCACAGAAACCATGCGCAGAAGTTGCCGAAGAATCATCCTTAGCCAGTCTTAATTTGCTGAGATTACGCGAAGTGCACCTAGCGACAAGTAGGATTTAAAAAGCTCTTGGGCTATAGCACGGACGCCATAAGCCTGCAGCTTCACGAGAAAAGTAGGAACACCCCCCTCTATTACCTTCACGCGGCGTTTCACCCCATGGAATTGGTGCCCCCATAGAAAGTGCGAGAGATGCCTCATCTTTACGGAGATCACAAGCTCAATAACAAGAAGAAGCGACGAACAGCGTGTAATGCCACTTCTGTGGGAACCAGACGTTTTAAAACAAACATTGTTCTCCTCAACGAGGAACGTTTTTTCCTTTCGTATTAGTCATTCTCTATTGAACCGTAATAAGGCAAAACATGTCACATTCATTGTTGTCGTGTAGGTGTTCCACCTGCTGTAGGACCACCACGTCCAGCACCTCCACCTGGCCCACCTCCAGCCGTCATGGGGGGGCCTTAGAATGCCGGGTGAGTTTGTCATATCGCAAGAAGACCACATGCTTAGTTAGAAGCACACGCAACGTTCATAACCACGAGTCTAACTACTGAGTTCGTTTTCTGTAGCTCTTGTTGAGCCTCCTGGAATGGATGTACTAAACGCAAATAGCGAGAGAGAATTCTGCTTTTAAACCTGCTTTATGCTATCTAACATAAAGACGCTACGTGTGCCAGCATGCGCAAGGGAGTATTATAAAACTACCCAGTTGAAAATCCCACCAGAGTGTGTTTGGTGTGTTCTGGTGTGTGTTGGTGTTAACACCAGAATACACTGGTGTGTTCTGGTGGACACACCAGCCTGGTGGGATGTGTTCTGGTGGGGACACCAGCCTGGTGCGATGTGTTCTGGTGGGATCAGGATGTGTTCTGGTGGGAACAGGATGTAGTCTGGTGGACACACCAGCCTGGTGGGATGTATTCTGGTGGATACACCAGCCTGGTGTGATTTTTTCTCGTGGATACACCAGCCTGGTGTGGTGTGTTCCGGTGGATACACCAGCGTGGTGTGGTGTTTAGCCAAAACCACTCCGGGTTGGTACGGTAGTAGACCTTTAGTAAAAAAAAATTGGAGCTCACAGGCTGCTCAAGAAATATATTTTGTGTTCGGGGCTTACCGTAGGCGCGAGCACAGGGGCGGCAGGGGGGGGGGGCGGCGGCCCCGCCCTATTCACCTAAGAGGGGGGGTGCAAAGTCAGCCCAATACATTGACATAATAGGGAGGGAGACACTACGATGAACCTACCCCCCCCCCCCCCCTGAAGGGGAACCCTGCGCACGCCTATGGGGCTTACAATTGGACTCAGAATTTTCTTCAACCGAATGCACTCGGACTCAGACTCCCTAAAATTTTCCTCAACCAGACTCACTCACCAAAATATTACTTAGCCGGACTCATTCAGACTCATGGCTGGATCCGAATCTCAGCGAGTCGACTCATGACTACGTTAACTTATAATTAGCTTTTCCAACCTGGGTGTCAATGCTAGTGTTTCCTTGGCATGTGTTAACGCTCTCCACACACTGGAGCCAGGAAGCATGTATAACATATTTTACTTTGGTTTTGAAGATTTTGTCGACCAGCATCTGCAAGACAAACCCACCGTAATAGACCTTATCATGACGAGATAGCACCGCTCGCTGGATTTGCAAGTTCTGCGTCTGAGATGCAACCAAAATTGCTGTAGGAGCCACTGCATGTCAATTCACCTTTCATTGTATACGTGCAACACGTACAATCAACAGCAACCTACAGAGTGCTGCAAGAACATCAAGTGTTACTGTCCCCCCTCGTGACTTAGACCTGCGTCACACTGTTTACACGTCACTATGATAACACCTCCTCGATATGGAAACCAAAAATGTTTTTTAAGGAAGCGGTAGTAAAAGTACATGAAAGGCGCTCGGAACAACTATACATTTTTTAGTGTTCGTGACACCAGAACTTTTATTAAGAGCAACAATACGAAAACTAAAATTTGTGTCACTACTCCTTTAACGCTATCTAACATAATAGGTGCCCTCCACTGCCCCTTTTGATCTCGTACCTTCAGATATCAGTTATTAGTGGTTGCAATCCAGTAAGCACATTTTTATTGAAAGACAACTCATACGAGATCATGGGCATCGGCAGGGGGTCAAAAAGGGGCACTTGCCCCCCCTCAAGCCACTCAAGCACTTCCCCACACCCAAGCTATCCCAGTGCTCTCCCCCTCTCCCAGTCGCGATGCAACAATGGTTTGCTCCCCCAAGAGAAAATTATGCCAACGACCATGCACGAGATACTTTTATCAATAACTTCCCGTGAAAGAGATTGCACGCTGAGATGAAGGCAACCCCCCCTCCATAACTCATGCCTCTGATCAATAAGTATTTAGCTGGAGTATGAACTCTCATGCATTGAAGTATGCCAGTAGACACAGGTATAAATATGAGCCGACATAAGGCTGATAGTAATGAAGTTGAGTAGATAGGATCATAAGTTGGCAAAAAAAATGGAGCTCACGCAGGCTCACTGAAGAAATATATTTTGCGCTTATGGCTCACTCGAACTCAGACTCACCAAAATTTTTCTCAACCGCACTCACTCGGACTAAATCTTGCCAAAATATTACTCTCCTGAACGCACTCCGCCTCAGACTTGCTGCTTCATCTGAATATGAGTGAGTCGACTAATGAGTGAGTTTGCTGACCTATGTATATCGCTCTCTGGTATGCTGTATTCTCTTGGACAAACCACATCCTCATGTGGCACCACACAGCTAGTC
This sequence comes from Rhipicephalus appendiculatus, assembly GCA_030522465.1. Classification (NCBI taxonomy): domain Eukaryota; kingdom Metazoa; phylum Arthropoda; class Arachnida; order Ixodida; family Ixodidae; genus Rhipicephalus; species Rhipicephalus appendiculatus. Next base: position 97,749 of record JALIZH010029954.1, read on the forward strand.
TGGCCAGGTGCTTTCCAGAGCATTAAAGAACACGAGACAGCCCTACAATTTACTGTGAACACGAAATCTGTACACATTGTGGAACTGATGACAAACAAAAGGCACAGAAACTGAAGCCAAACAGCAGTGTGTATACTTTATTTCAGAATACATGTTTAATTACACCAACACAAAGCTTTTGTACTACAATTGATATGTACAAGGATACTATATAAACTGTCGTAGGCAAATGTTCATGCTTGATCATAGCAACAAAATAACCGAAAAGTTCAACAGAACGTTGTGCAAATTAGGTACTTGAATATAAAAGCACCCAAATTCTGCATTGTATTGTATTGTTGCATTGCCCTCACATAGGAATAAATATTGAAAACTCGATTTGAAACAGTCATTAATTCCAAGATGGTGTGCAGGTTTGGTGCACGGCAAACACATATCCGTATATATGCGAGAGGGGCAAATTGACGTGGCATCCTAGGTCCAATGACAGCAATGGATATGGCATTCCAACAGTGGAGCACATTGCACAATGTGAAGAGCCACACACTCATTGTGAAAATGAATGAAAGTTTCTTCTCTTTTCTACGTGAAGACATGACTGTCCCATGAGCACAAGCTTCTATTGACTGCAGTGCCAACAGGTGCTGCAGATTGCAAATCAAACAACTTTATATTTGGGGCTTCAAAGACTCACCAAGACTTTAAAAAGAGCATAGATGATATGGCTTAGAGTTAGTGAAATGTGCATTAAAAGGTAATGATGGCAAAAATTTTCAGTTGTCGTTTTTTTTAGCGTCAAATGAAAGGCCAAGCCCTCAAGAGCCTAGAAGGTGCACTAGTAAGCATGAGTGCACCCTGAAAAATGAAGTACACGTTAGTATTAGTTCCTACTGAACCCTGACGCCACGACATGATACAAGCTTCTCATCACATTCTCGCCCAAGCTCATGATATTCTGACGTTTCCACGGTTGGCTCTGTTGGTGACGCACAAGCAGCCATTTTGTCTGTTTTGGTCCCTGACACCATCAACACTGCTGATACTGGTGCGTGAGGCAACCAGAACTTGTGGCCTGACACCACACTAAGGTCAACGTCACAAGGTAAACCAAGCTAAAGTTAACTTTAAATGTTTCCCGAGTTTCACACTAGCTCATAGTCATCTCCACATAAAAGAAATTTGTATAACAAAGCAAAGTCAGCCTTGAAAATTGGTGTTGGTACTTCTTTCAATGGATGCAAAAACATCATTTCCAAATATTGCATTACGCAGCTTCAGCAAGCCATCCACTTGTATCCATTGCAGTCCAGTCGTTACAGCAAAATCAAGAACTAGCACATAACTTGCAATCTGCTCCATAGGTCGGCACTTTAAGGGAGTACTCACTCAAACTCACTCACCACAATTTTTTCAGCCTTCGCACTCACTCACGTTCACACTCACGTCCACTCACACTCATGAGTACTCACTCACGTTCACACTCACCTCCACTCACACTCATGAGTTCTCACTCATGTTCACACTCACGTCCACTCACACGCATGAGTACTCACTCATACTCAACTCACCACGTTCAAATGAGTGTGAGTGAGTGTGAGTTGAGTGCACTCATGAGTGAGTGTGCCTAGCTCCATAGGTCGGCACTTTAAGGGAGTACTCACTCAAACTCACTCACCACAATTTTTTCAGCCTTCGAACTCACTCACGTTCACACACACGACCACTCACACTCATGAGTTCTCACTCACGTTCACACTCACGTCCACTCACACGCATGAGTACTCACTCATACTCAACTCACCACGTTCAAATGAGTGTGAGTTGAGTGCACTCATGAGTGAGTTTGCCGAGCTATGATCTGCTCACAGAGAGGCCAGGAGGCATTGTGGCTCAATTTCTTGCCATACAATCAAAGATCAGCATCAGGGTTGATGACTCGAGCATCTTCAGGAGCCTCTTGACTACTTTCCAAATTACCATGGACTTTGCTGACTGTTCCAGAAAATTCATCCTGTGCATTTGGTTCATCTTCGAGCCCAACAATGTCCTCAGCAAGCTCATTTGAATTTGCCTGCATAAAAAAAAGAGAAACAAAACAGCAGTGAGATGGTATTCAGAAGTTATTCATTAACGTTAAATCATCAAGTGTAAGAGGCACAAAAGCAAATTTGCAGACAAAGCAACAAGCGACATGACTGAGTTAGCTTTTGCCTAGAAGTTGAAACCCACGAAAGCGGCAGCTGTCCAATGTTGCCGGTTAAGCGTTATTGCCATAATTAACACTACTACTACTCACCTCTCCCTCCCGCATTTGTGGGATCGAAATTCTGGACAAAACGCTCGCACCGCGCGCCCAGCTGATACATAGATGTGAAACAGCTGACTGCATCGCCCCGAGGAGGAAAGCTGTCATTTACGACGAAAGAAGCTGTTGCCTCACATGAGCGCGAACGTAACGGCTCCGTGTGCGAATTGACATTGATAATGCCGGACGCCGAGAGTCATTTTAAAATAGAACTTACCTGAGAAGCATCTAGAGTAGCAGACGATTCTTGTTCTGGCTCCACACAGTCTGTAGAGGAACTTCGATGTTGAGTCGGTTCCAAATAGAACCGATAACGCCAGTTCGGAGGTGGAACTGGTGGAACCGACTACCGTGACGGGCCAACACTGCCAACACCTCGACGGGCGCGGGCCCGGACCCCGGGGCCGTCACTTCTGTACTGACGGAAGTACGATTAAGACGCACAGAACACGCAACGTATGTTCAATATCATACAAATCCGGTTGTTAATCACATATCAGCCGACTGCGTTAGTGGCGTAGTGTGTAAGACCGCTACTCAGTACGTGGAGGCGGTTCGCAACGTCGCGAGTTCGAATCTCGCTGGTTCTTTTTTTTTAGTGCTCTTGTTTTTTTTTTACATTGCGTGACTACTAACCGGACTGCTTCGAAGGAACCGCTATTTTTTTTAGACAACAATTAAGCAGAAGGCTGAAGCCGCTGAAGCTGTACTCGAATGACCCGAAACATCGTTGCATTACATCGTACAGGAATGAGGCACCGGAGTGGTATTTCCGACTATTGATTTATTACGTGGAGAACGCGCCAGAGCCATAAACCCACGAAAAAATAGTGACAATCGTTAGCGCTCCGTTGATAAAATAGCTAGCTTTGGTGTCGGAACTGATTGTATAAAAGCTGTGACAATATAATAAATTATTAGCAGCGCTTTCATGTTTGTCACTACTTGATTTATGATTTAGAGCTCAAGAACTTTCAACTAAAACAACAAAGTTAATCAGTCAAGAAAATATAATGTCAGTACACAGCCAGCATACTCTTAGTTAGCGGTAAAACACTCATTTTACGGCTCTGTTAGCAACACTGACGTTGTTTTTTTTTCTTCTCATGGCGGATCTTGTGTGCGTGAACGATCGCGCGCTTGTCAACTGTTACTGAGATGCCTTTCTTCGTCTACGTGAGATGCCAATTTCACAAGATCGAGAAGGTTATAGGTGCAGAGAGCGTGTGGTTATGGTGGCCACCTTAGTGCGGCGGTTTGGCCGCAAGGACGTTGACGACTTCACCCCTGGGGATGTCTACAGTGCTTCCTGGGAGCAACAAAGAGAAGACCAAAGGCGGCTATTACGACACCGCACTTCTACGTATGACAGGTGAAGTAAAATTCTTCATTACGTGGGCCGCGTATTCTGTGCGCATGTTTAAAATCTGTTCTCTGGCTAGCGTAGTCCAAGAAGAGATTTTTTCCCCCCATTGTACTTGCGACGTGCTGAACCACGCCATGTTTAACCAACTATGTCATGCCCCAGCGCTGGCCGACAGCTGGCTGCATGCAACCTGCTTATTATTCATCCGTATGTGCTTACGCCGAGCTGCCGTCTCCGCGATAGAGTGCATCAGTGGATGCTATAATTTGCGCTGTGTGCAGATCCGTGAACCATGATTCTCAAAGATTTTTTTAATCCACGGGGTGAATCTGTGATAGTATATAGATGAATTGTCGAATACCGCAGTTCTTGGTCACTTGTTATGTTCGAAATGGATTGATCACGACAGGTGCGAGCGACTTATGTTCTCTAATGCGCTGCACCATAGTGCTCATGCTTCAGGAAGAGTTGAAAACAAGCGTGCGACTACGAAGCTTACCAGCTTAAAGATTTCTTTAGCGAAATCTTTGTCACCATTGCATTACACTTATCTTTATTAACCAAAGGACTTGCTGTTGAATTCGTGTATTCAGCATGTTGTTGGTTGTATTGCTTTGAGGCCTTGCTCAGTGTTACAAGGCTGGGCTTTTGTGCTGTAATCTTTCCCACATGCTTTTATGCAAATGTGTGCTAATCATCATAATTACTTTTTGATAAGGGCGGCCCTTAATTGTAATTTTCCTCGACTGGTAGTTGGAACGATAAGTGTACAAACAAAATTGTTTACTTTTCTTTCACAATTGTGATAAAGTGCACGATTCCCATTGCATGTTTACATAGTTTTGTGTGACTTCATTGTCTTGTGTAATCAGCTGATCTGTTTATCAGTTGTGACAACATGTCACTTTTATTCACAGCCCAAAGAAGAAATGCGCCAACATGTCAACACATACGAAACAAAAAAAGTTACCTCGACCAGTCCAAACAAACATTTATGATGATTTAGCTTCTGGTGTGGAAGCCTTGCTCACAATTAATACATCAGCAGAAGTGTTTCATTTAAATGGGCTTGAGTAATCGCTGTCTAGATTGGGTTTAGACGTCTGTCGTTATGACTAAGGGCTGGTTCACACCGGCGACCGGTCACGTGACCAAGTTAGTCGCTTTGCAACTGGTCGCAAAGCGACTGCTTTGGCTCGGCCGAGCACTCCGTGATGGCGATGGTAGCACAGGGGAATGCACTCGTTTGTATCTGACGGCAGTGGGCCAGCGCAATAAAAAAAAAGCAATGAGCCCGGATGTAAACAAATGCTGACGTCACTTCTGGGCTTCGCTGATTGATGCTAGCCGTCCTGCGACTGAAAAATCGCGCAGCGAGCGACTGAGTCAAAGCAGTCGTTTTGCGACCAAAGCGACTGTTTGGGACCAGTCGCAAAGCGGCTAATTTGGTCGCGTGACTGGTCGCCGGTGTGAACTAGCCCTTACTGTGTTACAAGTGGTCTGTTTGATAAGCAATTCCAGATGTTGCTGAGACGCTGTCATTTTTTCGGTTGCGATGATTGTTGCGTTGTCTGACTCAATATTGCAGTCATTCATGCCGACATGTTCAGCTAAAGTGTTGTTGCTGACGCTCTTATTTTCTATGCCATGGGCAAGCTGTTGCAGACGTTTCTTGTAGTTTCCTGACTGACCGGTGTAAACACCCTTGCAGTCTGCGCAAGGTATCTTGTAAACTACACTGGGGAAACCCTCCTTCGGCAGGCAGTCCTTCACTCTCATAACTTGATGGCACACCTTTTTGGGTAGACTGTGTGCCACGTGTATGTCATACTCACGTAGGACATGTGCCATACATTAGCTTGTTTCAGGAATAGACTGGACAGGGGCTCGCTTCGTAGAAGCAGGGGGGGGGGATGGCGGGAAGGAGGTGCGTCAACGTGTCCCCGTCACAACATCTGAATTTCACCTCTGTGCGCTGCGCCGCCCATGACAGGGCTGTTGACAGCATGCTACTGCAGTGTGCCAAAAATTGCTCAAAGACACAGAATGTGAACAAGGCAAAGACATGGGACGACTTCTCTAACTGCGGATACCCTAAGCACTTTATCACCTGTAGAGGTTTAACTGCGGTAAGACAAGGACACCAGAGAAAGAAAAATACAGCACGTGCCTTGTCCTTGTCTTAGCACAGTTAAACCATTATGAAATGAAGGTCAAACAACTAGCCCAACTTGGTTCTCTTCTACTTTATCAGCCCAACGGAATGCTAACTGTTATGATGGGTAACATTGACATGCCTGCTTCTCGCCTCTAGGCAGTGAGTCCATGTACCGTATATTAGAACAAGCGAATGTTTGGCACGTGTCCTATGTGAGTATGATGTGCATGTGGCACACATTCCATCCAAAAAGATGTGCCATCAACCTGGGAGAGCGAAGGATCGCCTGCCCAGGGAGCGCTTCCCCGGTTTGTTTACCAGATACCTTGCGCAGACTGCAAGGGTGTTTATATATGGGAGTCAGGAAACCACAAGAAGTGTCTGCTGCGGCATGCCCGTGATGTAAAGATTGAGTGTGTATCTCGACAACATTTTAGCAGAACACGCCATCATGAAGAACAAGATTGATCGAGACAACGCAAGAATCATTGCAACAAAAAAAATTAAAGCATCTCGGCTACATCTGGGATCGCTTATCATACTGACTCCTTGTAACACAGTTAATCTTTAAAAAAAATCTAAAACTAATCTGTGCTTAGTCTTTGAAGCAATTACTCAAGCCCATTTAAACAAGCCACTTCTGGTGATGCATTCATTGTGAGCAAGACTCCCATTCTGGAAGCCGAAATGTGACACGTGTGTTTGGACTGGTCAGCGTCTCTCTTGTTTCAAATGTACCGTGCTGACCGAATGGGATTATGGCATGCTGTCAACCTCCATGTCAACGCAGAGTGCATGCGCTATGGGAAATCAAGAAAAAGGAGTGAACAAATTGCAACAAAAAATGACGTAATTTTTAAAGTGGCATGGTTTAGGTTTCCACCGAAAAGCAAACCCTGGCTTGGGAACAAGAGGGCTATTCAAATGCAGCCCAACTATGCTATGGCGTCCTAGACTAAGGTGAAGCTCAAGTGTCTTTCTTAGTGTTTTAAAACGTTGGTAGTGCCGCGTGGTTAGCAGATATGGATAAGAAAAGCCTAATAAGTTGCTTAGGTTGGTCTGTAAAAACTGTGAGAGCTGAGCTACGCCATTTTCTGAATAGCCATGCAGGCCGCTTGCCACTCTATTGAAAAGGAGACTGCAGAGGAGGCGCTTCTGGATGACGTGGCCTGTTTGAGCCTATCATTGTGGGGTGAACAGTTATCACCATCACTTGAGGCTTCACCATGGAGATTGGAGGTGTGTAGTATTTGATGACCATTTGTATATTGTGCACCAGTGGTAGCGTAGGTAGGTTGCTTTCTTTCTGGCTTCCTTTTGTGTCATATTATATGTGAATTCTCTTGTTTGTTGCTGAACGATAGAAGGGGAATTTTAAGGGCCCATTTTTTGTTTGCTTTGTTAGACACAACCTCAATGAGAACCTACAGACAATCAAGCCACGAAAAGTGTAGGGGACGTTTTTCCTAGTAATTATGACATACATGTGAAAAAATTGAAGTGGACAAAAAGAACCTGCAGCCTTCTAATAATGCAAATGATGCTCTAGCAATTGAGCTATGGTTGCAGTCGTCCCACCGTCCACTTCATGGGGTATATCTGTGCGTTAAAACCAGGGAGTGCTAGCACTGCTCGTAGCCGTGATGGCAAATGCGGAACATCCCCCCCCCCCCCCCTTTTTTTTTCTCTGATGGCGTCGCATAGCACGTAATCTGTATAGACATGTTTCTAGACAAGTTGTTGCAATTAAGCGGACTATTCAATAGCCACTTACCACATAACCGCCTAGGCCTTGTGTGGTTGTAACCTTGATTGTGACTTATTCTGCACTGCTTACGATTCGCAGTATATCATGCATAGATGTACGATATACTGTATACATAATATACTTTCACAGATGTGCTCTGAAAGAGCGCATCTGTGTGCAAGTTCTCTGTCACGTGGCTTTGTTTTCTTCTCACATTTCATGGCATGTATTTTTTTTGCTGTTCACTAAAATGGATCTGCGAAGCATTATCCAGGAAGTAAATCACTTAATGGTTTCTGAAAGTGCTCTACAACTCCGGAATCATGCTTTATCTCCAGGCAATAATTAGGACCTTGAGTAGCTAAGCATAATTGATGAGTGCCTTTCATTTTTAAAGTTTTGACTAAAGTTACGCGTGTGATGAGGTTTATATAGGCTATAAGGTCGTAATGAATAAGGACCGCATGATAAAGCAGTTCAAGGCTGGCAAAGATGGCACAAGCTCTCGCACAGCACCACTCCTATTGTCGCCCTCCTTCACAGACGTCCCCTTTGTCGTCCCTGTTGTGCCCTTTGGTACATCTGCTCCACTACAATACCCTTGGAGTGAAGTGGAGCCATCCTGGCGACTCGGGGAGTAGGTAGAATGACGGGGTCCTAGTATGACTTTAGACGGTCGACATGTACGGTCTCACTTCCTTGACGGTGGATTGTTTGAGGGGCTTGACAATGTTGTTCACTGGCAAGGTGGCATCAGTGATACGGTACGGACCATGGTACCATGCCAGAAGTTTATAATAGAGGCCAGGGACATGGGGTGGTACCCATAGCCAAACAAGTGAGCCAACAGCAAACGTGGGAGCTGGGTGATGAATGTCGTCATGCAGTGTCTTTTGTCGACCTTGAGCTTCGCTAGTCAGGGAACAAGCCAACTGGCGGCAGTCTTTGGTGTATCGGGCGACTTCAGAAATGTGAGTGCACTCGGAGCCATCAAGTCGGTACAGGAGTATGGTGTCCAGTGGGTGGGAAGGCTCGCGGCCGTACAAAGGAAAGAAGGGGGAAAAGCTGGTAGGCGCTTGCACCGCATTGTTGTATGCAAAGGTAACAAAAGGCAGTACGGTGTCCCAGGTGGTGTGGTGGGAAGGGGTATACATCCTTAACGTGTCACCGAATGTGCGGTTTAACCACTTGGTTAGACCATTTGCCTGCGGATGGTAGGCGGTCGATTTCCGGTGAATGATGTTGCATTCAGCGAGGAGGGTTTGGATGACATCCAACACAAACACGACCCCTATCACTGAGTAGTTCCCGCGGAGCACCTTGGCTTAGAACGAAGTTGCGAAGAATGAAAAGAGCAACTTTGCGGGCGGTCACTGGCGGGAGAGCTGCTGTCTCAGCATAGCGTGTCAGGTGATTGACGCTGACAGTAATCCGCCGGTTTCCTGAACCACTGTACGGAAGGGGGGCCGTAGAGGTCAACACCAACGCGGTCAAACGTGCCTGTAAGGTGTCGCTCTACTACACAAGAGACAAGCTGTATATAGGGTTCGTGGATGAAATCAAGGCTTTGACAGGCACCGATTTGGTTGGAAAGAATCATTTAATAAAAAGACGAGGACGCCGACCACAAGATGTGGAAGTTTGTATTGACTCTTCGGCACCCAGAATGTTAGCCTTGTTTACAATGAGGCTCTCGTTCTGCGTGCTGAAACATCACTACATAAGTGTAGAAAGCTGGGCCAGTTGGTATGGATCCATGGAAAAATAGCAGCGCGAAAAACGAGACGATGCACACAGGGAGAACAGACAAGTACAAGCGCTGACTTTCAACTAAGCATCTTTAATCGGAAATAAAACATAGATGTATCACACCGCCAAACGGTACATGCGCAAACAACACTTGCCCTTCTTTCCTCGCTCAAAACCAAAAGCACACACATGTCACATGTCTCATGTAATCCCAAGATACGAAATTTCCTTATCATGTAGTGTTACCGACGCCTGACTGACACATGCAAGTGACAGCTTAGAAATGTGAGCGCCCTCAACAATTTCACGTGCTTTCTGGCTTCTGTGTTTATACAGAATAGAAGAGCCAAAAACAGGAGTGCACCCACAATCGCGGCAATGCATTGATAAATGAGAGCTAGCGGGGCCTTTCAAGGAATTAAAATGCTCCCTTAATCGCACATTAAGGCACCGCCCCGTTTGCCCCACGTAAACGCGGTTGCATGACAGAGGTATTGAATAAACAACGCAGGAGCAGCAAGGTACATAGCTGTGGGCATGCTTAACAGTGCAACCTAATGTTACATCGACCTCTTTGTTCTTTGCGCGGCGGTCCACCTTCACACATAGTCTGCTCAACTTGTTTCGCGCCGAAATCAAAACCCGTACATCGAAATTGTTGGCAACCTTCTTGAGTCTGTGAGTAAAACCATGAATGTATGGTATCACAGCGACTTTCTTGCCTGTTATTTGGGCTGGCTTATGTTCATTGTTGCCGCCTTTTTTTATTTTCTTAAGTAGCTTCTCGCAGGTAGCAGAGAGCAACTCAAGCGGAAAACCAGCTTGCGTCAATTTGTTCACCTGACAGGTGAAACTAGAAGCCACTAAATGATAAGATTTGGTCATCGCAGAGTGAAGGCAGGAAAAAGCAATAGCATTTTTTACTAACTTTGTGTGGCCTGAACTGTACTTCAACAAAGGTTTTACCGACCTGGGTGCGTACTGCACCCAGGTCGGTAAAGTTGACAGGATGCTAGAGACTGTACTTGGTAAGCTCACAACTAAAGTTTTTCGCGATGTCGACGATTACTTAGTTTTCTTTGACAATGATGGTTATGACTTCATGGCCACGAAAATTTTGAGCAGTTTTGAGCAAAAAGGTCTTGGGCTAAAATTTACATCTGAATTTTTGAAGGATGACACAATTCAGTTCCTTGATTTAAAGGTAGTGTTCACTCTGAATCATGTCTGCTGGCAGTACGCACCCAGGTTCTAGTTTCTAGTTTCACCTGTCAGGTGAACAAATTGACGCAAGCTGGTTTTCCGCTTGAGTTGCTCTCTGCTACCTGCGAGAAGCTACTTAAGAAAATAAAAAAAGGCGGCAACAATGAACCTAAGCCAGCCCAAATAACAGGCAAGAATGTCGCTGTGATACCATACATTCATGGTTTTACTCACAGACTCAAGAAGGTTGCCAACCACTTCGATGTACGGGTTTTGATCTCGGCGCGAAACAAGTTGAGCAGACTATTTGTGAAGGTGGACCGCCGCGCAAAGAACAAAGAGGTCGATGTAACATTAGGTTTCACTGTTAAGCATGCCCACAGCTATGTACCTTGCTGCTCCTGCGTTGTTAATTCAATACCTCTTTATGCAACCGCGTTTACGTGGGGCAAACGGGGCGGTGCCTTAATGTGCGATTAAGGGAGCATTTTAATTCCTTGAAAGGTCCCGCTAGCTCTCATCTATCAATGCATTGCCGCGATTGTGGGTGCACTCCTGTTTTTGGCTCTTCTTCTATTCTGTATAAACACAGAAGCCAGAAAGCACGTGAAATTGTTGAGGCCGCTCACATTTCTAAGCTGTCACTTGCATGTGTCAGTCAGGCGTCGGTAACACTACATGATAAGGAAATTTCGTATCTTGGGACTACATGAGACATGTGACATGTGTGTGCTTTTGGTTTTGAGCGAGGAAAGAAGAGCAAGTGTTGTTTTGCGCATGTACCGTTTGACGGTGTGAGGCATATATGTTTTATTTCCGATTAAAGATGCTTAGTTGAAAGTCAGCGCTTGTACTTCTCTGTTCTCCCTGTGTGCATCGTCTCGTTTTTCGCGCTGCTATTTTTCCGTGGATCACTACATAGTTCGCCATCTTGTGGTCGGCTTCCTCATTTTTTTATTCAGTAGGGTCTGTGGAGTAGTGCCGTAGGCAAGTACGCATAATCCACTTTTTTCAGGCGCATGAGCTCCACCAACGTGTTCGAGCGCTCGTGGGTAGTGCTCATGGTGATGCCGCAGCAATTGCCACGACGAGAGCACAGGTCTCACTCTTTAGTTTTCTGCTCGCGCCAAGCCAGCACTTCTTAGTCAAGATATACATATTCCTGCATAATTCAATCATGAACTTCTCTGTTTAGCTGCAACAGTCTCTCTACGATTTCCATCTGTCTAGTGTTTCCGTGCACGACTGTTGGACTGGATGAGCAGGCCCAAAGCTTCATTTTCTTTTTTTTTATTGCCAGCATACCCTATGGCATCAGTTAAATAAAAAGGTATGACTGTTTCCTACATGTAGTCTAGGAGCAGTCTGTCCAATTTGCAAATGCTCTTGCAATCAATGTCCTTCGACACTGTCAATGAGCACAAAGTGAGATTCTGAGATTTAACGTGGTTGCGAAAGTGAGTAGTCGTCATTTAGTAAAATGAGGTACACATTGATTGTTACCTTTGGTGAGAGCGTGCACGTTGCTCTCATTGTAGGTGATATATGACAGGCTTGTACCACCCTTTGATGAAACTAACTGCAGCTGTTGCATTTTACCTAGTCATAGTCAAGAGTTCGACAAAAGTGTGGTCTGAAGAAATTATCTGGTGTTTTGGAACCGCATATGGGTTCCTTGTTCACGGAACTGTACTGGTAGCCGGCAATTATGTAGCCAGTAGGTCACGCAATGAGCGCGCGTAAATGGCAGGCATAGTTCCTGTTGTCTTATTCTAGGAGCCGACGGGATGACACATTCCTTTCCTTTGTGATGATAGTAGCATTATCCCAGAATGGTTTAACTATAATATTACGCACGCTCAGCAATGGCGTTCGTCATGTTACTTATTAGTCATGTCACGTTGGTGCTCCTTGAGGTGTCGGATTAAGTTTCCTGTTTCGACAATATTCACTGTGATGAGTAAAGGAGGGGCACGAGGCGCGTGCCGAACGGGCAAGCGTGGCGACGGTGCGCGAGGAGCAAAAAGTCACCCGATGGCACGCGCAACAAACACGTCGACGCAGAGGATTGGCCAGATAGGGGCGCGTGCCACGCGACCCGAACCGTGATGGAGAACCCCCGAGGAAGAAACAGCACTGTTCTGTGGAGCGCCGGACGGGGAAGACGGACGAAGCAAGCGTCGCACCCGCGACAAGAGCGGCTGGTACTCGGTTCTGGGGGGCGACGACACGAGAGGCTCGGGTAATGTCCGCGGACCCTGGAAGACTCCAAGCGAGGCTGCCCAGACCTGTCGCACCCCAATACTGCAGTTCCGGGATCGCCAGCAGCCCTCCCCTTCCCAACAGGACGGCGGCAGACCACAGTTCAGTCAAGGAGGCGTCCATCACTTGTTGAGTCCGGAGGCACGGATCCAAGGCCTGGTTAGGCCTAACCTCGACTGAGCGAGTACGGAGAAGAACACCGGAGCCACCCGTGACGAAGACAAGCGGCAGGATGGGCGAATGCAGCCGACGATGAACTTCGGGGACTGCTGAAGACGTCGACGACGGTCTCTTCGAAAGATCGACGCGACGAGAACATCGGGTCGTCTCGGCGAACGACCAGCGCACCGTAAGAACATTCCAATACCGCTAGGCCCATAGTGGTCAGACTGAGTCGGATAGACGTATATAAGCCTAGCTGAGATGCATGGATTAGATAGTTTCAGTGTGGAATAAGAATTAAGATTGGTTGATGTAAATAGGTTGTTGCAGGTTTTTTCTTGTATTTGTTCAGTGCCTTTAACACTTTTTTCATGTATTTCACTTGTGTGTGATAAATGTGTGGGCCCCCTTTTAAAGAGTTTTTTTCTTAAAAAAACTGCTCTGTTCATCCTCCTTCGGGTTGAGGCCTTCTGATCTGGTGCTACCTTGCGACTCAGGTGATATCTTGTGACTCCGTGTTTCTCGTCCGTGGGCTGGCTTACCACCTTCTCTCACCACACACTTTCACTTGTCACATCATCACACAATTCACGGCACCAACACATCAAATATACACTCTCGGTGCTTACATAGTTCATTGTCCCGAACACACTAATTCTCAGACTCAACACTACTAGTACACACTTTTCTCATGTCACTTCATTTGCAACGTTTTTGACGTCTTTTCACGAAGTTATTTATCTCTCTGTGCACTCCCGGCCAAAACGCCTCATTTGTCAATTCCCTGCGTAGGCTCTTTGTATCTCTACAGCCGTTCTCATAGCAGTGTTCTAAAATGGCCTGCCTATAACATGTTGGTACCATAAGTTGTCTAATTACCACTCCATTTTTGAAAACTTTCGAAATATCAACTCCTTGCTGACTTCGTATGTTACACAGTCTCTATAACCTTCTCTTATTGGTTCACGTCCGATTCTGTTAATTGCATGCCTTAGGGTTTTATCCTTCATCTGCTCTTTTGCAAGTTCCTCTGCGGATACCCCAACACGCTCAAGACCTGGCAATTCACTCTCGGTTTGTTCTTCCCTACTCACACTACCTTTTGAGTTATCTGGGCTTTTCTTTTTCTCTTTTCTGATGCCCTGTTCTCCTTTCTTGGCATAAATGCCCCTCCGCACTGGGTCATCAACCCTTCGCACTCCTGGCCTGTTTCCTCATATCACATCATACAAGGGATCCTCTATACATTTGGCATTAATTTCTCCTGCAAAGTAAGGACTATCCAGCCGTATCTTGGCTTCTGGTAACCTCATCTTAGATCCGTCTGCAAAGACGTTCCCATTCTTCCTGTAAAATCTCTTTTATTCGCAAGGCTTTTCCTTACTAGCACGGTATCTGCACCCGAGTCTCTTAACACAGTTACCGCTCTGCCGTTTACCTTGCCTACTACCACAGGCATATCACTGCCTGCCGACATGTCTATCACACTACTAACTACCTCTGTCTTTTCTTCTGATCTCAGTGCACATGCAACCTTTTCGCCTGATATCGACCTGCATTGATCAGCCTTGTGCCCTCTTTTATGGCATAGCTGGCATGTTACAGGCGTTTCCTGTTGACTACTGCCTGCTCTACAATTCATAGCCCTATGGCCGAGCCGATTGCATAGGAAGCACCGCTGCTCTTTCTTGGTTCTATATGTTGTGGCCTCATCGGTAGACTCTTCATCATCAGGGTTGCCGCTGCCCCTTTTTTCTAAATTATTCCAACCTTGTGCCTCTAGAAACTGGTCCGCCTGGCTTGCCATTTCCTCCACCGTGCGAAGCTTTCTCTCTTTCAAAAATACTGCTAGCTTACTGCTGCAACGGTTGAGGAACTGCTCACCAACTATTTTATCGCGGACGCCTTCGTACGTCTTTTCTGTTTCTGACAGCTCCATCCAGCGATCAAAGTAGTTGGTGAGGCGGCATACAAACTGTTTCCCCGTTTCTGAATCTTCAGGCTTACATGTCCGGAATTTTTCGCGGAACCCTTCTGCTGTCAGTCGGAATCTTTCCAATAAAGTTTTCTTGACCATGTCATAGTTTACCGACTCTTGTGCGGGCATGCGGCCGAACACGCTTAACGCCTCTCCCACGAGACACAAACTCAAGGCATTGGCCCACTCGCTCCTCTCCCAGCCTTGCCCGATCGCGATCCTCTCAAAACGATGCAAATATGCATCAAGGTCGTCCCTTCGTTCGTCGAAGGGCGCCATTAACTTGCGAGGGCAGACAGGCTTTCGTCTGGGAGAAGGCGAACTGGCCGACGCCGTCGATGATGCACTAACCACACTTGCATCGTCTCGCGATGCCTCATTCGCTTGTGTCAAACGCAACTTTAACTCTAAAATTTCTTTCTCTACCTTCTGCTCCGCGAGCGTTCGTTCATGCTGTTCGCGCGCTCGCTCATGCTCTTTTTCCTGTTGTTGCTGAGCGTTCTTAAAAAACTCTATCGTCTCCTCCTTGTTCATGCCCAAGTCTTTGGCCACGGCCGCCAACTTCTCCCAATCCATCCTTGTGTGGGGGGTCTGAATGTGGGCGCAGGTTGGCCAGACGAACGACGGACGCTCCAAGAGACACAGAGAAGTTTAATGCGACACAAACAGGACGTGGGACGAACACCTATACAACGGACATAACAAAGTAGGCTATTGACCGCGCCATCACTCACGCGCACTCAGTCAGCGGTCGGCGGTCTTGCGGCGTGGGGCGGCGGGTCCGAAGGTATCAAAGCCGTCGGACTTGCGGCTGACCTTGACGGCAGTGTCGACACCGCGGCGGCTGTCGTAGGTGGTGTCGCACGACGACGGGACGAGGCACGGCCGCAGAAGTGTGGCCGCACGTCGAGCGTGGCCAAGGCTTCCGGAACAGCACCGGTCGTGGCCCAGGCTCAGGAACAGCTCTGATCGGGCCAGGCACAGGAGCAGCCCTGGATCGGTCCAGGTACAGGAACAGCTCTGAAGCGGCCAGGCACACGAACAGCTCTGGAGCAGCCCAGCTCGGAGACGAGCACCGGGGCGTGGCCCAGGCTCGTGAACGGCACCGGGGTGTGGACCCGGTAAGAGGACCTGCCCGGGACGAAGCCCTAGCCAGGGACAGGGTAGAGGCGGTCACAGGAGCCGGGGCGAGGCCCAGCTCAGGAGGCCGCGACGACATCGAAACCGGAACGGAGCCCGCGCTTCATCTGCTCTCGTCGAATTCCCGACGTCCTCTGTCTCGGCCGGCCAGCTCGTTCGCCTCGTCCCTCGAGCTGCTTCTCCGTGGCCCGCGCACCACACGCGCTCTTCTTCGTCGGCTCACACAAATCACCATCACGACGCACTTCGGCCCCGCACGCCGATCATCATCACCAGCCCCGCGCACTCAAAATCGGCACCGCACGCCGAACACAACACGACGCCGACGCTCAGTCACCGTCCTCTTACCACACATCCCCCCCAGTTCAAGATGAGCGAGGCGGCAATGCAAGGCAAGGGCGGACTCACAAAGCGTGTGAAAAAGTGTCTGAATAAATGAAAAGTCAATGAGGTTTGACACCCATCGTACAGCACGTGGAGAACTATTCTCCACCATTGGACATTCGGCTCATATAGTCTGCACCGACATTATCGGAGCCTCGAATATAATCTACGCGGAAGTCATAGTCCATCAAAGCTAAACTCCAGCGCAGTATACGAGTGTTGACTTGTCGAGCCGAGTTGATGTACCTGAGGGGTTGGTGGTCCGACTGCAAGACGAAAGGCCGACCATAGAGGTAGACATGAAACTTTTGCACACCCCACACGATGTCGAGGCATTCTCGTTCGATAGTCGAATATGCCGCTTCGCGTGGTAGAAGTTTCCTGCTGGCGTAAGACACTGGATGTAAGTGCCCATTGTGTTCTTGCAGCAGTACAGCCCCCAGACTCTTTGACGATGCGTCAGTGCGCAACACGAAGGGTTTCTCGAGATCGGGTGCTTTTAATATAGGGTGTTGTGATAGCATCCCGTCGTCGT
This sequence comes from Rhipicephalus appendiculatus, assembly GCA_030522465.1. Classification (NCBI taxonomy): domain Eukaryota; kingdom Metazoa; phylum Arthropoda; class Arachnida; order Ixodida; family Ixodidae; genus Rhipicephalus; species Rhipicephalus appendiculatus. Next base: position 114,738 of record JALIZH010029954.1, read on the forward strand.
GCGAACATCATATCAGGTCGCGGTATCGGCTCCGAATCAGGCACGACTACATTATTCAGCTGCCGAAAGTCAATGCACAAGCGCATCGTACCGTCCTTTTTCTTGACGACAACAATCGGTGCCTGATAAGCGGATGTCGACTTCTCGATGATGCCTAAGCGCAACATCTCTTGGATCTCCTTTTCTACGGCTTCTTTAACTGCAAACGGCATCGGGTATTGCCTTACATGGATGGGTATGTCCGTCGTTAGCTTGAGCCGGCACTGTAGCACATCGGTCTTTCCTGGCAAATCGGAGAATATGTCGTGGTATGTTTCAAGCAGCTCCTCTACTTGTTTCCGCTGGTCTTTAGTAAGGCTAGAGCCTACAGCCACGTCTCTCCAATTCTGCGTTTGCACGAGTGGGGCATGAAGTGAATTCTCTGCACTTTCAGTTTCCACTTGGTTGATTGACTCCACAGCCGCAGCTGTCGTCGTTGACGTGTCAGTGGCCTTCCGAAGCTCATACCTTTTGAGCATGTTGATGTGGAATACGGTGGTTCTGTGGCCAAGGTCCACAGCATAATCTAATGGGCTCTTCTTGTCAATCACCGTAAAAGGGCCCTTCCATGTGAGGATCAGTTTGTTGTGATCCGCGGGTAGCAGGACGAGAGCTTTGTCACCCACGCATAAGTCCCGTTTCTTCGCCTTGCGATCATAATAGCTCTTCTGGCGAACGTGTGCCTTCGCAAGGTCCTGAGACGCAATTTCGCAGGTTCGTTGGAGTCGTTCCCGCAATTCTACGATATATTCGTATGCCGACTTGGTCACGTCATCCAGCTTTGGGTTAGTCCAAAGGTCTTTCAAAATTGTCATAGGGCCGCGAACGTAACGGCCGTAGAGTAACTCGAAGGGCGAGTACCCGGTACTCTTTTGTGGCATCTCTCGATAAGCGAAGAGGAGGGGCCCGAGGTAGCGGTCCCAATTCTTCGGGCATTCCTGACACATTCGGCGGAGCATGCGTTTCAACGTGCCGTTGAATCGCTCCACTAGCCCATTTGCCATCGGATGATAGGGGGTCGTCGGTAATTGCTTGATTGATAGTAGTCGGGTGAACTCCTTCATCACCGACGACATGAAGCTTGTCCCGCGGTCACTTACAATTTCGCGCGGTAAACCTACTCGGGACAGCATTTCCATTAGTCCTTCGGCCACGACCTTGCTTTCAATCGAGGGCAGTGCGATGGCGTCTGGATACCTCGTCGCAAAGTCGACCGTGGTCAGGATGTATCTGTTGCCCTTGGAAGATGTCGGTGACAAAGGGCCGACGATGTCGATGCCCACGCGGGAAAACGGGGTCTCAATGACTGGCATGGTACCAAGTGAAGCCCGACCGACTAAATGGCGCGGAACAGTCCGCTGACATATGTCGCAGGACTTCACAAACCTCTTGGTTTCCGATTGAACTCCTGGCCAGTAAAATTCGGCAAGAATGCGGTCGGTTGTTCGGGATATCCCTTGATGACCAGCGAGGATTCCTTCGTGGGCGAGCTTGAGCACCGTCTCTCGCAGCTGTCTCGGCACAACCAGTTGCTCGAGTTCCTTCTCCGAGAGTAACTTGTGCTTCCGATACAAGATTCCATCGGCAAGAAAATAGCGCGTTTCACGATTGTTTACAATCACCATCTTACCAACGCTCTCGTAACAACGCCGTAAGGACGGGTCATTTCTTTGGTACTCCTCTAGAGTCGCTTTCTCTATGGTTGTGGCAGTGGCTTTATGGGTAGGTAGACAGGATGTAGCGCGTGTCCCTTGTGCTGCTGCAGTGCTGTCACCCAGTGGTTCTTGACCTTCGGTTGCATGAGACGTGCAGATTGTCTCTTCGGCCGCTGGTTGGTACCTTGAACCCTTTGCGACATCGCTTTGCGTATCGTCTGCGGTAATGCGCACGGGCGAGTTAGCGGGTTCGCTGACGACCTCCAGTCCGTTATCATGCCGACTCGTACGATGCTGCTGAGGCTTGTGCGTCTCTTCCTGCTCTGCAGACCGGACACCTTCGATGTTGCCTAGCACGACATCATACAGAGGGTTCTTCATGCATTTAGCTCGCACGACACCGGTAAAGAACGGCGTGTCAATATAAACTATTGCCTCTGGCAAGTAGTGTACGGTTCTATCGAGCAGGAAAACAGGGCTTGTAGTACCCGTAAATTTTCCTTCCGGGACAAGTCTTTCTCGTACTACTACGGTGTTGCATCCCGTATCTCGAAGAACAGATACAGCCTTGCCCTCGAGCTATCCTTTCGCCACAGGCAGAGTTCCGACGTCAGGCACAGTTGGGGTAGGTGTCGACGTGGTATTCACGACTGGAATAGTCTCCCCATTCTGAAGTACGACGTACCCTTCCTCTGGTTTCTCCGGTACAGCAGTGTCGCCTACTTCTTTGGGCGACAACATGCAGGATGCCAGCCGCTTTTCCTGGGTTCTAGTTGTCTCCGCAGACGAACCGTTCTTGCCACTGGACCAGCCTGTTGACTGGTTATTTCTCGTCCGGGACCAACATTCAGATGTTCGGTGTCCTGATTTATTGCACAGGAAGCACAGACTTTGGCTCTTAACCTGCCGCTTTGCGGTCTCTGTCTTGCGAGCATCTGTGGAGCTCTCCTTACATAGCTTGTCCTTGCCCAAATTGAACAGGTCTTGGGCTTCTAGGAAGCAATCAGCGTTCTGTGCCAAATAGCTTAGCTTCTTGCAATTCCGCTCCTTCAGAAATACTCGCAGGGTGGGAGAGCATCCCTTCATGAACTGCTCTGCAATCATCACGTCGCGAAGAGCTTCATACGTTTTCTCGACATTTGCAAGCTCCATCCAACGGTCAAAATGACCCGCTATGCGAGAAGCATACTGCAGACCCGTCTCCTTGTCCTCTGGTCTCGCCTTACGAAATTTCTCGCGATATCCTTCAGCGGTATAGCGGAATCGTAACAGCAGTGTTGTCTTCACCTGATCATAGTCAGAGGCGGAAGCAGAGTCAAGTCGACTAATGACAGATAAAGCCTCTCCCGTCAGGCACAAGCTGAGCGATAAAGCCCATTTGCTCCGAGGCCACTCCTGAGACACCGCGACGCGCTCAAAACGCTGCAGATATGCGTCGAGGTCATCTCGCATCTCGTTGAATGGTGGCAATAGCTTGTGCGGGCTACAGCTATCCATTACAGCTGGTGACGCTGCGTCGCCGCTCACCGGTCGCCCACTCTCTCCCGCGTTCGTACTAGCTGCCTGCTCTTGCAGCTTGAGCTTTAGCTGCGAAACACGCTCCTCGGCTTGTAGCCGTCTTTCCTCCAGCTCTAGCTTCGCTCGTTGCTCGTCGCGAACTTGCGCGCGAAGGTCTCTGTCAATAACTCGCTCCGCGTCAACCCATTCCTTTAATGCGGATCCTGTTAGACCCATGTCCCTTCCGATCGCGTGCAACCTATCTTTATCCATTGGTTCGTCTCGCCCGTCTGGCTCTCGGCAAGATAGTAAAGCCGATCCTGGCAGGCTCGCCAAAATTGTGGGGGTCTGAATGTGGGCGCAGGTTGGCCAGACGAACGACGGACGCTCCAAGAGACACAGAGAAGTTTAATGCGACACAAACAGGACGTGGGACGAACACCTATACAACGGACATAACAAAGTAGGCTATTGACCGCGCCATCACTCACGCGCACTCAATCAGCGGTCGGCGGTCTTGCGGCGTGGGGCGGCGGGTCCGAAGGTATCAAAGCCGTCGGACTTGCGGCTGACCTTGACGGCAGTGTCGACACCGCGGCGGCTGTCGTAGGTGGTGTCGCACGACGACGGGACGAGGCACGGCCGCAGAAGTGTGGCCGCACGTCGAGCGTGGCCAAGGCTTCCGGAACAGCACCGGTCGTGGCCCAGGCTCAGGAACAGCTCTGATCGGGCCAGGCACAGGAGCAGCCCTGGATCGGTCCAGGTACAGGAACAGCTCTGAAGCGGCCAGGCACACGAACAGCTCTGGAGCAGCCCAGCTCGGAGACGAGCACCGGGGCGTGGCCCAGGCTCGTGAACGGCACCGGGGTGTGGACCCGGTAAGAGGACCTGCCCGGGACGAAGCCCTAGCCAGGGACAGGGTAGAGGCGGTCACAGGAGCCGGGGCGAGGCCCAGCTCAGGAGGCCGCGACGACGTCGAAGCCGGAACGGAGCCCGCGCTTCATCTGCTCTCGTCGAATTCCCGACGTCCTCTGTCTCGGCCGGCCAGCTCGTTCGCCTCGTCCCTCGAGCTGCTTCTCCGTGGCCCGCGCACCACACGCGCTCTTCTTCGTCGGCTCACACAAATCACCATCACGACGCACTTCGGCCCCGCACGCCGATCATCATCACCAGCCCCGCGCACTCAAAATCGGCACCGCACGCCGAACACAACACGACGCCGACGCTCAGTCACCGTCCTCTTACCACACCTTGCAACCCCCCGACGATACGTGACTGGGCCGAAAGATGGAAAAATCCTGGCACAGGCTCGCCACTTGTTTGTCACGATTATCTCGGAAGCGCTTGCAAATCGGACAGGGATTGGGAGAGAGTGAGACGAGCACGGGAGACCGTGGTAAGGCAACCCACCAACTTTATCACACACAAGTGAAATACATGAAAAAAGTGTTAAAGGCACTGAACAAATACAAGAAAAAACCTGCAACAACCTATTTACATCAACCAATCTTATTTCTTATTCCACACTGAAACTATCTAATCCATGCATCTCAGCTAGGCTTATATACGTCTATCCGACTCAGTCTGACCACTATGGGCCTAGCGGTATTGGAATGTTCTTACGGTGCGCTGGTCGTTCGCCGAGACGACCCGATGTTCTCGTCGCGTCGATCTTTCGAAGAGACCGTCGTCGACGTCTTCAGCAGTCCCCGAAGTTCATCGTCGGCTGCATTCGCCCATCCTGCCGCTTGTCTTCGTCACGGGTGGCTCCGGTGTTCTCCGTACTCGCTCAGTCGAGGTTAGGCCTAACCAGGCCTTGGATCCGTGCCTCCGGACTCAACAAGTGATGGACACCTCCTTGACTGAACTGTGGTCTGCCGCCGTCCTGTTGGGAAGGGGAGGGCTGCTGGCGATCCCGGAACTGCAGTATTGGGGTGCGACAGGTCTGGGCAGCCTCGCTTGGAGTCTTCCAAGGTCCGCGGACATTACCCGAGCCTCTCGTGTCGTCGCCCCCCAGAACCGAGTACCAGTCGCTCTCGTCGCGGGTGCGACGCTTGCTTCGTCCGTCTTCCCCGTCCGGCGCTCCACAGAACAGTGCTGTTTCTTCCTCGGGGGTTCTCCATCACGGTTCGGGTCGCGTGGCACGCGCCCCTATCTGGCCAATCCTCTGCGTCGACGTGTTTGTTGCGCGTGCCATCGGGTGACTTTTTGCTCCTCGCGCACCGTCGCCACGCTTGCCCGTTCGGCACGCGCCTCGTGCCCCTCCTTTACTCATCACATTCACTTGACAGCAATCAGAGCACAGTATCTTATATACTACACCTGGGAATGATTCACACGACAGCCTGTCTTTTACATTCATGAGCTGCTTCCGGAGCTTGCTAGTTGGCACGTGAGCAGTGCCAAATTGTATCTTGTTTTCAAGGTACAGGACGTCACACTGAGTGAAGACGACACTGTGGTCTCGTTCGACGTCACGTCACACTTTACAGGTGTCCCAGTGGACTTGGCTGTAACCATGTGCGAAGAAGCCCTAAAAGCAGACAGTGGTCCTCCTGGTCGCAGCCCCTTTGATGTCTTCGAACTTAGCGAGTGGCTGCGGTTTTGTCTCAGCAACACATATTTTTCGTATGGTGGCATTTACCAGCAAACGCATGGTACGGCGATGTGAACGTCAATATCAGTCACTACAGCTAATCTAGTAATGGCAGCCTTGGAGGGAAAGGTCCTGGCAATGTTCACTCCAGCACCCAGAGTGTTTAACCGGTACGTCGATGACTGCTTCTGCATTTTGAAGAAGCGAGACATTTAACACTTCTTGCACTGCCTGAACGCCCAGAATGTCAACTTACATTTTACCGTTGCACACGAGAAGGACAACATGCTGCCTTTTTCTGGATGTTAACGCGTGCCGGGATGGGGGGCTCCCTTGCCTTCTAAGTATACAGGAAGCCCACGCACTCAGGTCGTTATCTCAGTTTTAATTCGCATCATCCCATCAGCCACAAGACATCTGTAGTGTCATCCTTGGTAACACGGGCCGTACGGGTCAGCTGAGATCGCGATGCACTAAAGAAGGAACAACGGACGATCCACCGGGAGCTAAGCCGCAATGGCTATCCTGATTGTTTTATCTCTAAAGCTGGAAAGCGGATGCTACAATCAAGCTCACAGAGCAGCGCGACAACTTGTGCACATGCAGCCACACCTTACGTCGAAGGAATCAGCGAGCCACTTTCACGCGTATTTTCAAGATAGGATTTGCGCATTGCGCATGTCTTGACCAGCAAGCTCCAGAACCAGCTCGTGAATGTAAAAGACAGGCTGCCAAGTGAATCGTTCCAGGTGTAGTGTATAAGATACCGTGCTCTGAATGTCAAGTGTATATTGGTGAAACAGGAATGTTCTACCGACGGCTCAGGAAGCACCAACGTGACGTGACTAATAACAGTCACACGACGAACGCCATTGCTGAGCATGCGGATGACCATAATCACACCATTGAGTGGGATAATGCTACTATCATCGCCAAGAAAAAGAATGTGTCATCCCGCCGGCTCCAATGAACAGGACAACAGGAACTATGCCGGCCATTTACGCACGCTCGTTGCATCACCTACTGGCTACATAATTGACGATTCCAGTCCAGCTCAGTGAAGAAGGACCCCGTATACGGTTCCGAAATGTCAGATAATTTCATCAGACTCGGTCAGTGACAGTTTTTCATCGGATTTTGCGAACGACGGTTGTGTTTTCATGTGTTGGCTTACCGGTGACCATGCCGTAGATATATGTATAGTTAGTAATGAGCAATATCAGATGGAACACCGAAATTACCTTTTAAAGGCCATAGCGGCAAAGTGCAGGTGGTAGGCACAAAGGTGTTCATAACACCGTATGCCCTAGTGGAAATATATCTCTTGCAATTTTGTACACCACGTTCATATTAGTACGTTACAAGTAATCGCTAAGTAAACATGAATTTGGTGTTCCAGCTCACATTGCTCTTGATAGTTCATCGTCTACAACACTATAATGCGTGCTGATACCGTCATGACGTACTATCGTACTATGCCGCTAAATTGCTACATTTGATATGCATCCGCACCGTAATACCTACACTTAGTACGTTAGTCCTTTTCCATTTCATGCATGCATGGGCCGGTACTGTAAAGAAAGTGAGAGTGGGGCGGTGGGGTTTGAACAGAATGTCGCCTAATGTTGCAATTTGGAAGAATGCCTTTCCCATGTCTCATATAGAGTTCATGTATGCAGGAGGTTTGATGTACGTTTCAAGAAAGATATCCATACCGGTCTGCACAGTGACAAATTTTAAAATAGTTTTTGTTCTACCATGATGTTTACACATAGTGACCGCACGGGGTGCCCCAGGAAAAAAAATGCGCGAGACCCGTCCTGTCTCTGTAGCTCCCCCTAACAAGGCGTTATTAATTGCAATAGGTGAGAAAATATTGTGAATACCATTTAGCAAAGTCGCAAAAGTTTATTCCTTGTGAAGCTGCGGGGCCACTAGCAAACAGTTCGTGGCCAGCATGCGGCCCCCGGGGCCACTCGTTTAAGACCCATGCCTTAGAGGTTTGCATTTGTTTCCACTGTCACATATGGACTCATTCAGAGGAGTCTGCTGTCTTCTTATGCTCGCTTTGTTTTTCTTGGGGTTGTTGACTTGTCGGGGTGGTTGTGCAAGCGTAGTGCGAGTGTGCTGCATTTGCTTAGTTCTTTCATGCCTTCAGCTGTCGGTGCCAACACTCGCTTACGTTGATTACATTTTTGTAGATGATGCAATTCTCATGTCTGAGGTTCTATATGTCTACTAGAACATGGCTGAGTGTGCCAATGCGAGTGCCAGCCACCGGTGGGGAAATGTAGGAGTTGGTGAAAAAGCAGGGGTCATTTTCTTGGACGATCGCTTTTGGGGATACGTTCACTTTGGTGAGGTTTTCGGTCATCTACTATGAGCCACAGCAGTCCGACACTTTGCCAGCAGTGCTGTGTTATCGCTCAGAGACACTGACTGACACACCTGGTGACAAATATCGCGACGGTATTGTCAAAAGTGAGCGCTTGCCGGGTTTTCGCCATGGTGGCACTAGATTTATTAAGAGGATGTGACACTGCAGGTGCTCGAGAAGCTTTTCATGCTTATCTGCGATGAGTAAATGCTGCGGGAAACTTTGCAGTTTTTTTCAGGCGTACAAATTCAAATTAAGTTCTCTGCAGTTCAGCACTACAATTTTTTTTTCTCATTTGGCCTGTTTTTCAGCTCTTGCATATCCCAGCCCTTCAGTTCATTTCTTACGGTTCCTTCAAAGACGAATCAGCGGGGTTCTGCTATATGTGTTTCACTTCAAAGTGTAGTTCAGAGCTTTCGAAACTGAGCACCTAGTTTTTGTCATCAGGATGAAGTAATCAGTGCTGCTTGCTGAAGAAATAATTTTTGGTTTGTGTGTGTGCAGGTTGACCTGGCTAATGGTGTAATGCTCTCAAGGGCTGCCTAGAGTCGGCTCATGGGAGTTCAAAAGGACTTCCATTTGGTTAAGTGGTCCACCATCACAATATGGTCGACAGAGGCCCGCACACGTAGGAGCTTCACGGGAACTGTCAGACCGTTTTGCTGTAAAAGGCGGCCAGAAGCCTGCACAGCAGCCATTGTCCCCACAAAAAAAAAAAGGAAGCATAGAGAGGTTAGTGAGGAAGCTCACATATTTCAGTAGTGTGTATTTTTTCTGTCATGTATTCATATCGTTTTATAACTTGTTACCAGTTTGGCGACTACAGTGCCCTGTTTATAAGCACAGCTGCAAGTTTATTTCCAGCCACAGAATGTACATCCGTCGGCACACTTAACTGGAAACGCTCCGCCTCGGGGCCTTTACTCGCTTCGACTGATGCCAGCGCTCCCAGCGTTGGACATGATATGTTTGCTGCAGCCAACAGTAGATGGAGCGTGGGTCGATTTCACTAGTAAATTTCTCTTTCACGTCTGCCTGACTGGTGGGTTCAATGCACTCACCTGGCAGGTCCATTTTCGCCATGTTTCTCGTGGCTACGTGCCACGCATGCTCATAAAATTCGTTGCCGTATGCTTCTCTCTGCAATCAACCATTGGGTGCGACAGCTAACACACCTTTCGAGCTCGAAATCACAGCTGCTGTTCGAAAGAAATGATATATTGTAAAATCAGATCAAATGCTTGTAAATGTTGTTCACCGCATTTCAGATTTATTGATGGTGCAACATTTACAAATGTTATGAACGTGCGGTTTCCTCTGCTTTTCCTATACATCATTAATTTCGAGCGGCAGCTGCGATTTCAAACTAGAAAGGGGCATGAGCTGTTGCACGCAATGGTTCATCGCCGAGATAAGCCTATGGCAACGAATTTCATGGGCCCACGTGAGAACGTAGCCACGAGCAAAATGTGGCAAAAACGGACCTGCCAAGTGGGAGTGTATTCGACTTGCCTGTCCGGCAGAAGTGAAATGGAAATTTGCTAGAGAAATCGATCTGCACTCCATCTGTCATTACCTGCAGCAAACATACCGTCTCCAGTGCTCGGTTGCGTTAGCTTCAGTTGAAGCGGATCGAGGCCACGCAGTGGAGTTAAAGGGATACTGAACAAAAATTTGAAAACACTGAAATTCAACTCGGACGACACGACTGTTCCTATTCGCCTCGAGATCTTGGAGTGGCGCCCTCTCGCGTGTGACGTCAGGGAGAGGACTCGGATGCAGCTCTTCGCGCTCGCGTTCGCTACGTGAAGACTGCTCGACGCTGCCAGCCTGTCTATCGCGCTCGAGTTATTGAAACATTGGTGGGCAAGTTGATAAAGCAATTTGTACTGAATGTTCAAGCAAAATGCCCATCGAAATCGAGCGGAGTTGCCGACAGGAGCACGTTCTGTGTCGATTGCTCCTGTTGTCGTCTGCTAGCCATCCATGTGTACATCTGCTTCTATGGTGAATTTTTCTTTTCGTGACTGTTCTATGGCTGTGGCGCACTCAAAATGATTTTCCTGCCCGTTTTCGATAACTGACTTCAGCGTTCGGGCTTCAGCTTTCATGTCTGCGTTAAAGCGCAATAAATGTATACCGCGTGCTGCGCGTGTTCGGTTGCCAAGCCTGCTCCTTCGATTCAATTCCTCTTTTCGGAGTTTTAAGCGCATGACAAGCGACGTGTGATGTCATTCAAATAAATTAAGTGGCGTTACCGGCAACAACGTTTGATTAAATACACATTTTTAGCAGCTGCTGTGTAAGCGCGTCGTAAGTACTTTAAATTGAAACACGAAATAAACAGGGTGAGTCTAAAGGGGATGCACGACGGGGATATGAAATATCGGTAGGTTGTCCGGAGTGATTTTCTTTTGTTTTTGTTCTTTTCTTTTTTTTGCAACATATTTTAATCCTTACGTTAATAAATCGACGTTCACTCGTTCACGGTGGTCTGAAAATATGCTGAACAGAATTAGTGTAATCATACTAACGTTGATAAATATAAAGCTTTCGCATCGAAAGATGTATTTGCAATAAAATACTGTAAATCAGTCTCAATGGTCGACTCCTGATGTGGCTTGGTGCGATCACTGCAGTGGCGTAGCCAGGGGATGGCACACCGGGCACGTGCCCCCCCCCCCCCCCCCGAAAGTTTTTTTCGCCATGGCATGCAGAGTGAAAAATGACCACTCCAAGGAGGTGCCCCTCCCGAAATCAAGGAGGTGCCCCCCCCCCCCCCCCCCCCGAAAAAAATTTCTGGCTACGCCCCTGGATCACTGTACTAAAGAGACTCGAGTTCCTTATGCATTTGCCTAAGTTGACTCTAAGGCGAAAGCCAATCTTTTTCTTGAGTCGATGTATTGTTCCTTCGCCGCCCCCCCACCGAATGCTTTCTGGACGTAACGTAGTTTTGCATTGAAGCTTTCTACACATCACCTGGTTTTGCATCGCCTCCGAGATCGGCCCACCAATCACGGAGGCAATGCAAAGCGACGATGTCATGTGATGATGTAATCATGTGACATGACGTCACAAATTTTGTCGGTCTGGGATGTCATGATGACGTGATCATGTGATGAATTTTCGCATCACTAGTGTTGACGCTGGCGACGCGGGACGCCGACGGTCAATTTTCGCAATTTATGTGGAATCTAAGGCTCCCACCTTAAAATATTCAATCTTGTTACAGCACGGTAAAGAATCGCAATAATCAGCCACAGGGGCCAAAAGAATGGTGGGAAAGAGCTCTCTTTCTCCTCTTCCTGGACACATTCGCCGATTTTTCCTAATGTTTACGAAGCTGTACTATCGGTGTCAAGTGAAACGCGAACACTGCAGCGGATCGCGTTGCCCAAGCATTAGAAATATAGTGCGCGCCATCCTGTCATTACCATTGGCAGGCTCGCACAGTCGAGTAGGCAGCACTGCGCGATCGAAAACATGAATACGGCTCATGAACGTATCTATCTTCAATCATAACAGCCGAACTGTACCTCGCGCACCACTGCTGGCGTTTCATTCCGAGTGATCTTATTTGCATCCAGCTCGCCCAATCTATGCTAGTGGTCCGCAATGACCCGCTGGTCGATGAACATATAGATTTCATTTTGTCGGCTGTCGTGTCTGCACTAGTCCACATGACTACAATTGGGAATGGAGCGTGAATTTTCGTTCATTTCAAGTCTGTTTACACAACGCTGATTTTCGCGAATAAGCCGCAAAATTGATCGCGCTGCGATTTCAAAGCAGCGGAGACTCTCTTTAACTCACTTGGCGGGGGGCGTTCGCGCTTTCATGTAAGCTATTTCAACGCCATCCAGCCCAGTGAGCGACGCTACGAACTCGGGGGGCATGAACCTGACCGCGATGGCTGTCGGCATACAGAAGATATGTTAAATGTTAACGTTTCTTAAACTCATGTAATGCTAGCAGTCATCTCAAGAAATATAAGAAGAAAATGCAGCTAGTAGTCGAGGAACGCTGTGCGACGCGAGCGAACTATAACGAAAATGCTGCTGTTTTAGCCAAAGCGTAGCAGACGACAAAAGCCGAATCCCCGCCCTTGCGTCACCGGAGCGCCGTTCGCAGCGCCGCCATCGGTCGCACACCAGGCGAATACACAGGGTTTATTTCACGTAATTTCGAGCATTTGGCCGTATTTTTAGTGGATTGTGAGAGTGCGGCGGCTGCACGTCCTGCCTTGCCACTTCCCTTTGTCCACCTCTCCGCCTTGTCCCCACATGGGAGGCAAAATAGCACTTCTTCCTCAGAAATCACTTCAATTACCGAGCGTGTCGCGAGCGCGTAAAGATGCAAGGTGCGAGTGACAGTGGTTCTACAAGTGGTGATTTTGACTTAAAGAGTTCGAGAAGCCTCCAAAACGGAGGCCTCTCGGCTTCAGGTGCTGCCATTTTGCTGACATGCCGAAGCGTAGCAACAAAGCAGTCCTGGTCTCATAGTTACTATCCTTGAAGTGTTCGGAGCGCAAAAGGTCTCGGTTTGTAGGCACCCACGTTTGCTGCAATGGGTGCGCAGCGCGAACCCATATACTTTGAAGCTTCGGCTCTGTCGACAAGGTATGACAGGGCTTGCCTCTCCCGACGCTGCTTTTCGCACACCCTAGCGCAGAGCGACGTTGAGGCATTCTACGCTGTGCGAGGTGCTTCACCGTTCACATTACGTAGCAGCACACAACACAAATGGCAAATTCGTAGACGTGGGCACAAGCTCTGTTTAGAAAAACAAACAAACGGCCGCGAGCGCGGCTATGGCGTTGTTGGCTGCCGTTTGAGAACACGGCTTGCAATGTTGATTGGTAAGCGATTTTGCAGTAAGCACGGTTGGTGAGTCAGTATCCGGCGGGTTTCGTGTAACTTCCTCTCTAGTTCATGCCGCAGCCACTAAGACGCGCCAGTTGGCGAAAAATGCATTAAATTCACTATTTTCTGCAAGTCTCTGGCTGAAGTGAAGGTTGTTTCAACAAACCTCAGCACCCAGTTTTTCAGAAGGGCTATTTATCTCGGCGACGAAATTTTTGTTCAGTATGCTCACATGCCTAATGGGTGAAATGCTGAAATGCATGTCTACTTGATTTTGCAGGTAACTACATGCAAAAATGATTTGATATTGTTGAAATTTAGATGGCATCTGCTGCATGTTCTTCACTGTCCGTAATGTTTTGTGGAAGGAAAAACCTCAGCAGTGATATTATCCATCATTGCACTGACATTCCAGCCGTTGCAGTTTCTTGTGGTGTGAGCCTTCCCGAAGTTATTCCTAAAAGCATTAAACGTGCATTGTGCATTTCAGCTTTGTAAGAAGTTAGGTGACAATTTGTTGGCACGGTAGTCCTACCTTAGTTCCTCTGTTGGTAGTTAGGCTGTATAAGGATTACATAGCAGAATCTTTGCAAATGTATATTTAGTGCTAGTGTTTCTTTAGTGGGCCTAGTCAGCTGCCGTAGTTCATCGATAGGCATTTCTTAATGAACAGAAATGGATCTGAAGTCAGCACAAATCTACAACAAACTTATTGAACTTAAGTTATCAAATTAGGGAATCTTGTAATGAATTGTTTCTCTTTTTGCCCTGCAGTGCTGTCGAAAGCCTTTTGGAAAAGGAAGCGAAGCAGGTCGCCCTGAACATCAGGCTTCTGGTGGTCACAGAAGACCAAGCTGAGACGAGGACAGAAAAAATAAACAGAGAAGTCATTTTTCAGTTCTAAACTACTGTGCAAGCCTGTTGTTTTTGCCCATGGCCACGTAAAAGTTGATGTTTTCATCCACCATGCATTTAATAACAAAAAGAGGGATTACACGAGGTCCCGTCATGCAAAAACACATCAGCCCGGTTCTTACCAAAACACGCCAGCCCGGGTCCCACCAGAACACGCCAGCCCGGGTCCCACCAAAACACGCCAAACCGGTCGTATACGCCAAACCGGTCGTATACGCCAAACCGGTCGTATACGCCAGACCGCCAGAAACCGGTCGTATACGCCAGACCGCCAGAAACCGTGTCTGAATTCCCGCTCTGGCGGAAACGGGAAAAATACGCCAGACACGGACTGGTGTTTTTTTCGACTGGGTAGTCTACACACAACAGGCGTTGTTGTTTTTTACGTGGCTCCTTTCATTAAAGCACTCGTAACGTAATGCTCAACAATATTGTTGGAGGGGAAGAAGAGTGTTTTACAAGCCCCATACAAAGGCGCATTAAAAATTTAAATACGAAACTAACAAGTGTCACAGTTGTTACTTCGCTGTGTTTGAAAAGCGTGCTCATTTCGCAAACAGAGGGACTGCAGCGAGCGAAGTGACCTTCGTGCGCACGGTACCTACAACGCAATTGTTCTGGCGAAAGCCCAAGGCAAATTCTCCCCCCACCGCGAGATAAGCGTGAGCCCGCACGGGCATCTGCTCTCCTCCGGCCAAAGTACGCGCCGGAAAGGAGCGCCTGAGAGCGCGTCGCGATGAGCGGGGCTTCGTGCTAAAGCCCCACCGAGCGCGCCCTTTGCGCCATCTCGCTTGCAATGCTGAAAACACGCTGTATATAAATAGCTCGCCGTTTGAACGTTGAAGGACGTGCGCTTTCGTGGCTCAGCGGCTAGCGCCACGCGCAGCAGGGCGAGAGGTCCCTCGTTCGATGCCGCGCGCCGGAAACTTTTTTCTGAATTATTTTTTTATGGCTTTTATAAATATATAGATACATATACGGGGAATGACGGTCCCTCGTTCGATGCCCCGCGTCGGAAACATTTTTCTGAATTATTTTTCTTTATGGCTTTTATAAATATATAGATACATATACATATACGGGAAATGACGGCGAAAACTATCCGAGGGTGTCCATATAATTGCTATTGCAATAAACATGTTTGGCCTTTCTTACTGCAGTTTTTGCATATAGTTCACAAAAAGTATGTGGAGAAGTTGCCGAACAATCGTCCTTAGCCAATTTTACCTTGTTAAATTTACGCGGAGTGCACCTAGCGACAAGTAGGATTTAGAAAGCTTTTCGGCTATAGCATGGACACCATAAGCCTGCAGCTTTGCGAGAGAAGTAGGACCACCCTCTGTATTACATTCACGCGGCGTTTCACAGCACGGAATTGGTACCCCATGTAAAATGCGAGAAATGCCTCACCTTTACGGAGTTCACACGCTCAATAACAAGAAGAAGCGAAGACCAGCGCAAGTGATGCCACTTCGGTGGGAACGAGATGTTTTAAAACAAACATGGTTCTCCTCAAGGCAGAATGTTTTCCCTTTCGTATTAGTCATTATGTATTGAACAGTAATAAGGCCAAAGTGTCTCACATCCATAATTGTCGTGCAGGTGTTCCACCAGCAGTGGGACCACCACGTCCAGCACCTCCACCTGGCCCACCTCCAGCCGTCATGGGGGGGCCTTAGAGTGCCGGGTAAGTTTGTCATATCGCAAGAAGACCACATGCATATTAGAAGCACACGCAACGTTCATAACCAAGCGTCTAACTACTGCAGTTCGTTTTCTGTCACTCTTGTTGAGCCTCCTGAAATGGATGTACTAAACGCAAATAGCGAGAGAGAACTCTGCTTTAAGCCTGCTTTATGCTATCTAATATAAAGGACGCTACGTGTGCCAGCATGCGCAAGGGAGTATTATAAAACTAGTCTACACACAATAGGCGTTCTTCTTTTTTACGTGGCTCGTTTAATAAAGCACTCGTAACGTAATGTTCAACAATAATGTTGGAGGGGAAGAAGAGTGTTTTACAAGCCCCGTACAAAGGCGCACTGTTTCCTTCGAGGTGAAACAATTTATTTTTTTCGTTTCCCTCTCTTGAATCAATATACACATTTTCAAATAAGGAAAGCACGCATACTGAAATAATAGAAGGAAGCACAAACTCTTCGTGCAGGGAGCCCCGCTATTGCAGGACCACCGCGTCCAGCAGTTGCACCTGGCCTTCCGCCAGCTCCAAGTGGTGAACCCAGAGCACCGGGTGAGAAAAGGATCGTTTAAGCAGAGTGCAGCGAAGTATGTTTTTCCTAATTGCAGACTAGCCTCTGAAGCCGAGCCTCCTGAACTACCATCTAATGACAACTTTGACTGACACTTGACACTCTTTTTTAAAAACAACACACAGAGCTTTTTTTGTAAAGCTGCTGAAACGCGGGTTCGATCCCGGTCGGGGCGGTCGCATTTTTCTGTAGGGAAATGGTGGAGGCCCGTGTAGTCTGTAATGTCAGTGCACGTTAGTGAACACACGATGGCTGAAATTTCCGTAGCCCTTCACAACGGCGTCCCTCTTAACCATATCGTGGTTTTGGGACATGAAAACCTCCCAAAGGAGAAAATGTGAGGGAATAGGAACTCGGATACTAGGAAATAATAAATAGAATTTTAATGGACGAGTTACACAGATGAGAGGCACATTCAGACTAAAAGACTCCTTAAAACTCATGTAGTGGCGACGGCGCGGGGCAAATAATACATTTGGGGTTCACCGTTTACCGCGTGTTCACTGATCTGAAAGTGGTGGGTTCGATCCTGGCCATGGCGGTCGCCTTTCGATGAGGCGAAATGGTAGAGGCCCTTGTACTGCGCCATGTCAGTGCACGTAAGAAACACGAGACAGTCAAAATTTTCGGAACCCTCCACTACGGCGTTACTCATAATCATATTGTGGTTTTGGGACGTAAAACCCGAGATATTATAGTATAATATTATCATGTTATATTATATTATGATCTGCTACCGCATGAAAATTTGCGAAGTGTTCAAAAGGAAAGCAAAAGCTACAGCCTGTAAAGACTGCGGTTGCATCGTTCTTTATCTAGCGGCCAACGTAATCTTGATCGGCCGGTTTTATTTATGGCGCGCCCAGGCACACGCGCATGTGCATGTGCCCCGTTCCTGGTATCGCGTGCTCCGAGGTTCAAGAAAGAGACGAAGACTTAATATTGTTCTGAGCAGGTTGATACAGCACTTTGGCGTACGAGCGAAATTGCGCAGTGATTGCAGCATTTATTTTATATATCACCTAATATTTCAATATTCAACATTTGGAAATTCAACACTCTTAATATGATCTTCAGAATTTTAAACTACCATTTCTTGTGTACGCGCTAAACGGCACATTGCCACTTTGGGAGATTGGACAAGTTTTGGCTTATTGCATTTGTTTCCAATCAGTTTGCATCGGCCCATTTTAAATGCGAAGCATTTCTTAGCGAACTGCAGGCAGTTTCAACGTTTCTATAATCGTATCTATATATCTGGCCGCCTGCGTCTAGGTGCTCTCATGACCACCTCCTTAGCTTGGAGCCTACCAAAATTAGTACGGGAGGGCAAAAGGATTTGACGAACACGTCTGACTGCTCATTACATGAATAACATAGAGCGCTTGTCGCGCACATCGTCAAAACGTTTCCTCCAGACACGTGTAGCACATAGCTGTACGCCATGCGTCGCGGTATGAGGATGTGTGCCATAGGTGAATGACACTTCATATCTGCCCAGGAACGCCGAGAAGAGACAATAAAAATTTAAGTACGACAGCTTTAAAACTAACACCCGCATCGTTGAACCGACGAATGCAAAGAATAAATATCAGGGTCCCAGCAGGAATCAAACCCAAGCATTCTGCGTGGCAATGAAGCCTTTTACCGCATAGCCACGACAGGTCTCGGAACTGCTTTGGAAAAAGATGCTATGTAGGCGTAATGCTGGCGAAACTTAAAATGTGATCGCAGTGCTGGCCAGCTAATATTATGAAGATTACATATCTATTCCTATGATACAGGCGTCACGTCGAGTTAACGTCAGTTCTACACTTCAGCGCCATCCAGTGAAGTTTGGCTACGTAGCACTCGCCGGGGCTACTATCCTCGCAAGCACCAGCGCTACATAGCAGGTTATCGCTACCAGTTTTGGTATCACCCATGTTGCTGTTGGCGTGGTTACGGAACTGTAAACAACTGCTTATATAAAACATATGCCACTGTTTAAACAAATGTCTGTGCGTACATGTGTACATATGTTCGGTGTCATTTTGTGACGTTTCGCTTCAAAAAAAATTACACCATAGTCACCTTCCCTTTGCATACTTCGCATAACATCGAATCCCATGGTACGTGGGATCTGCGGGAATTTTTAAATGCGAATGCATTTCGTAGTCGGGCTATGTCAGGCATCCGGCGTTGTCCGGCGTTGTCCGGCGTTGTCCGGCGTTGTCCAGCGTTGTCCAGCGTTGTCCGCGGAGGAGGAGGAGGAGGAGGAGGATAGGTTGATGAGGTAAGCGCCGGCAGGTGTTAGATGTGAAGTATCTTATGGCGAAGCTTAATCCGGTGGTGGTGGTGTGCGGCGTGACCACCCTTACTGCGCATGCGCAAACCCTTTAAAAAAAATAAAAATAAAAAACCTCCTCTCTCCCTCTCTCTCCTCTAGGCATCCCTCCCCGCGGCAACCACACCCTCACTGCGCATGCGCCTCCCCTCTCCCCTCTTACACTCCCCCCCTCTCTCCTCCAGGCATCCCTGCCCGCGGCGTCTACACTCCCACTGCGCGTCCCCCCTCTCTCTCCTACGCTCCCTCCTCTCTCCTCTACGCATCCCTGCCCACGGCGTTCACGCTCCCACTGCGCATGCGTGTCACCCCCCTCTCTCTCCTCTCCTGCGCTCCCCCCTCTCTCGCCTCGCGACGCCGACGCAGGCAGCGTCTGCTAGCGAGTTTCTTGGTTGAAAAAACCGACTGCTCGCGCTGCACAACCGTTCACTGGCCACCCCGTATATATAGCAATGGATCTTGACCTCCAAGGTGGTGCCGGTGGGAGATTTCTCCTACGCGTTGTTGAACAATAAAAATTCGCAGCGTGCGCGTTAACTAAAAGCCGACTGCGAGTCTCTGTGTCCAGTCGGAGTCCTCTGTCTCTCATTGCACATTAGCAGCGATTGGCATGTTCCAGTAGGAAACACCGCTCCATCGCTGCGTGCTTTACGCATCCCCAGTTTTCTCTCCTGCGCAACGCTGCGATGAGCGCCAGCGTCAACGCCGCCGCCGGTGTAAGCGTTAGCGCCCGCTGCTTCACATCTACACATGGTTCCCTTTAGCGGAAGATGGTGTAATTTTTTATCTCTCCGCTTTCACTCCCTCTCCCATAGCAACAGCTGCGGGCGCGCGCGCTTATCCTCGCCCCTAGCAACCGGAGCAGGTGGTGCGGGCGGAGTAGCGGAGAGTGAGTGGAGAGGAGGAGCGCGCTCTGGTGTGTGAGAGCGCTCGCATCGCGGAAGCTCGGCGGAGCTCCCGCGTGTGTGGAGAGTGTAGCAGAGGGTAGGTGCAGTGCTTCGCCGCTCCTTCTCTCGCCGTTCGCTCTCTCTCCTCCCTGCGCCCCACACTCCCGTCTGCTCGCTCGCACGTATATATAAATGGAGTGAAGCGCGCGCGAAATGCATTCGCATTTCCTCACGATTCCCTTCGGGGAGGTGGGGGGCATTTTTTTTTTCAATTGCTTTAGCTAGTAATTTGTTCCTTGCAGATCTTTGTCAGCCTGTAATGTAGCCGTACTGAAGATTGCGGAATCATCTCTATCCGAAAAAAACTGCCCCCCACCTCCCCCGAAGGGAATCGTGAGGAAATGCGAATGCATTTCGCGCGCGCTTCACTCCATTTATATATGGTGGTTGTGGTTCGAAGAAGGAAAAGGCGCCTAATTTCTGCAGCCCGGTCAGGAGCACGGCGCAGCGCTTTTTTTTTTGCTTTTTTTTTCTTTTTTTTTGTTTCTTATTTTTTAATTTTTTTTTATTTTTTTTCATATATAGCTCCGCCGAGCTCCCGCGATGCGAGCGCCCTCACGCGTCAGAGCGCGCTCCTCCTCTCCACTCACTCTTTTTTTTTAATTTTTTTTTCATATATAGCTCCGCCGAGCTCCCGCGATGCGAGGGCCCTCACGCGTCAGAGCGCGCTCCTCCTCTCCACTCAGAGCGGAGAGAAAACACCTACCGCGGACAACGCCAACGCCGCACAACGCCGGATGCCTGACATAGCCCGACTATGAAATGCATTCGCACTTAAAAAAAGTCGCATTTTCGCCACAAGGCGAAGCAATGAATGCGATAGCAACAAATTGGAATATCAAGCGACGAATGGCAAGCAGGTCGAAACGTGCAGCGCGCTGCTCACGCACACATGACGCACGAAAACAACACGCACAGGACGAGAGTGAACTAATAACATTCACAGCTCGACACTTAATGCGCTGCTCAAATAAAAACGACGCACGAAACGTATTCACAGGTACTGACGAGCAAGAGCTAACAAGTGTCACAGGTTATCCTTCGCTGTGTTTGAAAAGCATGCTCTCTTCCCAAACGGGGGGGACTGCAGCGAGCGAAGTGACCTTCGTGCGCCTGGTAACTACAACGCAATTGTTCCGGCGAAAGCCCAAGTCCAATTTTCCCCACCGCGAGATAAGCGCGCGCGCGCACGGGTATCTGCTCTCCTCCGGCCAAAGTACGCACCGGAGAGGAGCGCCTGAGAGCGCGCGTCGCGACGAGCGGGGCTTCGTGCTAAAGCCTCACCGAGCGCGCCCTTTGCGCCATCTCGCTTGCAATGCTGAAAACACGCTGTATATAAATAGCTCGCCGTTTGAACGTTGAAGGACGTGCGCTTTCGTGGCTCAGCGGCTAGCGCCGCGCGCAGTAAGGCGAGAGGACCCTCGTTCGATGCCGCGCGTCGGAAACATTTTTCTGAATAATTTTTATGGCTTTTATAAATATATAGATACTGCAGCATAGCTTTGACACTATACAGTGGGCCGTGCTCTCGAGCGCCTTCTAGTGGGTCGCCATCTTCGAAGAAAAACAGCAGCTCGTGCAGAAATTCGTTCGCTCCTGCATAGATGTCAGCGCCGCAAAACTTCTACGCACCTGTCGCCGGCAAGTCTGCAACCTCTACCTTGCCCTGACCGGCTGTTTGGGCGCGTTGGTATCGATTTGTATGGGCCACTTCCGCTAACGTCGGCTGGTAACCGCTAGGCCATCGTCGCTGTAGACCACCTCACGCGATACGCCGAAACCACCGCCCTCCCCGCGGCTACAGCGCGCGATGTGGCTTCCTTCCTGCTCCAACGATTCATGCTGCGTCACGGTCCACACTAGGAACTGCTCAGTCATCGAGGCCGTGTCTTCCTGTCCGAAGTCGTCGAAGCCATTCTCAAAGAGTGCAACGTTGTTCACCGCAAAACTGCTGCTTACCACCCGCAGACGAAAGGCCTCAACGAACGCTTCAACCGTACGCTCGGCGACATGCTCTCCATGTACGTCGCCGCCGATCACAGAAATTGGGATGCCGTTCTGCCGTTCGTCACCTACGCTTATAATACCGCCTCTCAGAGCACTACTGGTTTTTCACCTTTCTTCAAATTATATGGCAGGCACCCGTCGCTCACCATCGACACGATACTTCCATACAAGCCGGACCCATCTGAGTGTGCGCCTATTTCTGACACAGCCAGGCTTGCTGAAGAGTGTCGAGAGCTTGCAAACACCTTTACTACACCTGATCAAGAGCGGCAGAAGAGCATTCGCGCTTACACCAGCACTTCTGCGCCCACGTTCCTCCCTGGAGCGCTCGAATGGCTCTCGATCCCTACCACTGCAACTGGCCTCTCTTCGAAACTACTGCCCAAATACGAAGGCCCCTACCATGTCGTCGAACGCACTTCCCCTGTAAACTACCTGATCGAACCCATCGAACCATCTTCGGACATGCGCCGTCGAGGGCGCGACGTTGTCAACATGCAGCGCCTCAAGGTCTACCATGACCCGCTCATACTAACCAGCTGTTAGGTCGCCAGGCGGCTCCCTTTTCGTACCCGGGGTAATTGTAGCGAAGCTTTGGCACTATACAGTGAGTCGTCCTCTCCAGCGCCTTCTAGTGGGTCGCCCTCTTCCAAGAAAAAGAGCAGCTCGAGCTAAGAGTCGGTCCCCGCCTTGACTGTCACTGTCGTGCATCGTCGCCGAGTGCCCGCCAATAAACGTCTTAACAATACATATACATATACGTTAAATGACGCCAACGGTGACGCCCACGGCGAAAACCAGCCGAGAGTGTCCAGGTAATTGCTATCGCAATAAAAATGTTTGCCTTTCTTACTGCAGTTTTTCCATATATTCACAAAAAGTATTTGCGAAAAATAAAACAGCACGAAAGACGGGACGAAAGACACAGTACGACAGGACCAGTGCTGAACTACCAACTGAGATTTATTTGAAGAACCAGCCTTTTTATAGTGTCACATGTCACCACCATGAGGACGTCACACCCACAACCAGTAATAGTAACAATCATAATGCTATCTTTTAACAACCTGAACCGACGTACAGATATAACAAAACCAGGCCCGCTCAGAGATTATAGAGACGCGCATCATAACTGTCATTTCAAACTAAAAACCATTATCACAGTTTTACATGTTGGAGCACACATCCAGCTCTCGTGCGAACACGAACTGCGCATGCTCTTCCTAAACTGCTCAGAAAGCAAAGTTATTATGGCGACTAAAACTTGGCAGCTGATTAAGAAGATGAACCGGCAGCAAAACCTTAAGAACGAAGGCTCTCTGTCCAGAGATGATGAATAATGAAACCAGCCCTGTCAAATTAAAACCTGAATTGGAGGTTATTTATACATAGCCTTCCAAGAACGCCATCTCGTCATTGGACAAAAATATTGAAGGTTCACTAACACATTCATCACCAGCTTTGTTGATGAGAAGCGCCTCCATTATTTCCCTCTCCAATTTGTCGTTCGCTCTTTTTTAAAAACCTACTCTTCTGAAACTCAGGTGCGCAACCACACCTGCGGCAGTGGTCTGCCAGGTGCCCTCCCGATTTGTTTTGCACGTTCAACCTGTGCTCTCTTGCTCTATCATTAAAACATCAGCCCGTTTGGCCGATGTATTTCCGTCCGCAACTGAGCGGAATTTCGTACACACATCGGCCAAACGGGCCGATGTTTTAATGATAGAGCAAGAGAGCACAGGTTGAACGTGCAAAACAAATCGGGAGGGCACCTGGCAGACCACTGCCGCAGGTGTGGTTGCGCACCTGAGTTTCAGAAGAGTAGGTTTTTAAAAAAGAGCGAACGACAAATTGGAGAGGGAAATAATGGAGGCGTTTCTCATCAACAAAGCTGGTGATGAATGTGTTAGTGAACCTTCAATATTTTTGTCCAAAGACGAGATGGCGTTCTTGGAAGGCTATGTATAAATAACCTCCAATTCAGGTTTTAATTTGACAGGGCTGGTTTCATTATTCATCATCTCTTGACAGAGCACCTTCGTTCTTAAGGTTTTGCTGCCGGTTCATCTTCTTAATCAGCTGCCAAGTTTTAGTCGCCATAATAACTTTGCTTTCTGAGCAGTTTAGGAAGAGCATGCGCAGTTCGTGTTCACACGAGAGCTGGATGTGTGCTCCAACATGTAAAACTGTGATAATGGTTTTTAGTTTGAAATGACAGGTATGATGCGCGTCTCTATAATCTGTGAGCGGGCCTGGTTTTGTTATATCTGTACGTCGGTTCAGGTTGTTAAAAGATAGCATTCTGATTGTTGCTATTACTGGTTGTGGGTGTGACGTCCTCATGGTGGTGACATGTGACACTATAAAAAGGCTGGTTCTTCAAATAAATCTCAGTTGGTAGTTCAGCACTGGTCCTGTCGTACTGTGTCTTTCGTCCCGTCTTTCGTGCTGTTTTATTTTTCGCAAATGTCGCACCAACTTGCCCAGACAAAAGCACTGCTAAGACAAAAAGTATGTGGAGAAGTTGCCGAAGAATCGTCCTTAGCCAATTTTACCTTGTTAAATTTACGCGGAGTGCACCTAGCGACAAGTAGGATTTAGAAAGCTCTTCGGCTATAGCATGGACACCATAAGCCTGCAGCTTTGCGAGAGAAGTAGGACGACCCTCTGTATTACCTTCACGCGGCGTTTCACCGCACGGAATATGTACCCCATAGAAAGTGCGAGAGATGCACCTTTACGGAGTTCACAAGCTCAATAACAAGAAGCGAAGACCAGCGCGCGTAATGCCACTTCGGTGGGAACCAGATGTTTTAAAACAAACATTGTTCTCAACGAGGAACGTTTTTTCCTTTCGTATTAGTCATTCTCTATTGAACAGTAATAAGGCAAAATATCTCACATTCATTGTTGTCGTGTAGGTGTTCCACCAGCTGTAGGACCACCACGTCCAGCACCTCCACCTGGCCCACCTCCAGCCGTCATGGGGGGGCCTTAGAGTGCCGGGTGAGTTTGTCATATCGCAAGAAGACCACATGCTTACTTAGAAGCACACGCAACGTTCATAACCACGAGTCTAACTACTGAGTTCGTTTTCTGTCGCTCTTGTTGAGGCTCCAGGAATGGATGTACTAAACGCAAATAGCGAGAGAGAATTCTGCGTTTAAAGGGACCGACAACTGGCCAGAACGTGTGATTAGATCCTAGTAGAAATGAGAGGACCATGAAATATAGTGACATATTCCAGCATTCCTTTCGCGTTGTGACTAGGATTTATGCTTTTAAATCGTGCTTAAAAGTGACAAAAACCGTCATGTCGTGCAGCCTAGCGGAAGAGCCTTGAAGCTGGATTATGGAATATGGAGTCGATCACTTTACTGTACGTAGCCGCGTAGCCTGACGCTATCATGGGCGCCAGTCCTCAAAATTAAAATATGTATATTATTATCCAGCCCCCCCTCAATTCTGTGCTGCTTGCGATGTAAAAGTATTTGCACGGTGATAAGCGGCGCTGCTGTCGCCGCCGCCAGTGGACCAAGTCGAGCCGCGGCGCATGCGCGCGGAGTGCACGCATGCGCAGTAAACCAGCGCACTCGAACACGAACGGCTCTCACACTCAGTGTTTGCAGCATGTGAGTATACGACTGCATATTCGCTGCAGATAGAAAAAAATTTGACTACAATTGCTTCGCGGCCTTTTCCACTTCACCATTCCGTGATTAGACTCACTGACTGGTAAGCTTTTCGTTGCGCTAAAAAAAGTAGGCACCATAGAAATTGGTTGTCGGTCCCTTTAAGCCTCCTTTATGCTAGCTAACATAAAGACGCTACGTGTGCCAGCATGCGCAAGGGAGTATTATAAAACTAGTCTACACACAATAGGCGTTGTTGTTTTTTACGTGGCTCCTTTCATTAAAGCACTCGTAAAGTAATGCTCAACAGTAATGTTGGAGGGGAAGAAGAGTGTGTTTTACAAGCCCCGTACAAAGGCTCATTAAAAATTTAAATATGAAACTAACAAGTGCCACAGTTGTTGCTTCGCTGTGTTTGAAAAGCGTGCTCTTTTCGCAAACAGAGCGAAGTGACCTTCGTGCGCCCGGTAACTACAACGCAATTGTTCCGGCGAAAGCCGAAGGCCAATTCTCCCCCCACCGCGAGATAAGCGCGCCCGCGCACGGGCATCTACTCTCCTCCGGCCAAAGTACGCGCCGGAGAGGAGCGCCTGAGAGCGCGCGTCGCGACGAGCGGAGCTCCGCGCTAAAACCCCACCGAGCGCGCCCTTTGCGCCATCTCGCTGGTAATGCTGAAAACACGCTGAAAACACGCTCTATATAAATAGCTCGCCGTTTGAACGTTGAAGGACGTGCGCTTTCGTGGCTCAGCGGCTAGCGCCGCGCGCAGCAGGGCGAGCGGTGCCTGGTTCGATGCCGCTCGTCGGAAACTTTTTTGTGAATTATTTTTCTTTATGGCTTTTATAAATATATAGATACATATACATATATACGGGAAATGACGGCGAAAACTATCCGAGGGTGTCCATATAATTGCTATTGCAATAAACATGTTTGGCCTTTCTTACTGCCAGTTTTTGCATATAGTTCACAAAAAGTATGTGGAGAAGTTGCCGAAGAATCGTCCTTAGCCAATTTTACCTTGTTAAATTTACGCGGAGTGCACCTAGCGACAAGTAGGATTTAGAAAGCTTTTTCGGCTATAGCATGGACACCATAAGCCTGCAGCTTTGCGAGAGAAGTAGGACCACCCTCTGTATTACATTCACGCGGCGTTTCACCGCACCCCTAGTGAAAAAATCCGTATGTACGGAAGATACGGATCCGTACATATGGAATTATGGTATTACGGATCCGCATGATACGGATCCGTATGATACGGATCCGCATGTACGGATCCGCATGGTACGGATCCGCATGATACGGATCCACATAATCCATATATATGGATTATACGGATCCGTATCCTCCGTATATACGGCTTCCATATATACGGAAATGTGGTATTATGGATGCCATAATACCATAGTCATTTTGGTTTAGCGAGTCCATACAATGCAGGCAAGGTCTTCCATTAAGTCAGAACTTGTTTGAGGACAGCTTAATCGAGAGATCAAAGTAAACTGAATAATGTTTATTCTGCACATGTACGCGCAGAACAAGCCTAAACAATGTGCACTGTCAGATGACAACACCCTCGCATGCACCACGCAGAATAACCACAAACAATGCGCACTGTAAGACAAGACGACACCCTGGTACACATCACCACACACACACTTGTTCACGTCTGCCCCCCACTGGTTATGCTCCATGTGTCGAGAATGTAGAAACAGTGGCAGTTCTCACACGCAGAGTAAGCATAAACAATGAGCACTGTCAGGCGACACGACACCCGGGCTCACACCAATGAGAATAAGCATAAACAATGCACACTGTCAGATGACACGACACCCTGGCACACGCCACAACACATGCACTTGTTCACACTTGCCGCCATTGACCATGCCAGATATGACGAGAATGTAGAAACAGCAGCAGATCTCACGCGGCACTGCAAACGGAATGGCACTAATCTTCCACCCTTATCTACAATGAAGGCCTGGCATTCACACTGGCAATAAAACTGAACCTTTATTCTGTACGCGTACCTACGCATGCAGAATAAGTACAAACAATATGCATTGTATGCGAAATGACACGACACCACTGTCCTGGCACGCACCACCACATACGCACTTCTTCACGTCTGCCACCACTGACCATGCTAAATATTATGAGGCTGTAGAAATAGCACAATCTCTCACACAGGTCCTGCCATTCCGAGGTAATCGCATTGACCCGCCATCCTTAACTGCAATGAAGGCATGGCATTCTCACTGGCGGGTAAACCTTCGAAGCTGTAATGCCAAGCAAGCGGGAAACGTGGTCGAGCAAGCAAAGTCCATGGTGACACAAAAATAGGTGGTTCTCCGGTGTAAATAGCGTTGTGGCAGGTCGCGTCATGCACCTCCGGGTTCCCAAGGCGTTACGAGATCCTGCAGATTATAAACCTTTCCTGCAGGCACACACACACACACACACGGCAGCGTCCGATACACTGGCAGGAGCGCCTCAAGCCACGAAAGACAAGCCCAACGTAGGTGGCGCCGCGCCGCGGTGGAATGTAGCGTAATACCATGGTGGGTGAGAGGGAAAGACGACGGTCGCCGAGGGAGCGTTTGACGGGCACAGAATTGTATAGAGGAGGCTATGAGGGAGGGCGGCCCCTCCCTCTTAAGTGACAAGAGGGAAAAGGGGGGCGCCCCTCCCCACCCCCCCCCCCCCCCGTGCGCTCGCCTATGGTCATGGTTTCACGTAGAACACCATGCTTTCCGTATACTACTATTGCCACGTGGATCTTTCCGCATAGCCCATACGGATTCCGTTTGTTCTTTCCGTATATTCCGTATCGCCGTATGAGTCTATCCGTATAACAGATATGGCATCCGGCATGTTCCTTATGGCCACATCCGTACGCCCATACGGAATTCCTTATGTACCATATGATGCTTCCGTATGTTCCTTACAAATTCCGTAAGCATCAGTATACGTCCGTACAAAATCCATATATTTTATACTCAAAATATGCGGAATCCGTATGTTTTCCGTATGACGGTATGCGGATTTTTTTCAGTAGGGACGGAATTGGTACCCCATGTAAAATGCGAGAGATGCCTCACCTTTACGGAGTTCACACGCTCAATAACAAGAAGAAGCGAAGACCAGCGCACGTGATGCCACTTCGGTGGGAACCAGATGTTTTAAAACAAACATGGTTCTCCTCAAGGCAGAATGTTTTCCCTTTCGTATTAGTCATTATGTATTGAACAGTAATAAGCCAAAGTGTCTCACATCCATAATTGTCGTGCAGGTGTTCCACCAGCAGTGGGACCACCACGTCCAGCACCTCCACCTGGCCCACCTCCAGCCGTCATGGGGGGGCCTTAGAGTGCCGGGTAAGTTTGTCATATCGCAAGAAGACCACATGCATATTAGAAGCACACGCAACGTTCATAACCAAGGGTCTAACTACTGCAGTTCGTTTTCTGTCACTCTTGTTGAGCCTCCTGAAATGGATGTACTAAACGCAAATAGCGAGAGAGAATTCTGCTTTAAGCCTGCTTTATGCTATCTAATATAAAGACGCTACGTGTGCCAGCATGCGCAAGGGAGTAATTATAAAACTAGTCTACACACAATAGGCGTTCTTTTTTACGTGGCTCGTTTAATAAAGCACTCGTAACGTAATGTTCAACAATAATGTTGGAGGGGAAGAAGAGTGTTTTACAAGTCCCCGTACAAAGGCGCACTGTTTCCTTCGAGGTGAAACAATTTATTTTTTCGTTTCCCTCTCTTGAATCAATATACACATTTTCAAATAAGGAAAGCACGCATACTGAAATAATAGAAGGAAGCACAAACTCTTCGTGCAGGGAGCCCCGCTATTGCAGGACCACCGCGTCCAGCAGTTGCACCTGGCCTTCCGCCAGCTCCAAGTGGTGAACCCAGAGCACCGGGTGAGAAAAGGATCGTTTAAGCAGAGTGCAGCGAAGTATGTTTTTCCTAATTGCAGACTAGCCTCTGAAGCCGAGCCTCCTGAACTACCATCTAATGACAACTTTGACTGACATTGACACTCTTTTTAAAAACCACACACACAGCTTTTTTTGTAAAGCTGCTGAAACGCGGGTTCGATCCCGGTCGGGGCGGTCGCATTTTTCTGTAGGGAAATGGTGGAGGCCCGTGTAGTCTGTGATGTCAGTGCACGTTAGCGAACACAAGATGGCGTAAATTTCCGTAGCCCTTCACAACGGCGTCCCTCTTAACCATATCGTGGTTTTGGGACATAAAACCTCCCAAAGGAGAAAATGTGAGGGAATAGGAACTGGATACTAGGAAATATTAAATAGAATTTTATTGAACGAGTCACAGAGATGAGACGCACATTCAGACTAAAAAACTGCTGAAAAATCATGTAGTGGCGACGGTGCAGTGCAAATAATACATTTGGGTTTCACCGGTTACCGCGTATCCGCCGCGGTGGTGTAGGGGTTAAGGTGCTCGGCTACTGATCTGAAAGTGGCGGGTTCGATCCTGGCCATGGCGGTCGCCTTTCGATGATGCGAAATGGTAGAGGCCCGTGTACTGTGCGATGTCAGTGCACGTAATAAACACTAGGTAGTCAAATTTTGCGGATTCCTCCACTACGGCGTCTCTCATAATCACATCGTGGTTTTGGGACGTGAAACCGCAGATATTATTATATTATCATCAGCTACCGCATGAAAATTCGCGAAGTGTTCAAAAGGCAAGCAAAAGCTGCAGCCTGTAAAGACTGCGTGGCACCCTTCTTTATCTAGCGGCCAACGTAATCTTCATCGGCCGCTTTTATTTATGGCGCGCCCAGGCACACGCGCATGTGCATGTGGCCCGTTCCTGGTATCGCGTGCTCCGAGGTTCAAGAAAGGGACGAAGACTTAATACTGTTCTGATCAGGTTAAAAAAATGGGGGACCCTTAAGCTTCGCCTTTAAGAGTTGAACGCGATAGCGATATCCCGTCCCTACTGCGTACTTCAATCACTTAGTGCATACTATGTAATGGGTAGTATGATTTAAACCAGGAGAAATTATGCGCGACAAATGTGGGAAATGTTTTCCAACTTGCTATGCACCCACTACGTGGTGTTAAGGGAATACGCGCAGTGAGGTGTGTGCCGTTTGTAATGGGTGGCTGGCTTTAAACTATGCAATCGTTATGATAGTCAGATATTCCGACGCCCGATGGCAATTTACGCATGTACCACACAATATTCCTGGGATATTACATGTTATATTGCGACGCCTAAATAAAGGACGCTTGCGTTTGCGAAGCATGGAAGTTATTTTCGCTGCATTTCCAAGCAGAGGAAGTTATTTTCACAGTATATCCAAGCTGAGACATGGCTGTGTGGTAGAACACCTGCTTTGCCACGCAGACGACCCGGGTTCGATCCTCACTCGGACCCGAAAATTTTTATTATTTATTTTATTTGCATCTTTCTCGATTATTCGGTCACGGACAAGATGATGATTTTTCGGTCACGGACAAGATGATGATTTTTCGCTCACAACCAACGACGCCGACGCCGACACCGACGCCGACGCCGGAATTTCTGCGAAACGAGCTCTCTAACGCTATCGCGTTAATACAGCAGTTTGGCGTACGAGCGAATTCGCGCAGTGATTGCAGCATTTGTTTGATATATTTATAAATTTTGATAGTTTGATAATTTTGAAAGTTTGATAAATTTTAGATAATATTGTTATCTAAAATTTCTATATTCAGCATTGCTAATTGAACAGTCTTAAAATGATCTTCAAAATTTTAAACTACCATTTCTTGTTCAATCTCCCTAAGTGGGTATGTGCCGTTTAGCGCGTACACAAGTTTTCCCTTACTGGCATTTGTTTGCAATCAGTTTGCATCTGCCCATATTAAATGCGAAGCATTTCTTAGCAAACTGCAGGCAGTATGAGCGTTTCAATATTCGTATCTATATATCAAGCCGCCTACGTCTAGGTGCTCTCGTGACCGCCTCCTTTGCTTGGAGCCGACCAAAATTAGTACGGGAGGGAAAAAGAATTTCACGAACACGTCTGGCTGCTCATGACATGAATAACGTACACCGCTTGTCGCACACATCTTCAAACCCTTTCGTCCAGAAACGAGTAGCACATACCTGTACGCCATCCGTCTCGTTATGGAACTTGTGCATCTTAGCCAGCGCAGCGGAACAAACACAAGAGAAAGGAACACGTAGAGAGGACGGGCGCTAGACATTAACTGAATATTTACTAACACATACACGATGTAATTGTACAGACATACGCGAAACCTTCACAAATTTGCAAACGGCACTACTAACACTGATATCTGCAATGTCGCTTCACATACGCTATCTCTTTTGCGTGCAACGCCAATGACGGCGAACTCACGCACTTCTCAGCTTTTAAACTCATACAATATGCTTCATAAGATGCACAAGTTCCACACCCACCAACTAGCCCAGATTTTCCGCGTGGAAGAGTCGCGGTATGAGGATGTGCGCCAAAGGTGAATGACACTTTAGATACGACAGCTTTAAAACTAACACCCGTGTCGTTGAACCGACGAATGCAAAGAATAAATATCAGGGTCCCAGCAGGAATCAAACCGAGCATTCTACCGCAGAGCCACGCCAGGTCTCGGAACTGCTTTGGAAAAAGATGCTGTGCAGGCGTAATGCTGGTGAAACGTCAATTGTGATCGCAGTGCTGACCATCTAATTTTATAAACATTACTTAGGTATTTCTATGATGCAGGATAACGTCGAGTTAACGTCAGTTTTACACTTAAGCGCCATCCAGTGAAGTTTGGCTACGTAGCACTAGCCAGGGCTGACGTCCTCGCAAGCATATGTGCGACATAGCAGGTTATCGCTCCTGGCGTTGGTATCACCCATGTTGCTGTTGGCCGTGCTTACGGAAGTGTAAAAAACTGGTTATGTAAAACATATGCCACTGTTCAACAGATGTCTGTGTGTAAAACATTTCAGATATGCTAGGTTTACGCGTGTACGACATTACTTTGCATTTAGAGACATTTAGTGACATGAGCCATGCACTACACCAACCATTAATTACATCGAGATCATTTTGAAGTGACAAGTGATCTTCACTATTCTTGATTGGACGGTAAATAATGCAGTCGTCAGCGAATACCCTGATGCAAGAAGAGACATGTTGCGGAAGATCATTGATGAATATGAGGAAAAGCAATGGTGCGAGTACGCTGCCTTGTGGTACACCTGAATAAACGTCAGTTAGGGAAGAAGAGAAATCGTTAACTGTTGTGTACTGCTGACGATTAGACAGGAAATTGCGAAGCCAGGATAGTGTAATGGAGTCTAATTTCAGGGCGGAAAGTTTCGATATCAGGCGACAGCGTGCAACCCGGTCAAACGCCTTCGAATAGTCGAGTAACACGCAATCAGTTTGATAATTATTATCCATATTTGAATGAATTTCTGTGGTAAATTCAAACAACTGAGTCTCACATGAAAAGCCCTTTCGGAAACCATGCTGATTTTTGAAGAAGAAATTATTGGATTCTAGATGTCTGTAAATATGGGACGCGATGATGTGTTCTAGAATTTTGCAACAGATACACGTATGCGAAATATGACGGTGATTTTCGCATGAGCTTTCATTTTCCTTTTGAATATCGGTACTATTTTCGCCAACTTCCAGTCGGACGGTATCATGCCAGTTTCGAGAGACTGTCGGAATATATGAAGTAGTATTTTGCTTGAGACCTTTACTGTATTCTTTAGCACCTTTGAATTGATTGCATCCACGCCACATGAAGATAACTTAAGATTCTTTATGGCTATAATTATGCCCTCTAATTGAATGTCTATTGGTTCCATGAATTGGTAATCGAGCTCAGCTACGTACGGTATGTTGTTACTATTCTCTTTTGTGAAGACAGAAGTGAAAAAGGAATTAAATGCTGTTGGACACTGCCTAGCTGGGAGAGGGACGTTGTTACCATCGTGCAATGAGATGTGTTGGTTTTCACTGGTGGGGTTTATGATTTTCCAAACTTTAGCTGGGTTGTTTTTCAGTAGTGTCGGTAGATCATTAGATTAGTACTTCTCCTTGGCCTTACTTAAAGTTGTGCAGTATGCGTTTATACAGGTTTTATATTTAAGCCGAGAAGAACTGCCCGAGCACTTAGCATTATTGTATAGCCGCTTTTTGTTGTTCCGCATTCTCTGAAGCTTTTTGTTGAACCATGGATTTGATTTACTATTGCTAATTTTAACCAGTGGAACACGCTTGCCAACTAACGTACACAAAACTTGCTTGAAAAGAAGCCAGTTCTCTTCGACGGATCTATTGGGGAAGCCCGGCAGGAGAGTATTTTCGAAGAATAACCCAGGTTGTGTGTTAATCTCCTGATAATTGCCTTTATTATAATCCCGAATTTGTTTTGTATGTACACCGGCTACGGGAAGGGGGTATGTCTATATCTACTTGGAGTAAAGTATGGTCACTGAATCCGTCCAAGTAATCTGTATTACGTATTCTTTCCGGAGAATTTGTGAATATATTTATTTGCAAATATATTGTCACGTGGTCGTGACGTTGACCCAAGCAGCAGTCGCTATGTTCAAGGTGAAACTGTTTATTAGGCCGAACTTGTGGCCGGTAAACTGAAAGTCCGATTACAGCAATACACGCTGGCACTGATAGCGGCGAACAGAGCGTCGGCCGTCGATGAACTGAACATCGTTGGAGCGCGCCGGCTTTTATGCATCACGCGTCGAACATTCTAGCCTTATCACAGGTCATCGCGCAAGCTCTGGAATAATCTCGAGTGGTCGCGTCTTGCGTGCAATCTTAACAAAACGATCTACAATAATCGCGAAGGTTCTAGAACAATAAGACGCGGTTTGAGCCGAGCTTTGCTGACGGTCTCTGTGGGCGAAAACCGAATACAACAAAAGTGAAAATAAGAATAGCGCGTGGCAATGCCCCCCTCTGAAAAGGCATCGTCCCGATGCTTAAAACAGAACACGGGGGAAAATGCATGCAACAATAAATCACAACAATAAAGAAAGAACGTACAATAATTAAGCAATAAGTGCAGTCCTCGGGTTGGCTAACGCGCGTAATACGGCTTGAGGAGCACGACATGGACGACTTCAGGTCGCGCACGGCGCCGTTGAGAGTTCGTGATGCCGTCCGGGACGACCTCGTAGTCCAGAGCACCGAGACGTCGAAGCACCTTGTACGGCCCGAAGTATCGCCGAAGAAGCTTCTCACTGAGTCCCCGTCGGCGTATTGGCGTCCGCACCCATACACGGTCACCGGGTTGGTATTCCGTGTGGCGTCGTCGAAGGTTGTAGCGGCGACTGTCAGTCCTCTGCTGGTTTTAGATCCGTAGGCGGGCGAGCTGTCGTGCTTCTTCGGCGCGCTGTAGGTAGGTGCTCACGTCGATGTTTTCGTCGTCGGTCACGTTTGGTAACATGGCGTCGAGCGTCGTTGCCGGGCTCCGTCCGTAGACCAACTTGTATGGCGTCAACTGCGTCGTTTCTTGTACGGCCGTGTTGTACGCGAAGGTCACGTACGGAAGGATGGCGTCCCACGTCTTGTGTTCGACGTCGACGTACATGGCCAGCATGTCGGCGATGGTCTTATTTAGACGCTCGGTCAGGCCGTTGGTCTGGGGGTGGTACGCGGTGGTCCGGCGGTGACTTGTGTGGCTGTATCCCAAGATCGCCTGGGTTAGGTCAGCCGTCAAGGCCGTACCTCTGTCGGTGATGAGAACCTTTGGGGCGCCGTGTCGAAGGACGATGTTCTCAACGAAGAACTTGGCTACCTCGGTGGCACTGCCTTTGGGCAGGGACTTTTGTTTCGGCGTAGCGGGTGAGGTAGTCGGTGGCTACGACGATCCATTTATTTCCGCAAGTCGACGTTGGGAACGGCCCCAGAAGGTCCATCCCGATCTGCTGGAACGGTCGCCGAGGAGGCTCGATCGGCTGAAGGAAGCCTGCTGGTCTTGTTGGCGGTGTCTTCCGTCGCTGACAGTCTCGGCACGTCCTTACGTAGCGGGCGACGTCGGCGGCAAGGCGCGGCCAGTAGTACTTTTCCTGTACTCTTGCGAGCGTGCGAGAAAGTCCGAGGTGTCCAGCCGTCGGGTCGTCGTGTAGTGCCTGGAGTACTTCTGGTCGCAATGCTGAAGGCACTATGAGAAGGTAGTTGGCTCGAAGTGGCGAGAAATTCTTCTTTATGAGAACGCCGTTTCGCAAGAAAAACGAAGCGAGTCCTCGCTTGAATGCCTTCGGAACAATGGCGGTCTTGCCTTCAAGGTACTCCACAAGGCCTCTGAGTTCCGGGTCGGCTCGCTGTCGTTCGGCGAAGTCGTCGGCACTTATGGTTCCCAAGAAGAAGTCATCCTCCTGGTCGTCCTGAGGCGGCGGGTCGACGGGGGGCGCGAGATAAGCAGTCGGCGTCAGAGTGTTTTCGCCCGGACTTGTAAACGACGGTAATGTCGAATTCTTGAAGTCTCAGGCTCCACCGTGCGAGGCGACCAGAAGGGTCTTTCAAGTTAGCTAGCCAACACAAGGCGTGGTGGTCACTCACAACTTTGAAGGGTCTGCCGTAAAGGTAGGGGCGAAACTTGGATGTAGCCCAGATGATGGCAAGGCAATCCTTTTCTGTTGTGGAGTAGTTGGCCTCTGCCTTTGATAGCGACCGGCTAGCATAACTAATGACCCTTTCCAGTCCGTCAGTCCTCTGCACAAGAACGGCGCCCGCCGAGTCCTACACTGCTTGCGTCGGTGTGTACTTCTGTTTCGGCGTGTTCGTCGAAATGCGCAAGTAACGGAGGCGTCTGCAGGCGTCGTTTTAGTTCCTGAAATGCTTCCTCTTGCGGCGTTTCCCACTTGAACTCGACGTCGGTCCTGGTGAGGTTAGTGAGAGGCTCGGCGATGCGGGCGAAGTTTTTGACGAACCGCCGGTAATAGGCACACAGGCCGAGAAATCGACGCACGGCCTTCTTATCGGCGGGTGGCGGGAATGTAGCGATGGCGGCTGTCTTCTGCGGGTCGGGGCGTACTCCGGACTTGCTTATCACGTGGCCCAAGAACAAGAGCTCCTCGTAGGCGAAGCGGCACTTTTGTGGCTTCAGGGTGAGTCCGGAGGTCTTTATTGCTTGAAGTACAGCTTCAAGGCGCCGGAGGTGTTCGTCGAAGTTCGAGGAAAACACAACGACGTCGTCCAAGTACACAAGACAAGTCTGCCACTTCAAGCCTGCCAGTACGGTATCCATTACACGTTGGAACGTCGCAGGCGCCGAGCAAAGACCGAAGGGCATTACCTTGAACTCGAAGAGGCCGTCTGGTGTGATAAAGGCAGTCTTCTCTCGGTCTCTCTCGTCGACCTCGATTTGCCAGTAGCCTGTCTTGAGGTCCATCGACGAAAAGTACTTTGCGTTGTGGAGTCGATCCAGGGCGTCGTCTATCCGTGGGAGGGGGTACACGTCCTTCTTCGTGATCTTGTTCAGGCGACGGTAGTCGACGCAGAAAAAGTAGCGTGCCGTCCTTCTTCTTCACCAAAACCACGGGAGACGCCCAGGGACTCTTGGACGGCTGGATTATGTCGTCGCGTAGCATTTCGTCGACTTGTTTCTTCACGGCCTCGCGTTCGCGCATCGATACTCGGTACGGGCTCTGTCGAACTGGTCGAGCACTTTCTTCTGTAATGATGCGATGTTTCGCGACTGGGGTCTGTCGAATTCTCGACGACGCCGAGAAGCAGTCTTCGAATCGCAGGAGTAGGGCCCTTAACTGGTCTTGCTTAACCTTCGGAAGGTTCGGGTTGACGTCGAAATCTGGTTTGGGACCTCGATTCGTCGAAGCAGGTTCGGTAGCATCGGAGAGGGCGAAAGCGTGGCTGGTGTCCATGAATTTCTCCATGTGGGCGACCGTCGTACCAATGTTAACGTGCCTATATTCGTGGCTGAAGTTTGTCAGCAGTACCTTTGCTTTGCCATCACGCAACTCGGCGATGCCTCTTGCGACGCAAATCTGACGGTTTACAAGCAGGTGCTGATCGCCCTCGATGACGCCTTCGAAGTCTGCGGGCTTTTCGGTGCCGACGGAAATTATGATGCTGGAGAGAGGCGGAATGGTGACGTGCTCTTCTATCACGTTCAATGCATGGTTCCCCGGCGTCGTCTGGGTAGGCAGAGCTTTTTCTGAAGTTAGTGTTACTGACTCAGATCTTAGGTCGATGACGGCGCCGTGGTCACTTAGGAAGTCCATTCCAAGTATCACATCCCTGGAGCAGTTTTGTAGGATTACAAAGCTCGCAGGATAAGTCCTGTTATTGATGGTGACTCTCGCCGTGCAAACACCGGCCGGCGTTATTAGATGACCGCCAGCGGCCCGGATTTCAGGGCCTTGCCAAGCAGTCTTCACTTTCTTCAACTTCGCCGCGAAAGGGCCACTGACGACGGAATAGTCGGCTCCAGTGTCGACGGGGGCGGTGACGTTGTGGCCGTCGAATATTACGTCGAGGTCACTGGTTCGTCGTCGTGCGTTGCGGTTGGGTCGCGGCGTCGGATCACGGCTGCGTCGAAATGTTGCTCTGCTTGCATGTTGCGCCGTCCCGTCTTCGTCGGTCCGCGACGTTTCGTCGGCAGGGCTTCGTCTGCTTCGCGTCATGTTCTGTAGGTATTGTCGCGTTGTCGTCGTCGGCGGCCGCGGAGGATCTTCGGCATTTCGTCGTACAGCAACCGCACCTCCATCGGTTGCTGCCCTTAGTTTCCCTGATACGGGCTAGGCGACCGGCCCCGGTTTGGGCCAGTGTACTGCCGGCGGTGCGGTGACATGTAGCGGCCGGGTGACGGTGAACGGGATGACGGTCGTTGTTGTTGCCACTGTGTCCCGGTAATGTAGTCGGCGATGTCGCGAGGTCGTTCACCCCGCTGCGGACACGGCGCGTTGACGGCGAAACCGCGCAGCCCCATCTGTCGGTACTGGCAGCGGCGGTAGGTGTGGCCGGCCTCGCCACAATGGTAGCAGAGCGGGCGGTTGTCAGGGGCGCGCCAGACGTCGGTTTTCCTTGGCCCGTAGCGCTGGCCGACAGGGGGGACGGTAGGGCGTCGGTCGTGGTGGTGGTGGCGGCGTCTGGCGACGGAACTGCGGCGATGCGGTGACTTGATGTTGTCGCGGAACGGGAACAGGACGGCGGACTGCAGCAGCGTAGGTCATAGCCTCTGGATGTGGCTGCGGGGGTTCGGGGACTCCCAACGCTTGCTGGACTTCGTCACGAACGATGTCGGCGATCGAGTCCACTTGAGGCTGTGGCGAGGGTAAAAGCTTGCGCAGTTCCTCGCGCACGATCGCTCGGATCGTTTCGCGCAGGTCGTCGGAGCAGAGGGAATGAACGTCTGCATACCCTGGCGTCGAGCGGCGATTGAATTGGCGGGTGCGCATCTCCAGTGTCTTTTCAATCGTCGTTGCCTCGGAGACGAATTCCTGGACAGTGCTTGGTGGGTTCCGCATAAGCCCAGCGAAGAGCTCTTGATTTACTCCTCGCATGAGGAAGCGGACTTTCTTGTCCTCGGGCATAGCAGGGTCAGCGTGGCGAAACAGTCGTGTCGTTTCCTCTGCGAAGATGGCCACGCTTTCATTCGGAAGTTGGCTCCGCGTCTCCAGCAAGGCTGCGGCCCTTTCTTTTCGGACGACGTTCGCGAACGTCTCCAGGAAGGCGCTGCGAAGAAGGTCCCATGTTCGAAGTGTGGACTCCCGGTTCTCGAACCAGGTCCTTGCTGCGTCTTCCAGGTAGAAGTATGCGCGGCGCAGTTTTTCGTCGGAGTCCCAGTTGTTGAAAGTCGCGACTCGTTCGTACGTTTCTAGCCAGGTCTCAGGGTCCTCACTTGGCGATCCATGGAAAATGGGTGGCTCTCTCGGTGGCTGGATAACGATCGGTGCAGGGGACACAGCGGCCGTCATCGTGGCTGTCGTCTTCGTCGCCGTGGCTTTTGGCTTCTCCGGCAGGAGTCCGTGCTGCGGGGGAAGTCCTTTCAGTCTGCGGCTGGCTCGACCGTCCGTGGCGGGGTGGGTGTCTTCGTCACGATTTGGGCTGGGTTCACGGCTTGACGGGGGGCGTGCGGTACATGAAAGAGGCAGCACCTCCACCAGATGTCACGTGGTCGTGACGTTGACCCAAGCAGCAGTCGCTATGTTCAAGGTGAAACTGTTTATTAGGCCGAACTTGTGGCCGGTAAACTGAAAGTCAGATTACAGCAATACACGCTGGCACTGATAGCGGCGAACAGAGCGTCGGCCGTCGATGAACTGAACATCGTTGGAGCGTGCCGGCTTTTATGCATCACGCGTCGAACATTCTAGCCTTATCACAGGTCATCGCGCAAGCTCTGGAATAATCTCGAGTGGTCGCGTCTTGCGTGCAATCTTAACAAAACGATCTACAATAATCGCGAAGGTTCTAGAACAATAAGGCCCGGTTTGAGCCGAGCTTTGCTGACGGTCTCTGTGGGCGAAAACCGAATACAACAAAAGTGAAAATAAGAATAGCGCGTGGCAATATTTATTGTCATTGTGCGACGTTTCACTCCAAATTAGCAGTTGTTCCGAGTACGAATGCAACCGATGAGCGAAGCTCCTTAGAAATGGGAAGCAAACGACTATGAACATTTTGAAATGGTTGGCGGCGTCGGCGCTTAGATTCGGCCGCTCTAGCACGTACGGTAGGATCCTGTCGGCGTAACCTTTGTAGCTCCGCTCGTCGTGCTTTAACCGCAGGACCCTGTTGCCGGGCTCATCTTTCTGCCGCTGTTCTGGCTTTGCGTTCCGCATCCTTGCCAAGCTGCTTATCGTCTTCATCATATTCACGTTTACGTTTCTGAGGACGACTATCCATATTCTGTGAGGAGCCCTAAGTAATGTCAAGTGGGTCCTTACTTTTTTTTATATATATGTACAAACATGGTTTTAGGTAAATTTTATTGTCGTGTATAAACGCGAACTGTTTTTGCGCCGCGCAGTTTGTTTTTGCGCAACGCGCACCGAACGCCGCGAGCGACTTGCACCGCGTGCCGTTTCTTTCTTTCAATTTTTATTTTTTTGTTGTTGTTGCGCCGGCGCCGCGAGGGAAGAGCGTCTACTGCTACCTTAGACAAAGCGCCCATGCTGCGCTAGAATGATGGTTGTCATTTCACAATTCACGATGGTGAAAGTGAAGACGACCATTATAACCAGTTGTGCACAGAGCTTATTTCTTTTATTTAACCTCGAATTTCTGGTGCGCTAGAAGTAAACCGCTCGGCGTTCGGCGCGCGCGGCGTTTCATTGTATTTTTGAGCCGGCGACGCATCCAGGGAGCTTAAACGGCGAACGGGTGCCGGCCTAAGGAGCTTCGCTCCTAAAAACAAATTACACCACAGTCACTTTCCCTCCGCATACTTCGCATAACATCGAGTCCCATGGTACGTGGGATCTCAGGAAGTTTTTTCAATTGCCTTAGCTAGTGATTTGTTCCTTGCAGATCTAAGTCAGCCTGTAATGTAGCCGTACTGACGATCATTGTTAGTACGGCTACATTCAGATCTATTGGAAAAACTTTTTTCTTTTTCTTACTGCACTTTTTGGATATAGTTCACGCAACCTATGTGCAGAAGTTGCCGAAGAATCATTCTTAGCCAATCTTAACTTGCTAAGTTTACGCGAAGTGCACCTAGCCACAAGGAGGATTTAAAAAGCTCTTGGGCTATAGCACGGACGCCATAAGCCTGCAGCTTTGCGAGAGAAGTAGGAACACCCCCTGTAGTACCTTCACGCGGCGTTTCAACCCATGGAATCGGAGGCCCCCCCTTGAAAGTGCGTGATGTCTCAACTTTACCGATATCACAAGCTCAATAACAACAAGAAGCGACGAACAGCGCGTAATGCCACTTCTTTGGGAACCAGACGTTTTAAAACATTGTTCTCCTCAACGAGGAACGTTTTTTCCTTTCGTATTAGTCATTCTGTATTGAACAGTACTATGGCGAAATATCTCACATTCATTGTTGTCCTGTAGGCGTTTTACCAGCAGTAGGACCACCACGTCCAGCACCTCCACCTGGCCCACGTCCAGCCGTCGTGGGGGGGGCCTTAGAATGCTGGGTGAGTTTGTCATATCGCAACAAGACCACATGCTTACTTAGAAGCACACGCCGCCACGTTCATAACCACGAGTCTAAGTACTGCAGTTCGTTTTCTGTCACTCTTGTTGAGCCTCCTGTAGTGGATGTACTAAAAGCAAATAGCGAGAGAGAATTCTGCTTTTAAACCTGCTTTATGCTAGCTAACACTAAGACGCTACGCGTGCTAGCATGCGCAAGGGAGCATTATAAAATTAGTCGACACACAATAGGCGTCGTTCTTTTTTACGTGGCTCCTTTCATTAAAGCACTCGTAACGTAATGCTCAACAATAATGTTGGAGGGGAAGAAGAGTGTTTTACAAGCCCCGTACAAAGGCGCACTGTTTCCTCCGAGGTTAAACAATTTATTTTTCCGTTTCCCTCTCTTGAATCAATGTAGATCATTTTCAAATAAGGAAAGCACGCATACTGAAATAATACAAGAAAGCCCAAACTGTTCGTGCAGGGAGCCCCGGCTATTGCAGGACCACCGCGTCCAGCAGTTGCACCTGGCCTTCCGCCAGCTCCAAGTGGTGAACCCACAGCACCGGGTGAGAAAAGGATCGTTTAAGCAGAATGCAGCGAAGTATGTTCTTCCTAATTGCAGATTAGCCCAAATTTCCGCGTTGAATAGTGCGGTATGAGGATGTGCGCCATAGGTGAATGACACTTCATATCTGCCCAGGTACGCCGAGAAGAGATATTAAAAATTAAAATACGACAGCTTTAAAACTAACACCCGCATCGTTGAACCAACGAATGGAAATAATAAATGTCACGGTCCCAGCAGGAATCAAACCCAAGAATTCTGCGTGGCAATCAAGCATCCTACCGCAGAGCCACGCCAGGTCTCGGATCTGCTTTGGAAAAAGATGCTGTGCTGGCGCAATCCTGGTGAAACGTCAATTTTGATCGCAGTGCTGACCATCTAATTTTATAAACATTACATATTGTTACGGGAAGAAAAGGCGTTGGAAAAGGCGTTGCAAAGTATATTTACATGGTATAAACAGACACCTGGAGCCAGGCATACAGGGCACAGACAGTCCACGCGCGTATCAGGGAACGTCGTCTTCCTCTAAACTGTCTTCCTCTTCATCTGCGACAGCGCTTCGTAGCATCACCCCCCGGCGGTGGAGGCACAAACCCGGTGCTCGATTGGTCTGAGGGGAACCGCTTTAATCGCGTGACGTAAATGATATGAGATGATAGCGCTATGGTGGCCTCCAGAGGTTCGACTTCGTACGTGACGTCGGTGACTTGGCGCAAGACTCGGTATGGACCAGAGTATGGAGAAGTCAACTTCTCGCATAGGTCAATTCGCCGTGATGGTGTCCACAGAAGGACCATGTCACTAGGATTGAAGTGGATATCGCGGTGGCGAGCGTCGTAGACCCGTCGTTGCTTTTCTTGGGAAGTGTTGAGACGAAGGCGGGCAA
Source organism: Rhipicephalus appendiculatus (assembly GCA_030522465.1). Lineage (NCBI taxonomy): Eukaryota > Metazoa > Arthropoda > Arachnida > Ixodida > Ixodidae > Rhipicephalus > Rhipicephalus appendiculatus. The sequence continues at coordinate 157,462 of JALIZH010029954.1, forward strand.
CTTCGCGTGCCTCTGCAGCTCTAGCGATGGCATCACGAGTGTATTCTGATGTCGTATCAAGAACGGGAGGAAGGAGCGTGTCGAAAGGCAGCGTTGGTTCTCGTCCGTACAAGACAAAAAATGGAGAGAAACCTGCAGAGTCATGCCGAGACGTTTTGTAGGCGATAGCTTCACGAAGGAACGCGATAGCTTCATCCCAGTCACGATGATCTGGCGAAACATACATGGCGAGCATGTCTGTAAGCGTTCTGTTGAGCCGCTCTCTTAGTCCGTTGGTCTGCGGGTGATACGCAGTGGTGAACTTGTGCTTTGTAGCGCAAGAGTGCAAGATGTCCTGGATCACCTTTGATAGAAAGTATCGACCCCGGTCTGTAATGAGCTGTCGGGGAGCGCCGTGGCGAAGTATGACGTCTTCGAGGAGAAAGTCAGCAACGTCGGTTGCACAACTGGTAGGGATAGCCCGTGTGATGGCATGCCGAGTGGTGTAGTCGGTGGCAACAGCTATGCACTTGTTTCCACTGATGGACATAGGAAAAGGGCCGAGGAGGTCAAGACCAACCCTGTAAAATGGTTCAGATGGTATCTGTATGGGTTGAAGGCGTCCTGCTGGAAGAGTGGTCGGTGTTTTGTGTTGCTGACACGATTTGCACGAAGCCACGTATCGACGAACGGAGCGGTAAATACCGGGCCAAAAGAAGCGATGTCGAACGCGGTCGTAAGTCCTTGAGACGCCCAGATGACCACCGGTAGGAATGTCGTGCAACTGCGCGAGAACAGTCTGACGCATGTGTGTAGGTATTACCAGCAGTAGGTCAGGACCGTCAGGATGCATGCTGTAACGGTATAGAACGCCATCATGGAGAGCAAACATAAGGAGCGATGGAGGAGTAGTGGGGTCACTGAGCCGTTTGATGATGTCTCGTAAGTGAGGATCACGTCGTTACTCATCTCCGATGTTGGCAAACGCTGAAAGCGCGGGACCGTGTGCGGGAACAGGACATTTTGCGAGCAGAGGACGGCAGCGTTGGGTGACACGACGTAATCACCGTCAGCCACGGGTGGATCGGGAGAAACGTCGATGTACGTAACGGCTAGAGAGGGGACTCGAACGTAATCGGTGGAACACAACTTGCTCGGCGCAGGATCCTGAGGCTCAACGGCATATGGTAGTGCGAGTTGGACGACACCCGAAGCACAGTCAATAAGGGCTGAATGAGACGACAGAAAATCAAGTCCTAAGATGATTTCATGCGGACACTGCTCCAATACATAAAACAAAACAGAAGTGAGCGTCCAGCAACAGTTACACGTGCAGTACACATCCCGATGACAACTGGAGTAGCACCATCGGCCACACGAACTACAGCGATCGGAGCAGGAGTGAGCACCTTCTTTAGTCGAGCACGGAGGTTCGAGTTCATGACTGATACGTGAGCGCCGGTGTCGATGAGTGCTATAACAGGTGCGCCGTCGACGTCTATATTGATCAGGTTGTTGTGTCCAGGTAGTGTAAACAGAGGAATTTCGGGTCGGGTCGTCAAGGCAGGCTAACCTCTAGGAGCTGCGCCCGTTAGTTTTCCGAGGAGCGGCGGGAGTAGGAGGGGGGAAGGAGAACGAAGACGCTGAGGAGAGCGAGGCAGGCGACTTGACGGCGATGGGGAGCGGTGTGGTCGTGCAGTCGGCGAGGGTGCAGCAGCGTCGTCTTCAAGGTGGGCGGGCAGGCGAGAACTACCAGGTGGACGTCGGTTGTTGGAATAGCTCGGCCAGGGCTATGAGTTCCAGGTACTAAGGCAGTGGCGGGAAATATGGCCGACGCGTCCGCAACAGAAGCAAATAAGCCTGTCATCGGGGGTTCGCCATTCCGCCGAATTCCGGTAAGGGGGGACGGACGTACGAGTTTCGGGGCAGATCAGGTGGACCGGGTGGACGGTAGTCAGGTCTGTTCACTGGGCAGAGCATCTGGAGTCCCGCGTTAGCGAGCTCCTGGCGTACAGCGGTCTGTATTAGGGAAATCGTATGTGAATCGTCGTGGCCACGAACTTGCGAGGGAACTGGAGCTGCAGCTTCAATTTCGCGGCGGACGAGCCGTACAATATTCTCGGCTGCAGCAGGAGCAGGTGGCGGACAGATGTCCTCGCAGTAGACGTCGCAGCCGTGTTGGAAAGGCGTGAAAAATTTGGAGTAACGCGACGACTTTTCGCTTCTTCATAGCGCCGGCATTCGTTAATGACGTCATCCACTGTCGACGAGTTTCTGAATACGAGAAGAGTAAAGGCATCATCCGCGATTCCTTTGAGAATGTGCGCGACCTTTTCAATTTCTGGCATCCTGTCGTCAACCTTGCGGTAGAGCGCGAGCACATCTTGGATGTAGGTCACGTATGACTCGGTGCAGGGCTGGAGTCGGCACGCGAGTTCTTTCTGTGCAACCCGACGTCGCCCAATGGGCTTGCCGAATAGATCAATGAGTTTTGCTTGCAGATGTCCCAGCTCGCGATCTCTTGCTCGTGGTTGCAAAACCAAACTTTTGACGTTCCTCAAGGTAAAAGAGGATATTGGCCAGCATGAGCGTCGGGTCCCAGTTGTACAGAGCGCTAACCCGTTCGTAGAGCTGAAGCCAATCCTCGACGTCAGTGTTGTCGGTACCAGAAAAGGTGACTGGGTAGCGTGGCTGTGTGAGGACGATGGTGCGGTTTGTGGCGGCTGGTTGCGGCGTGGCTGGCTCTGGCGCCAGTGGTTGTGGTGCTGCTAGTTGTGAAGCCGTTGGTCGCGGTGCGGTCGTTCCAGGCACGGTCGACGAAGTGTCTGAGACATCCTCGTCCTCGTCGTGAGCATGCATCGCGAAGGTGGTCAAAAAGCGGCCGCTGCATAGAAGCGTCGTGAATGCTGGGAGAACCCGCACTCTCCACGAAAATGTTACGGGGAGAAAAGGCGTTGCAAAATATATTTACACGGTATATACAGACACCTAGAGCCAGGCATACAGGGCAGAGACAGTCCACGCGCGTATCAGGGAACGTCGTCTTCCTCTAAACTGTCTTCCTCTTCATCTGCGACAGCGCTTCGTAGCAATATGTATTCCTATGATGCAGGATAACGTCGAGTTAACGTCAGTTTCACACTGAAGCGCCATCCAGTGAAGTTTGGCTACGTAGCATTAGCCAGGGCTGACATCCTCGCAAGCATAAGCGCTACATAGCAGGTTATCTGCTGTTGGTATCACCCATGTTGCTGTTGGTGTGCTTACGGAGCTGTAAACAACGGGTTATGTAAAACATATGCCTCTGTTCAACAGATGTCTGTGCGTACAACATTTGTAAATATATTTATTGTCATTTTGTGACGTTTCGCTCAGTAAAAGCTGGCAGATCTCACGCACTGTGGGAATCGATATAATGTGAAGCAGCCAACAAGGAGCATATCATGCTGTACATAATATGCATGTCATTATTTACATGTTAGGACCTCTCATTTATGTTCGTCATACAGTCACGTCGCGCAATAACCATTTAGGTGTATATCAAGCTTGCGGAGAGGACGCAAGCGCACCATGAACGTGGCATGCAAATGGCATTGTAGATGACACGCATGCTAACATTTTCATGTTACCACCTGCCACTCATGTTCGTTATACGGTCACGTCCCTCAATACCAATTTTGGTGTATATCAAGCTAGCGAAACGTCCGCGAACGTGCCATGAGCGTGGCATGCAAGTCACGTTGCACATCATGTATCATGATTTCCATATTACCACTTGTCATTTATGTTACTGATACAGTGAAGTCACGTAATACCAAATTTGGTGTATATGACGGTAGCGAAACGGCCGCGAGTGCGCCATGAGCGTGGCATGCAAGTCATGGTGCACATGACTTGTCATCTTTTCCATATTACCACTTGTCATTTAGGTTCGTCATATAGCCACGTCTTGCAATGCAACATTTGGCGTATATCAAGAGAGCGAAACGGCGGCGAGAGTGCCATTAGCGTAGCATATGCAAGTGATGTTGCGCATGACACGTCACGGTTTCTTTTTGCTTATTTCACCCTAAAGGCCCATTGGGCATTACATGGGGGGGGGGGGGGGGGGGCATATAATTGTAGAACAATACACAAAAAGTTTCATACATAAAACAAAATTATAGCGGCATTTATATGATGTTTGTAATCACTCTTGCATAATGAAGCGCATGTGCAATGAAACACAAAGGCGAGAGTATGCAAATAAAAAGTGTACAGAAAGCAGTTGTAAAAAAAAAAGGTTATACATACAATTCACCCACTAGTGTGCGACAAGTATACAATATATATATATATATATATATATATATATATATATATATATATATAACACAGCCAAAAATGTGGGAAAAGCGAGCAAAAAAGACAAAGTATGTGCAGGAACAAAGATAGGGATCCGGACGCATATATATACATATATACACTAAAGCGTGAGATTTCTTTGATGGACAGGAATATAATGTAATAAGTTAGAATGTATAAAATTCTCAGAAAGTGTTATGCTTACCCTAATTGGTTGTGCTAGGCAATAAGAAGTCTTTTAGTGCTTCTGAAAATTTTTCAGCATTTACTTCTTCAGCTATTGATCAGGGCAGGTGATTCCACTCTTCGATTGCCAGATGAAGAAAAGAAAAACGAAGTAAATCAGTACGGGCGAATGGTTGAACTTTAAAGGAGTGGTCCAAGCGTGGAAACATCGCATCGGGTGCCGTTAACCCTTTCAGTCCCAGTGATTCCAATTGGAATCATAAATTATGTAGGTCAGTCAGCAAGCATCTGGTAAAGATAAAGCGTTGTTCTTCCTCAAGAGCCCGTATTTAGCATCTGCCCTACATGTGGTGTCAACATGGTACACACAATACAGCGAGGTCACGTCTGAACGAAGAAATTACAGAAGCGGTCGTGCTGTTCGCGCATTTCGCTGAGGCAGCGTCTTCTTTCACCGTGCAGAGATAGGGCATTTATTTTAGTTCTGCGCCAGAAATTTGAATTTCGGCTATTGGACATTATGCTATCCTATCTAGATAACATTTTAAGTAATAAATGAACTAAAAATTATGGAATTATTATTAAATGAAAATTATTCAATAAATTAATTGTCCCATTAATTACTCTTCACTGAAAAGTGTGAACAAAGAGTTTTTCAGTTTTTTTGGACTACCACGATCATGTGCATCTCCAAATGTGAAAACTAGTTGCTTACATTGAAAATAGTTAATTCGGTACTGAAAGGGTTAATAATCAGGTAGTATAGGGTGCAGGGCTGTGATATAACTTATGAAAGAATACTAAACGTGACACTTTCCGTCTGCTATGTAGTGTTGCAAGCTGAAGGCTGTCTTTGATTTTAGATGCACTAGAGCAGGGAGAAGAATCCAAGACGATGAACCTAGCAGCTTTATTTTGTAATGATTCTAGCCTTTTGATCAAATATGCTTGATGAGGGCTCCAAATATGTGAACAGTATTCAAGTTTGGATCGGACTAATGAGTTGTATGCAAGAAGCTTTGTATGTTTATTAGCTTGGCGAAGTGTCCGTCGGAGGAAACCAAGAGTTCGATTTGATTTACTCAATAAGTAGTCAATATGTGTGTTCCAGGTCAAATTGGAAGTTAAGTAAACACCTAAGTATTTAAATGAATCGACTGAGTCAATTACCTCATTATTTATAGTATCGGTGTCTGGCAATAAATTATTACTAGTCGTAAACCACATTAGTTTTGTTTTATTAGTATTAATATTCATCTGCCGGTCTTGGCACCACTCACTCAATTTACGCAAGCCCTTATGTAATTCTTCACAATTATTATGGTCAGTAACAGCATGATAAATAACGCAGTAGTCTGCAAATAGACGAATTTTTGAATTTACAACAAAGGTGATCGACGTTGGGCCTGTTGGTAAAGCATAACGAAAGGTAAAACAGCGCTTAAAAAACGGGGACAAGAAGGAACCACACACGATGCGCTACCAACAACAAGTTTTTATTGCAGCAAGGCAATAAGAAGAAAAACCAGGCCTCCAGCGCATGCGCAGTCACCATCATCATAAAAAAGAAAAATGAGTGGTAATGTTCACAAGGAGAACTCGTCATGAATGAAATAAAGCACTAGCAGCAATACACGTGAACTTTATGATGCTTCATCTAAAAAACTAGTCTCTTCCTTCCTTAGTGCCAACGAAGCTGTGCTAACACATGTGTCGCCTTTAGTGATGATTGCATGGGCTTCAAAAATGAGACGCGCGAACTCTTGGCGATAACAAGCGAGGATTTTGCAAGATGAAAGGTCCGGAGAACACCCGCACTCAGCGCAATGAAGGGCCATGTTGCTTGCCTGCTTGTGGCTCAAATTGTCCGCGTGTTCCCTCAGTCGAGTGTTGATGCATCTCCCCGTTTGGCCGATGTACGTTCGACCGCAGGACAGGGGAACCTCGTACACTACACCCACGGCGCACTTTACATACGGTCTCGCGAGCTTTGTGCTGCACGGAGCCTTCTTTGGTCCCTCACAGTTGACGTGCTTGCAAATCCTGCCCAACTTGTTGGGGGCTGAAGACACGACTGAGACTCCCATCCGTCGTGCTACTTCTTTGATGCCGTGTGAAACCCCGTGAATGTAGGGAATAACACTGGCCTTCTTCCAGTCTCTTGATTTCTTTGGTGGGTGCGCATCGCCCCGTGGGGACTTAAGCAAGGTCGCAGAGAGGTCACCCGAGAGCGCGAACCCGGCATCGGTCAGTCTTCTTACTTGAGTGATCAAACTGAGGTCGATTTAGTGTACGCAAGACCGCGAAAGGGCATTGCTGAGGGTGGCGAGTCCGATGGCTCGCTTCGCGAGTTTCGAATGGGCGGCATGGAAGGGAAGGAGGCCTTTTTTTGAGCGCGGGGCGTACTGCCAACAAACGATCTCCGCGAAACGTAAGGCTAGTGTCGAGAAAACGTAGCTCGCCCTGCGTTGGAACCTCCGTGGTCAGGGTGAACTCAGCTAAAACCCGGCTAAAGACGGCAGTAATGGACGTTACTTGAGAAGAGAAGTCAGATTCAGTCTTACGGAACAGGATGAGGAAGTCGTCCACGTAACGGAACACACGATGCACACTCGACCCAGAAAGTTCAACCTCGAGGCGTCGGTTGATGCTCGCCGACAAAAGGTCGCTAAGTACTGGCGCGAGACAAGACGCTCATCGTCGAAGGTGAAAACGGTAGACTGGAGGTAGCACAGTAGAAGCTCCAAGAACTGTCCACGCTGACTCCCACGTAATTCTAGAACTGCACGCTTCCTGTTTTGTCGATGGCGTGCTGAACAATACGGCACAAACTGGTTTGGGGTATAGAATAAAAAATTCTCAACAAAATAAAAATTCTCAACAAAAATTCAAACTCTCAACGTTGATGACCCGTTTTTGCTGCGCAGCACAAAAGGCTTCACGGACCGCCTCCGGGAAAACAACGAGGCCAACCTTGAAGGGTTCTTGATAGACATCAAGGATCATTATTATTCTTTACCCCAAACCAGTTTGTGCCGTGTTTTAGATGAAGCATCATAAAGCTCACGTGTATTGCAGCTAGTGCTTTATTTCATTCATGACGAGTTCACCTTGTGAACACTACCACTCATTTTTCTTTTTTATGATGATGGTGACTGCGCATGTGCTGGAGGCCTGGTTTTTCTACATATTGCCTTGCTGCAATAAAAACTTGTTGTTAGTAGCGCATCGTGTGTCGTCCCTTCTTGTCCCCGTTTTTTAAGCGCTGTTTTACCTTTCGTTTTGAATTTACGCCGATGTGAATATCGTTAATGAAAATTAAGAACAATGTTGGCCCTAATACTGAACCCTGGGGTACACCGGATGTGCCAGGCTTAAAGTCGGACACAACGCTTTCAATCAAAACCGCTTGGCGCCTATCACGTAAATACTCATCAACCCAGTCAGTGACCTCGTTGTCTATTTCAAAAATTCTCATTTTATGTATGACACGCTTGTGGCCCACCCTGTCGAAGGCCTTTTCAAATTCGATGAAGACTGCGTCAGTCTGTCTTAGTTCATTCAGGTTTGTGTGAATTCCAGTAGTCAGCTGGAATTCCGAAGGCCTCGGCGTGCCTTCCCGCCAAACAGGCGCTGTCAAAGAAGTCTCGCAAGTTCCACCATCGCCGCCTGATTACACGGGTCGTGAGGGGGGACAGACCAGCACAATGCCGACAAGAACGAAGTGGTTGCGCCCGCACCCTTTTCTACGGCAGCCTTCGTGGGACCGTCTCCGATCTTTCCTCCTTCCTTTCTCCCTCTCACTTCCGTTTCCTCTTTTCTAGTCGTTAAAATAAAGCAGTCTCAAAACGAATACCGACGTGGCAAGGCATTCCTTCCCGAGGCTCCTGCGCGCGCGGCCCAAGCCGCCCTTCTTAGTTACGCGCAGCGAGAATTACAGTCGTTTACCAGCTGGCGATAGCAATTAGAGTCAGTAACGAAGTCTAGGGCGCAAGTAATCATCTACACATGTATTTTATAATCTGAGAACACAGAATGTGTTCAAATACCTTGCAAGTAATAGATGTCAATGATAATGGACGATAATTTCCCATTTCATTTTTATCACCCTTTTTAAATATCGGCACTACTTGAGCAAGTTTCCAGTCGTCAGGAATTTGGGTCGTATCTAACGATTGTTGAAAGATGAGTGCAAGCGTAAGTGCTGAGTAAACCTTAGTAAGTTTCAGCAATTTTGTGCAAATACCATCGGAGCCAGGACTTGAATATGATGGCAAACGTTCGATAGCTTTTTGAACCCCGTTAGAAGTTATAATTATGCGTGGCATTGGAGTTGCATACCCAATCGAGAGCAATATTGCTTATTCTATGAATATTATGGGCCTTTCTTTCACAAAGACACTACCAAAGTATGAATTAAAAGCATGTGACAAATCAGTTGCATTCAAGGGAGAACCATCCGATGAACATAGGTGAGGTTATTCCTTCGAAGGCTCAGGCGATATCACTTTCCAAAACTTCTTCGGATTATCTTTTAGGAAGTTTGGCATGTCCGTGTCAAAGAACTTTCAATGTTTCACAGCGCATAGAACAAGGACAAACAAAAATGAGACACACAGAGCGCTGAACTTACAACTGGCTTTTATTTTCCTGCCACAGCAATATATATGCTTATTTCACAGGAAAAAGAAGAAGGAAATACAAAGCGGAAGAGATATGCAAGGTAGTCAAGGGAATAGCAACCGATCATCGATATCGCATGTTTTATGATAAAAATTCGCATTCCTTGCTCGAAAGAGCAAGCGAAGCTACACTGATACACTTTTTATCCCGTCTCGCGATTTCCTGGGCTTCTATGATCTCACGCGCTGTCCTATTTTTGTTTCCTGCGAGCACACGTGTGTGATTGAAAAGGGGCCGGCACCCACAATCTCGACAATGAATTCCTAAATGCCCACTGATAGCTCTATCTACATTGTACCTGTGTTCCTTAAGACGTTCATTGAGGCACCTTCCAGTCTGACCGACATATTCCCAGTGACAAGATAGCGGTATACAATATACTACGCATTCTTCACATGGGACGAACTTATCTTTATGCTTGGTGGTGCACACTTTTTGGGGTCTTGCGTCAGAATTCACCTGACGGCACATTTTTAGAAGCTTTTCGGGGGCTGAAAAAACAACATTTACTCCGGCTCGTTTGCCAACACGCTTAGCGTTATGGCTAATTTGATGCAAGTACGGGATTACTGCGACTTTTTTCTCTGGCACTTGTGTCGACTCCCAGGAAATCGGAGTAGCACGATTAGCATCCTTGATAGACTTCAGCGTTTTTTCAGCCACGGACCTTAAAACATCGCGAGGGTAGCCTGCAGTTTCTAACCGCTCGGCTTGTTTGATGAAACTGCATGAAACAGTGTGGTCACAGGATTTTTTCAGGGCATTCTTAAAACACAACCTGGCGATGCTTCTTTTCACCAGCTTAGAGTGAGCCGAATTGAACGGTAGTATAGCCTTATTGCCACGCGGAGCATAGGACCAACAAACATGTGACGGCATGAAGTGCAATTTTAGGTCTAGGAATCTTAGGCGGTCATCTTGTGGGCATTCTACAGTCACATCAAGATGGCCCAGGCATTCCTTGAACAACCCCACAGCTTCCGCAACATTTTCGTCAAAAGAGCCGTTACCAGAGTCTAAAACCAACAAATAATCGTCCACATAACGAAACATTCTGCAAACTTTTGAAGTGTCATTGCGCACTTGGAGCAGTCTGTCGCATTGTGCTAAAAACAGGTCGCTTAATAATGGTGCTAGGCATGAGCCTATACACACACCGTTTTTCTGGATGTATGTAACACCTTTTAGAGACACAAAGGTTGATTTTAGATATGTTCTCAGCAGTTCTAAGAACCCACTCGCTGTCATCCCGGTTTCGTTTTGAAAAGCCACAATACCATGTCGGTCAATACATTCCTCAATACAAACAAGTAAGGCATCCTGCGGTAACGAATAGTATAAGTCTTTTACGTCGATAGAACAGGCCAGGTACCCTTTGTCCGAGTTAGTTTTTAAAAAGTCAATGACCTCTGTCGAGTTCTTGATCAGGAAAGGATCGTCAACATTTAAAATGGCTAGCTTTTCTTGCAAAAAATGGGCCAGAACTTTTTACCAGGTGCCCCTTTTTGACACTTAGTGGCATTTCAGGTTTATGGGTTTTTATGCTAAAAAAGACATCCAACGATAACTTTTTGGCTTTTGCGATGCTTCGATACAGTTTGTCTAACTTCATATCTTGGCACAGTTTGCAGGCTTCCCTTTTCACCTTTTCGAGAGAAATGTTATCTTTCTTTAAGAAAAGCGAATTCATAGCGACAGACATCTTTGATTCAAACTCATGCTTTTGCAACACAACAAAAGAACCCTGTTTGTCAGCTACGAGTAATGACAGCGAATTATCTTTAAGGTGGGTTATACACTCTCTAACACCAAATTTACTAATCACCGGCTTATTGCGCATGAGAATATTAACTCCATCTGCAACACACCTGTCCTTTTCCGAGTCGGGTGCTAAGTTCAAAACCTGTCTCACCAGTGATACGAGATCTGGTTTCTTCATCCGGGGTTCCACTGCGAATTTTGCTCCTAAGTCCAGAACTCGGGATACACTTTCTGGAAGACGCACATTGCCGATGACTTGAACCGCGGTCGTGGCTCCTGCCACTTTCTTGGTAAGTAATCCTCTTAGATGGGGCAAAACGCATTGCCACAGAAAATCCGTCGTGCGGTTCACGATACGCGTGTACTGATTCCACATACTGGTGGCACTCACAGTGTCGAGGAACGAGTGAAGGCTGAGAAACAGCTTCTCCCTGAAGAGGCCTGAAAAAATCCTGTGCCCACACTGTTTCATGCAGTTTCATCAAACAAGCCGAGCGGTTAGAAACTGCAGGCTACCCTCGCGATCTTTTAAGGTCCGTGGCTAAAAAAAACATGTTTGATCCCTCCCTCAGAGGAATCGGTATAACACGAAAGTGAAACCTGTCCTTACAGAAGCAGTTGAATACTGTATGTTTATATAACAGAGCTTGCACATTGTCTGTTGGTGTTTGGCAGTTATAGCACCGCTTAACGTAAATGCATCCACGTTAACGCTTGGTGGTACATGTGTATCCTGACGAATAACATCCATGATCAATGATTAAACAAGCCCTTGTGGACATACATGCTTGTGGTAGCTGTACGGTGAGAGCAGAATCATAGAAAGCGGCGTGACAGCCAGAAGAGCATCACTGATTGGACGCCGAACTCGGGCTAAGGTCGATTACTCGCGGCATGTTAGAGTTATTGAACAACGCTGCCCGACCAGAGGGAAACGCAACGCGCGTCGTGTCTTCCCCATTGCCCGGCTGCGATTTTTTGCGGGGCGAGCGTAAGTTCGGAACGCGGAGTTACGGCCACGCGACGCACTCACGTGTCCCAGAGCTATTTTTGGTATGGACGGATGCTATGAGCGAGGCCGATGCTAGGGGTGAGGTCGCCACCTGGCAGTGTGTTAATACGTCGACAAAATTGCACTTTTCCTATTCGAAACGCGCCGAATGGGACGGCCGCGTAGAAACGACGCTTTGAAAGAACTAATCATGCATTTCACGGTCATAATGATTACTTCACTTTAGCAAGAGCACTGTGAGAGGTCAGTGGTAGATATAAAAGGCTTTTTTTTAAAGCCCGCACAGTATGTGACCGTGGCGCAGTGGATAGCGTGCCCGGCATCTGTTCTCGCTGACCAAGAGGTCGTAGGTTCGACTCCCGGTGACGCAACTTTTGTCTTCTGATGATGCGTATTTTTTCGCCGTCATTTCCGTGACGGAAATACATCACTCAAAACTTGGTGGACCCCGGCATAAAACACTTTCGTGTTAAAAACGCTGAAGACTATCAAGGATGCTAATCATGCTACTGCGATTTCCGGGGAGTCGACACAAGTGCCAGAGAAAAAAGTCGCATTAATCCCGTACTTGCATCAAATTAGTCATAACGTTAAGCGTGTTGGCAAACGAGCCGGAGTAAATGTTGTTTTTTCAGCCCCCGAATAGCTTCTAAAAATGTGCCGTCAGGTGAATTCTGACGCAAGACCCCAAAAAGTGTGCACCACCAAGCATAAAGATAAGTTCGTCCCATGTGAAGAATGCGTAGTCTATTGTATACCGCTATCTTGTCACTGTGAATATGTCGGTCAGACCGGAAGGTGCCTCAATGAACGTCTTAAGGAACACAGGTACAATGTAGATAGAGCTATCAGTGGGCATTTAGGAATTCATTGTCGAGATTGTGGGTGCCGGCCCCTTTTCAATCACACACGTGTGCTCGCAAGAAACAAAATAGGACAGTGCGTGAGATCATAGAAGCCCAGGAAATCCCGAGACGGGATAAAAAGTGTATCAGTGTAGCTTCGCTTGCTCTTTCGAGCAAGGAATGCCAATTTTTATCGTAAAACATGCGATATCGATGATCGGTTGCTATTCCCTTGACTACCTTCTGCATATCTCGTCCGCTTCTTATTTCCTTCTTCTTTTTCCTGTGAAATGAGCATATATATTGCTGTGGCAGGAAAATAAAAGCCAGTTGTAAGTTCAGCGCTCTGTGTGTCTCATCCTTGTTTGTCCTTGTTCTATGCGCTGTGAAACATTGAAAATATGCAGCACCAACTAGCCCAACGCTCCACCTTAGTGAACGACATATCTTCTACATCGGGCTCTTTTCAATGTGGCCAAGCGGAACCCAGCCGTCTCGTGTCTCTTATTGCAGAGGCTACCTGCCGAGCCAGAACGTACAGTTTTTGCATTCGTCGTAAAGTACTCACGCCGGAAGTCATCGCGCTCTTCGCTGGCACCCTGCCTTCTCGAGGCCATGGCGTGCGGATTTGCAAGATTCTGCGGTCAGAATGGGAGTGACAAGCGCGCGTCTTCAGGGAGAAGCTGTTTCTCAGCCTTCACTCGTTCCTCGACACTGTGAGTGCCACCAGTATGTGGAATCAGTACACCCGTATCGTGAACCGCACGACGGATTTTCTGTGGCAATGCGTTTTGCCCCATCTAAGAGGATTACTTACCAAGAAAGTGGCAGGAGCCACGACCGCGGTTCAAGTCATCGGCAATGTGCGTCTTCCAGAAAGTGCATCCCGAGTTCTGGACTTAGGACCGAAATTCGCAGTGGAACCCCGGATGAAGAAACCAGATCTCGTATCACTGGTGAGACAGGTTTCAAACTTAGCACCCGACTCGGAAAAGGACAGGTGTGTTGCAGATGGAGTTGATATTCTCATGCACCATAAGCCGGTGATTAGTAAATTTGGTGTTAGAGAGTGTATAACCCACCTTAAAGATAATTCGCTGTCATTACTCGTAGCTGACAAACAGGGTTCTTTTGTTGTGTTGCAAAAGCATGAGTTTGAATCAAAGATGTCTGTCGCTATGAATTCGCTTTTCTTAAAGAATGATAACATTTCTCTCGAAAAGGTGAAAAGGAAAGCCTGCAAACTGTGCCAAGATATGAAGTTAGACAAACTGTATCGAAGCATCGCAAAAGCCAAAAAGTTATCGTTGGATGTTTTTTTTTAGCATAAAAACCCATAAACCTGAAAGGCCACTGAGGGTTATAGTGTCAGAAAGGGGCACCTGGCAAAAAGTTCTGGCCCATTTTTTGCAAGAAAAGCTAGCCATTTTAAATGTTGACGATCCTTTCCTGGTGAAGAACTCGACAGAGGTCATTGACTTTTTAAAAACTAACTCGGACAAAGGGTACCTGGCCTGTTCTATCGACGTAAAAGACTTATGCTATTCGTTACCGCAGGATGCCTTACTTGTTTGTATTGAGGAATGTATTGACCGACATGGTATTGTGGCTTTTCAAAACGAAACCGGGATGACAGCGAGTGGGTTCTTAGAACTGCTGAGAACATATCTAAAATCAACCTTTGTGTCTCTAAAAGGTGTTACATACATCCAGAAAAAGGGTGTGTGTATAGGCTCATGCCTAGCACCATTATTAAGCGACCTGTTTTTAGCACAATGCGACAGACTGCTCCAAGTGCGCAATGACACTTCAAAAGTTTGCAGAATTTTTCGTTATGTGGACGATTATTTGTTGGTTTTAGACTCTGGTAACGGCTCTTTTGACGAAAATGTTGCGGAAGCTGTGGGGTTGTTCAAGGAATGCCTGGGCCATCTTGATGTGACTGTAGAATGCCCACAAGATGACCGCCTAAGATTCCTAGACCTAAAATTGCACTTCATGCCGTCACATGTTTGTTGGTCCTATGCTCCGCGTGGCAATAAGGCTATACTACCGTTCAATTCGGCTCACTCTAAGCTGGTGAAAAGAAGCATCGCCGGGTTGTGTTTTAAGAATGCCCTGAAATAATCCCGTGCCCACACTGTTTCATGCAGTTTCATCAAACAAGCCGAGCGGTTAGAAACTGCAGGCTACCCTCGCGATGTTTCAAGGTCCGTGGCTGAAAAAACGCTGAAGTCTATCAAGGATGCTAATCGTGCTACTCCGATTTCCTGGGAGTCGACACAAGTGCCAGAGAAAAAAGTCGCAGTAATCCCGTACTTGCATCAAATTAGCCATAACGCTAAGCGTGTTGGCAAACGAGCCGGAGTAAATGTTGTTTTTTCAGCCCCCGAAAAGCTTCTAAAAATGTGCCGTCAGGTGAATTCTGACGCAAGACCCCAAAAAGTGTGCACCACCAAGCATAAAGATAAGTTCGTCCCATGTGAAGAATGCGTAGTATATTGTATACCGCTATCTTGTCACTGTGAATATGTCGGTCAGACCGGAAGGTGCCTCAATGAACGTCTTAAGGAACACAGGTACAATGTAGATAGAGCTATCAGTGGGCATTTAGGAATTCATTGTCGAGATTGTGGGTGCCAGCCCCTTTTCAATCGCACACGTGTGCTCGCAAGAAACAAAAATAGGACAGCGCGTGAGATCATAGAAGCCCAGGAAATCCTGAGACGGGATAAAAAGTGTATCAGTGTAGCTTCGCTTGCTCTTTCGAGCAAGGAATGCGAATTTTTATCATAAAACATGCGATATCGATGATCGGTTGCTATTCCCTTGACTACCATTTGCATATCTCGTCCGCTTTGTATTTCCTTCTTCTTTTTCCTGTGAAATGAGCATATATATTGCTGTGGAAGGAAAATAAAAGCCAGTTGTAAGTTCAGCGCTCTGTGTGTCTCATCCTTGTTTCTCCTTGTTCTATGCGCTGTGAAACATTGGAAATATGCAGCACCAACTAGCCCAACGCTCCACCTTAAAGAACTTTCCTTTTGCATCTTTGATTTTTTGCTTACAAGTATTCGCCATGTTAAAGTACCCAGTCCAGTCGTCTTCAGATTTGGTGCGATTTGCTTTTGTGTACAAACGCGTTTTCTTATTCAGGAAAGGCTTTACATCTCTGGTGAATCATTGTTTGTCCTTAGTCTCGGTGATCAACCTTTTTGGAACATGTATTTCCTGCAGCGTTTTCACAAAATTTTGAAAAAACGGCCAATTTTCGCGAACAGATTGGTGTGCATATATTAACAAAAACTCAGAATAGAACTTTTTCATTTCATTTTCTACCTCACCTAGATCTACCCGAGAAAAGTCGTGTATTTGTTTAGTACAGGATTATTGTTTATTGACTTCTGTTTTAAACAGACAGTGAATGACCCTGTGGTCACTGATCTGTTCCAGACAGTTGCTGTAGCTTGATCGGGGTGCGTTGTAATCAACAATTCAAGGATCGCATCACCACGTTAGGCGTATAGATCAATTGAGTCATTTCAAAGAATGATAACATATTGCCACGCGCGTTTCGTATTATACTTTTGCTGTATGTGGTTTACGCCCACAGAGACTGTAAGCAATGCTCAGCGCAAACCGCGCTTCATTTATAGAAGCTTCGTGATTACTGTACATTGTTGTGTTAGGGTACGTACTCACCAGCGGCAAAAACGCGCGCGACACGCCGCGTGCGGTAAGTGCGCTCGCGGCAGGCGCGTGCGTTCCCGTTTCCATTCGCGTTTTACGCGACATGGCAGCAATTCTTGAAGTCTTATACAACTCGAGACTCCAAGTATCACTGCCTCGTAGCGTAAAACGGGAATAGAAACATGAACGCACGCGCCTGCCGCGAGCCCGCTTGCCGCACGCGGCGTGTCGCTCGCGTTTTTGCCGCTGGTGAGTACCTACCCTTAAGATTGCGCGCAAGACGCGAACACGCGAGCTTATTCCAGAGCTTTCGCGACAACCAGCGATAAGGCTGGAATATTCGAAGGCTCGCGTATAAATGTCGACGCGCTTCACTGCTTGCCAGTTGATCGACGGTCGACGCTCCGTTCGCCGCTATCAGTGCCAGTGCTTATTGCTGTAATCTGACTTTCCGTTTACCGGCCACAAGTTCGGTCTAATAAACAGTTTCATCTTGAACATACCGACTGCTGCTTGGGTCAACGTCACGACCCCGTGACATCTGGTGGAGGTGCTTCACGGCCCATGTACCGAATGCCCCCCCTCAAGCCGTGAACCCAGCCCACGTCGCGAAGAAGACACCGACACCATCAGCGACAGTCGAGCCAGCCGCAGGCTGAAAGGACTCCCCCCGCAGCACGGACTTCTACCGGACAAGCCAAAGGCCACCGTGACGAAGACGACAGGGACAATGACAGCCGCTGTGTCCCCAGCAACGATCGTGATCCAACCACCGAGAGAGCCACCGACTTTCCATGGATCGCCAAGTGAGGACCCCGAGACCTGGCTGGAGACGTGCGAACGCGTCGCGGCTATGAACAACTGGGACTCCGACGAAAAACTGCGACGCGCCTACTTCTACCTCGAAGACGCCGCGAGGACGTGGTTCGAGAACCGGGAGTCCATGCTTCGAACGTGGGACCTCTTTCGTGGCGCTTTCTTGGAGACGTTCGCGAGCGTCGTCCGAAGGGAAAGGGCCACCGCCTTACTGGACACACGAGTGCAGCTCCCGAATGAGAGCGTCACGATCTTTACGGAGGAGATGACGCGGCTTTGCCGAAACGCCGACGCTGACATGCCCGAGGAAAAAAGGTTCGGTTGCTCATGCGAGGAGTAAAGGAAAAACTTTTCGCCGGACTTGTGAGCAACCCCCCGAAGACGGTCTCGGAATTCGTTTCGGAGGCCACTACCATCGAGAAAGCGCTGGCACTCCGCAACAGGCAATACAACCGCCGCCTGCCTACGACGAGCTACGCGGATGTTCAAGCGCTGAAAGCCAACGACCTACGCGAAACAATCCGAGCGATCTTCGAGAGGAACTGCGCAAGCCCTTACCCTCTACCCAGCCTGAAGTGGACTCGATCGCCGACATTGTTCGTGACGAAGTCCAGCAAGCGTTGGGAATTCCCGAACAAACGCAGCCCCAGCCGCAGGCCTTCAGTTACGCTGCTGCAGCCCGACGCTACGCACCCTCTCAACGCCCCCCGTCAGGACTCTGCACACCAGCACTACCATCGCCAGACGCCGCCGCCACCACCACCACCGACATCTCGCCCGTCTGCAGGCCAGCGGTACACGCCGAGGGAGACCGAAATGTGGCGAGCCCCCCTACCACCGTCCACTCTGCTACCATTGCGGAGAAGCCGGCCACACGTACCGGCGATGCCAGTACCGACAGATGGGGCTACGCGGATTCGCCGTCAACGCGCCGCGTCCGCAGCCAGGCGAACGGCCTCGCGACATCGACGACTACCTCGCCGGTGCACAGTGGCCAGAACGACGACCTTCCCGCTCGCCGTCTCCCGGCCGCTACATGTCACCGCACCGCCGGCAGTACACTGGCCCAAACCGGGGCCGGTCGCCTAGCCCGTATCCGGGAAACTGGCATTGCCACGCGCGTTTCGTATTATACTTTTGGTGTATTTGGTTTACGCCCACAGAGACTGTAAGCAATGCTCAGCGCAAACCGCGCCTCATTTCTAGAAGCTTCGCGATGACTGTAGATCGTTGTGTTAAGATTGCGCGCAAGACGCGAACACGCGAGCTTATTCCAGAGCTTTCGCGACAACCAGTGATAAGGCTGGAATATTCGAAGACTCGCGTATAAATGTCGACGCGCTTCACCGCTTGTCAGTTGATCGACGGTCGACGCTCCGTTCGCCGCTATCAGTGCCAGTGCTTATTGCTGTAATCTGACTTTCCGTTTACCGGCCACAAGTT
Organism: Rhipicephalus appendiculatus; assembly: GCA_030522465.1. Lineage (NCBI taxonomy): Eukaryota > Metazoa > Arthropoda > Arachnida > Ixodida > Ixodidae > Rhipicephalus > Rhipicephalus appendiculatus. The sequence goes on from JALIZH010029954.1 coordinate 176,221, forward strand.
CGGCCTAATAAACAGTTTCATCTTGAACATACCGACTGCTGCTTGGCTCAACGTCACGACCGCGTGACAATATTAATGAAATCATGACATTTTCGAGTTTTAACATTGTTACTTAATTCTACCGATAACCAATTAATACCTGGATAGTTAAAATCCCCAGCCATTAAAATATGCGCGTTGTATTTGCTTTGGACGTTAGCAATGACATCAGTAAGCTCTTCAACGAAGTTTTCGTGATAATTAGGGGGCCTATAACAAGTCTCTATAAGAAGCGTTACATAGTATAAATAGCATACGACCCATGCAGTTTCAAGAGGACTATCAATAAAAACAGGCTGTGGGCGAATGTGCTTTTTTACAGCGATCAGCACGCCACCTCCCCCCGCAGAGTCTATCTTTGCGAACCACGGAAAACCTGTTTGATATAACAAGTTCACTGGTATCAATATCTGGATTTAGCCATGTTTCCGGGCCGATAATGACATCAGTAGAGCACGTGTGAACAACATCGTCTAGATGGTTCTGTTTGTGTATGATACTGCGAAAACTAGCATATATTATCGAGCAGTTTTGCGCCTGCGTAGCCTGCGAGCGGTTAGGTTGTCAGGGTGACCTTCTTTTTCTGAAGGTATCACTCACACCTTGTCAGTAGCGTCATCATATCGATAACGCTTGCCTCTGTAGTGAGTGACGTGCGCGAGTATTGGAAGCTCCCCCGCCAAGGCAATGTTGAGAAGAAGAAAAAGAGGAATGAAGTAGCACGAGCGCTGCAGAACAAAAGTACAAAGACGAAGAAAAGACCAATGGGAGAAGGCCACAGGTGTCACGAGGAGGAGAGGGCAAAGCGTGGCAGCGAGAGAGGAGAGACAGGAGAGAAGCTGCGGAGAAGACGGGCCACGTTCCTCGGCGGTCGGGTTCCGGACCCGAGCCTTGGCGACAACCTGAGCCCGCGGCGACCTGCCCGTACGAGCAGGCCATGGTGACGCCCCTCTGACGGAGTCCTGCTGCGTGGTGTCCTGTGCCCGTGGACACGCTGAGCTGTCGAGCTTCGGGCACGAGCTCTAGCGTAGGTGTCCGGCCAGGACGCGGCTACGACGTCGGTGCCTCGTCTTCGACCAGCAGCCGTGGAAGACTTCTTCGACCAGCGGTCTAGGCGCTCCTCTCCGAAATCCGTCAACCTCTACGGCCGTTGGTGAGACCATCGTTCGCGCATCGCTTCTCCGTTCGCTTTATTGGAACTGCTATAGCTTAGGACTCATTTCACGGTTTAGTTGTGTATTTTTAGTTTGGGTTTCCGTCGGTGCTATGTGTGTTCGTTTTGAGTGTGTGTATTAAATGTTGTCTGCAAACGGCCTCGTCCTTTCCTGGGTGTCTGTGGCGACGTCTCGGACACCCATTCACTAAGAACCTGCGCGTTGTTGAAAACACCATAACAACGTTACAGCCTCCTAGAACTAGCGTGTCGAAGTTAAGCCTCATTTTCTCGTTTGGACGGCGTTTATCGCATAGTCACGAAGCTTGTTTGTTTCGAGCTAACTGAATGCGCGGCGAAAAAGTCTTCTACGGTCCAGACTAAGCTTGATTTTAGGTTCTTTAGTCTGAAGGCATTGCCCAGGACTTGACTTTTTGTTCTATAACTAAGGAATTTAACAATGAGGACATGGGCCAACTTCTCGACGTGGGCCAACACGATGGGCCGGCTCAATGTCACTGATCTCGACACTCAGATGGTTCTTGGAAAAACCAACAATCAATGACTCCGACCCTTCGTTCTTTCTTTCTCTGGTATCCCTGCGAATATCAAGTTCTTGCGGCGCATCCTATTATTCATGTCGTCTACAAGACGGACCAAATCGGCTTGATTACCGTTCCTGCTTGAAAGGGCAGAAAGCTCGTTCTTAATGGCTGTAATAGATTCTGTGGCATTCTGCAGCGGTGTTGTCTCCGAATTCTCCAAGCATTCTTTCCACCTTCGTAATCCTTTTCTTAATGTCAATGATGCCCGTGTGAATGTCTTTAATCTTGCCGGACATTTCCTTTTGAAACTTGGGTCGCGCCAAGTCAGCCTTCTTCGAAGCATCAAGTATCTGGTCCATCTTATCGGGTCCTGGGTTCGTTTCAACGTCACCAGCACACACAAGAAGCTGAGCAAGGCATAACAGCGCAACAATTATTCTAACGCGAATACAGCACCTCGAGAATGAAGCAGCGCAGCACCATGAAATGGCGAGCGTACTTCCCTCCGATGATGCACCCTTTGGCTGAAGCAGCATATGCGTATTCGGTACACAGCAATATCGATACCCTTATTGTCACAATGTCACAGCAAGAAAAAACGCATCAGGGAGATTTGCGGCAGGAAAATGACACCCAGAACCACAGTGTGAAAAGCTACTGCTTTCCCACTCACCTACGAAAACGCAGAATGTAGTTTGAGAGCACGAATAGACCGCAAATGCCATTGTATGAAGTCAGCAGGTCCTTTTTGTAGCTGGGCTGACGTTGGAAGCTGGTGCTCCCTCTTGTGGCCAGTGCCGGACGTGATGAAGCACTCAACCGCTGGCGGCTGACGCAATCCACGTTGAGTGAACCTTGTTGCGATAGATCAGCGAAGAATCACAGATATCGCAAACCATGACAGCCGCGAGGGACCCGTCTCGCGAAGGATCAAATGCGGAGTGCGCCGGTGCGTCAGACAGGTCACAGAGCCCTACGAAAACGCAGAATGTAGTTTGAGAGCACGAATAGACCACAAATCCACATTGCACTTGTCATTTATGTCCGCCATAGAGTGACGTCACGTAATACCAAATTTGGCGTATATCCAGCTAGCGAAACGGCCGCGAGCGCGCCATGATCGTGGCTTGCAAGGCATGGTGCACATGACATATCATCTTTTCTCCATTACCATTTGTCATTTAGGTTCCTCATTTAGTCACGCCATGCAATACAAAATTTGGTGTACGTCAAGGAAGTGAAATGACCGCCAGAGCATTAGCGTAACATGCAAGTCATGTTGCACATGACATGTCATGATTACCATATGAGCAATTGGTATTTATGTGCGTCATAAAGTCATGTCATGCAATACCAAATTTGGTGTATATCAAGCTAGCGAAACGTCCGTCGGCGAACAATGATTGTGGCATGTAAGTCATGTTGTACATGACATGCACATCATGATTTTCGTATTACTACCTGTCATTTATGTTGGTCATGCAGAAATGTCTCAACGTACCTATTTTTGGATATATCAAGTTAGGAAAACGGCTTCAGGAGCACTAGGGCCATGGCGTGTAAATCGTACTTTTCATATCAAGTTATTCATGATATTTATGATGTGACCAGTCACTCATCATTTTCATAAGTCATGTTATGCCATACCAATATTGGTATAAATCCCATTAATGATACGGCCAGGAGATCACAAAGTCTTAGGCGGCTAGACAGATAGATTGATATATAGATACGCTCAAAGTCGCCGAAGTTCGCTAAGAAATACATTGCATTTAAGAAATTACACCACAGTCACCTTCCGTCCGCATATTTCGCATGACAACGACTCCTATGGTACGTGGGATCTGCGGAAATTTTTTCACTTGCCTTAGCTAGTGATTTGTTCATTGCAGATGAAAGTCAGCATATAATGTAGCCGTACTGAAGATTGCGGAGCCATATCCATCGGAAAAAAATGTTTGCCTTTTCTCACTGCACTTTTTGAATATAGTTCACACAAACTATATGCAGAAGTTGCCGAAGAATCATCCTTAGCCAACTTTAACTTGCTAAATTTACGCAAAGTGCACCTCACGACAAGTAGGATTTAAAAAGCTCTTGGGCTTCAAAAGCTCTAGCACGGACACCATATGCCTGCAGCTTGGCAGGAGAAGTAGGACCACCCTCTGTATTACCTTCACGCGGCGTTTCACAGCATGGAATTGGTGCCCCCCATAGAAATTGCGAGATCAAAAGCTCACCTTACGGAGATCACAAGCTCAATAACAACAAGAAGCGAATACCAGCGCGCGTGATGCCATTTCGGTGGAAACCAGATGTTTTAAAACAAACATGGCTCTCCTCAAGGCAGAACGTTTTCCCTTTCGTATTAGTCATTCTGTATTGAACAGTAATAAGGCAAAGTATCTCACATGCAGAGTTGTGGTGTAGGTGTTCCACCAGCAGTAGGACCACCACGTCCAGCACCTCCACCTGGCCCACCTCCAGCCGTCATGGGGGGGGCCTCAGAGTGCCGGTACCCAGCATTTCGGGACATCGCTTTTAGTTCACCGTTTTTCACACCACGTGGCGTACAGACCTTCAACTTTCAAAACTGGCGCGATAACGTATGGCGCGCGGCAGACAAAGTGGCCATACATAAAAAAAAAAAACAACGAAGCAACTCGATGTCGACTATCGCCACCGAGAGCGAACCGTGATCGCTGACTGATAAGCGCAAGTCGTGTACGACGAGCGGTCGGTTGGTTGCTCGATCGTGAATCAAGTATTGTTTTTTTTTTAGTGAATCCGCGCGCACAAGTCACTTGGCTGCGCTTGACAAACCCGTATTTCGAAAGGGCGTGCTGCCCTTCCTCTCGTCCTTTTCAATATATTTCGTTCGGTTGTATAGTTGTCGGCCCCACTGGTTTCTTGAAGAAAGTTAGGACGTCCTTTTGTCGCGGCCGTTTTTGTAATCTGTGAAAAGCTAATTTCGAGAAAATAATATCAACCTATGAGATGGCGATGACGCTTTGAGAATATGTAGAGACAGGCTTCACGTAGCTAATATTTGTTGGCGTCACTTAACAAGTGAATTTTTTCGCGCTATAGAGTGAAGGCAACGTGCCGTGCCGTATTCGCTGCCAGTGATAATCTTTTTTAAAGAGCTCAAAACGTAGCAGAAATAAAGGCCTAAATTCATTACAGGGACGAAATTGCTGAATTATTTTCCAAATTTAAGCATTTTAAGAAAGACGCCTTAATTTAAACAACGCTCTTAACGTTTCTAGAGCACATAATAAAAGACGTCCGAAATGTATTTCATTGTACATGACATGCTATACAGCTCGTCTTCCCCTCTTTGCTGACTGTTCGTGAAAGCGTAATGAAACCAATTATATTCACATATGCGATCGTCCGCTGTGGTGATGTAGCGGTTACAGTGCTCGGGTTCTGACCCGAAAGCCGCGTGTTCGACCCCGTCCGCAGAGGTCACATTTCGATGAAGGCGAAATGGAGGAAGCGCGTATACTGTGCGATGTCAGAGCACGTTAAAGAACACCACATGTTCGAAATTTCCGGAGCCCTCCACGATGGCGTCCTTCGTAATCATATCGTGGTTTTGTGACGTAAAACCCCCGATGATATTTGGATGTACGTACATAACCGCAAAGCACACCTCTTTGTTTCACTGGCTATGCGGTCTGCACAACGGCATCAGGTCTTGGTTAGAGACCCGATTATTTCGGCCAGTTTTATTTAGAACGAAGAACGCGTAGAAGCGAGTTTGAAGATAGCTCTCGTCTGGTTTCCTTGCTGCTACTATAGTGTAATTGTTTCTTTGCCCGTATTGCTCAAGAACAGCGTGGTAATATTTTTACATGGTGATGTTTCTTAAAAGGTCCCTCGGTAGGACCTATTTATTACTTGCTTGACGCGCTTATTGGCGAGTTTTTAAATCAACCACTCATTGGTGCAATTAAATGTTGGACGCTAGTGCCATTCTACGCTTCTGGGACGCAACACAACACACGTTAAGGGGCCTTCTCACACTACATGACATTATCATAGTTTCTTTTTTTTTCGAACAGTTTCAAGCACCGGCGTGGCTGTGCTGTAGAACACCTGTTTTCCGTGCAGAAGTACTGGGTTAAATTTACGCGCGAGCTATTAATATTGTTCATTTATTTGCAGCTACCTGGACCTTTCGCCCACGGGCAATGCTTTTTTTTCACTCACAACGAAGACGCCGACACCAGCGTCGGCACCGGATTTTTCGCTACAGATAACTTTTTTGTGGAATACTTAGCCACCAATGAAATCACGCGCTGCTCCAAAAACGCGGGGTTGGTGTAATATCAGTATACTATAGCATGCCTCGTTCACATTAGGGACGCCTCTGATTTTTTCAAAGAAAATTTGTGCCTCACATAACAACAACAATAATAATAATATTAATAATAATAATAATAATAATAATAATAATAATAATAATAAATATATTATTCTCATATGAGTATTGTGTTACTGTTGTTGTTGTTGAAGAGTTTATTGTTTCACATTTGTTTTCACGGATTGGATCTACAATGGATGAAAGCTCATCTGCGGCTTTTCATATACCCGTATATAAAATAGAAAGAGATTTCCGACTTTCTCGAAAGACATCGTCTACAGCAGCGGAGCTTGTTGCAATATTACAAGCTTCAAAATTCATTGTTGAAAGCCAGCAAAGGCAAAACTGGGTAATATATTCTGACTCCAAAGGAGCGCTACAAATGATTAAGGATTTTTATTTTCATATAGATGATAGCATAATATATTAAATCTTAAAAACAATTACCATCGGTTATCTGGACGGCCATGAGATATGTTTTCAGTGGCTTCCAAGTCACGTAGGAGTGATGGGAAACGAAAATGCTGACAAATTAGCCACTGCAGCACACAAAAAAGTTTACTTGACACCAGTGCCTGTTTATTTCTCAGAAAGCAAGAAGGTTCTTTCCAAACTGCGCCACAAATTGTGCAACAACGCTCGATTTGACGAAAATACAAAGTCTTCACTCTTACATCAAATAGATCCGTCTCTCCGATTTACACCTAATCAAAAGATTGATAGACCATTTGACACACTACTGCACCGTCTACGATTAGGTGTTGCATACACACCTCACTTCTTATGCCGCATAAAAACAAGAACGTCCCCGCACTGCGACCACTGTGATCATGTCGATGCGTCAGAGGAGCATATCATTATTGAATGTCCGCGAATTGACGAACAACGCGCTCAACTGAGTATTCGATTGAACCGCCTCGACAGACGACCATTTACGATTGGAAAAGTACTTGGACCATGGCCACATCCCGATAATCGAAGGCGCGCAGTGAGCGCCCTCCGTGATTTTTTAATGGACACAAATTTAATTAACTGTCTTTTTAGTTCCTATTATACCTTGCCACTATTTGTTCGGACTCTATCCGCGATGTGATCACGATATATGAACTGGACTACGCCCATATATACTGTGCTCATTCATTCGTTATAAGCCCTGTAGTGTATATATGTACCAAGTGACTCTGATTATTTTTTAGATGTGAAGCATCTTATGGCGAAGCTTAATCCGGTGGTGGTGGTGGTGGTGGTGGTGTGCCGCGTGCACACCCTTACTGCGCATGCGCAAACCCTTCAAAAAAATAAAAATAAAAACCTCCTCTCCCCCCTCTCTCTCCTCTAGGCATCCCTCCCCGCGGCAACCACACCCTCACTGCGCATGCGCCTCCCTTCCTCTCTCTCCTCTTACACTCGCCCCCTCTCTCCTCTAGGCATCCCTGCCCGCGGCGTCTACAATCCCACTGCGCATGCGCGTCCCCCCTCTTTCTCCTCTCCTACGCTCCCCCCCTCTCTCCTCTACGCATCCCTGCCCACGGCGTTCACGCTCCCACTGCGCATGCGTGTCACCCCCCTCTCTCCCCTCTCCTACGCTCCCCCCTCTCTCGCCTCGCGACGCCGACGCAGGCAGCGTCTGCTAGCGAGTTTCTTGGTTGAAAAAACCGACTGCTCGCGCTGCACAACCGTTCACTGGCCACCCCGTATATATGGCGATGGATCTTGACCTCCAAGGTGGTGCCGGTGAGAGATTTCTCCTGTGCGTTGTTGAACAATAAAAATTCGCAGCGTGCGCGCTAACTAAAAGCGGACTGCGGGTCCCTGTGTCCAGTCGGTGTCTTCTGTCTCTCATTGCCCATTAGCAGTGATTGGCATGTTCCAGTAGGAAACACCGATCCATCACTGCGTGCTTTGCGCCTCCCCAGTTTTCTCTCCTGCGCAACGCTGCGATGAGTGCCAGCGTCAACGCCGCCGCCAGTTTAAGCGTTAGCGCCCGCTGCTTCACATCTACACATAGTTCCCTTTAGCGGGAGATGGTGTAATTTTTTCTTCTTTTATTCTTAATTTTTCGTATTTTTATGTTTATCTTGTACATTACTGTCATGATGTTGGGATAGCCTGCTCCAACGTAGCCTACCTTCCCATATTTTGTCAGATATATATAAAAAAAAGTTTATTGAACTCTGCCGTAGGGATCGGCCGGTAGCTTGACCAACGACTCAAATCAACGGATCTTGCGGGCGAACGAGAAGCGCCATCGAGCAATGCTCGGTATACAGACAGACCTGCGATGTCGGAGGAGATGATGACCCACTATAACGTTCGTTGTTCTTCACTCTATTATTATTATTATTATTATTATTATTATTATTATTATTATTATTATTATTATTATTATTATTATTATATAAACGACAAACAGTGAGTAGTTGTCTTATAAAGGGCGTCACTAACGTAAACGAGGCATGTTACTATTGATATTACACCAAGCGCACGTTTTCGAACAGCGCGTGATTTCATTGTTGGCTAAGTATTGTTAGCGAAAATAAACGTCTTCCGGGGGGCCAGAATTTGAGATAGATGCAAATAAATAGACAATATGAATATTCGGCTCGAGAGGAAATCTAATCCAAGACTTCGCACGCAAAACAGGTGTTCTACACTGTTTCGATAAAAAAGCACTATAATAATGTCTTGTAGTTCGAGGATCCCCCCTTCACACATTTAATATTGCGTGGCAGAAGTGTAGAATCGCACCAGCGTCGTACATTTTAATTTGCACAGTGAGTGGCTGCTGTGACAACCGACCGATTCCCAAGTGCACAGGAATAAATAATCAAACCGGCAGACGGCTGCAGGCGACGGGCCATGCCCTGACGTTACTGACTGACTTTTTTAAATAAAGTTTTCTCTCTCTCTCTTTCTTATTATCAGCAACACCATCAACAAAGAGTGCAGCTACGCATTTGGGCTTGTAGCCTTCCGGATCGAAGAAAAAAGAACTATGTCCTAGCGAGCATTTTGCATGCTGTACTTACAAAAGGCACTGTAGGACAGTTTGAAACAAAAATTAAAGGACACTTTGTACATTCCAAAGTGTGTTCGGCGAAAGCGTGTGGCCATTCCACTGACGGAAAGACGGACGGAAAGACCGACGGACGGACAGACGGACGGACAGACAGACGGACATCCGGACGGACGGACTGGACACCGGATGGACATCCGGACGGACGGACGGACAGACGGACGGACGGACATGCTGACCGACGGACGGACAGACGGACATCCGGACGGACAGACGGACATCCGGACGGATGGACAGACGGACATCCGGACGGACGGACGGACGGACGGACGGACATCCGGACGGACGGACGGACAGACTGACATCCGGACGGACGGACGGACAGACTGACATCCGGGCGGACGGACGGACAGACTGACATCCGGACAGACAGACAGACATCCGGACGGACGGACGGACGGACGGACATCTGGACGGACATGCTGACGGACGGACAGACGGACATCCGGACGGACGGACAGACGGACGGACGGACAGACAGACAGACATCCGGACGGACGGACATCCGGACGGACGGACAGACAGACAGACAGACAGACAGACATCCGGACGGACGGACGGACGGACATTCGGACGGACAGACGGACATCCGGACGGACGGACGGACGGACAGATGGACATCCGGACGGACGGACGGACGGACATCCGGACGGACGGACGGACGGACACCGGACGGACGGACACCGGACGGACGTGAGCATGAGACATTAAAGGCTTTCGCCTTAATAAAATTACACCATCTCCCGCTAAAGGGAACCATGTGTAGATGTGAAGCAGTGGGCGCTAACGCTTACACTGGCGGCGGCGTTGACGCTGGCGCTCATCGCAGCGTTGCGCAGGAGAGAAAACTGGGGAGGGGCATAGCAGGCAGTGATGGAGCAGTGTTTCCTACTGGAACATGCGAATCGCTGCTAATGGGCAATGAGAGACAGAAGACTCCGACTGGACACAGAGACCAGCACTCCGCTTTTAGTTAACGCGCACGCTGCGAATTTTTATTGTTCAACAACGCACAGGAGAAATCTCCTACCGGCACCACCTTGGAGGTCAAGATCCATTGCCATATATACGGGGTGGCCAGTGAACGGTTGTGCAGCGCGAGCAGTCGGTTTTTTCAACCAATGAACGCGCCCTAGCAGACGCTGCCTGCGTCGGCGTCGCGAGACGAGAGGGGGGTGAGCGTAGGAGAGGAGAGAGAGGGGGGGGACGCGCATGCGCAGTGGGAGTGTAGACGCCGCGGGCAGGAATGCCTAGAGGAGAGAGGGGGGAGTGTAAGAGGGGAGAGAGGAGGGGAGGCGCATGCGCAGTGAGGGTGTGGTTGCCGCGGGGAGGGATGCCTAGAAGAGAGAGGGGGGAGAGGAGGTTTTTTTATTTTTATTTTTGTTAAAGGGTTTGCGCATGCGCAGTAAGGGTGGGCACGCGGCACACCACCACCACCGGATTAAGCTTCGCCATAAGATGCTTCACATCTAATATATGTTACGAGCACAGACGTACCTTTCCTTGCGGCAGGGTGGATGTGTCCGCCGAGAAATTAAGCGAGGCTAGCGACTGTGAAGGTGAAGTGAACGAGGCTCGATTGCGCTAACGCGTTCTCCTCTTAAATTCTTTAATTGGTTTATGCGCGCTTCGAAAATTTCCTTACAGGTTATACGCGGAGGATAAAATGTTCTGTCAGTGCACGGATATATGAATGTTGCTCAATGTCTTGAATAATAAATAGCGCAGAAACTAACGAATTATGTTGAGCGATAACGGTGGTTTAGCGAAATTAGGTTCAGTAGCCTTGCGTCATCTCTAAAGGGAATCGAGTGCCCGAGCCTCCGTGTCCCGAGCTTATCAGGGGACGCCCTTGTACTTTGCAAAAGAATAACTCTTGTGTGTATATAATGTACATAGTCTCTGCGAGCGTCTTATGCTGTGAGCTCACGCGCTAGCTGGGTAAGGCGGTGTGGCCTCTCCCCCTTACACTCTCTCAGCAATCATGTGATGACGTCGGGGAACGAGATTCCTGCCGACGCGTGCTGAACCAACGCGTTGTATCCTAGTCAGAACGCGCTGGCACGCGCTACCACGTTCGGGTCTGCGTTCGGGTCTACGTTAACAAGAACATAAGCTCATAAACACAACACAAACTATAACACTCAATACGCAACATTAACGGAAACAGCTTGTCGAACCGATGCAAACGCGGTGTGCTTCGCATCGCCTCATGCTCCCCTTTGGCGGGAGATGGTGTCATTTTTTTTTCGCGTACTTTTCGAATAATTACCGCCAAAGGCAAAACGTTGCAGTACCAACACGTGTAAAAAGCGTAGTGTTTTTTTTAGGGGCGAAGCTCCTAAAGCCGCGGGTCTGTACATCCCTGTCTCTTGGTACGTGACCGCCTAGTTCTATGACAGACAGACAGACAGACAGACAGACAGACAGACAGACAGACAGACAGACAGACAGACAGACAGACAGACGCACGCACGCTTCGCCCCACTCATCACCATTCACTCCGTGGATATGCTGTAATTTTTTTATGTTCGTCATACAGTCATGTCACAAATAAAACGGAAAGGCGGGCTAGTTGGTTTGGCTGCATTATGACAATTTTTGCGCACACAACACGAAGACAAAACGAAGAGTTCACAAGGACCAGCGCAGACTATCAACTGACCTTTATTCAATAAGAAAACACATATATATACTCGCGACAAGCACCTCATGATCACTGCGCATGAGCAGACCGGCATGATATATTCCTTTGCGTAATAATAAGAAAACCTTTAACAAACACGTTGCACTATCACATCTTGTTCAGCAAGTCAATTTCGTTGTCATTTAGCGCTATGGATGGATGACTGACACATCTGCCTTCAAGTTTAGAGATATGCCAAGCTTCTACAATCTCTCTGGTTGTCTGATTAGGGTGAACATACAAAACATCAGCTTGATTGCACAAAGGACTACATGAATTCAATGAACAACGTGCACAATGTAATGCCAAATGTGTTGACGGCCTTCCCTTCAAATTTGCCAAGTGCTCTTTTAACCTAACATTCACGCATCGGCCAGTCTGACCGACATAACACTGGCCACATTTGAACGGGATCTTATACACTACATTTCTTTTGCACTCAACCACCCGGTGATCCAGACGCTTGGAACAGTTATTATTGATATTATTAGGCCTGTCATTGTACAGATTATTTACAGCAGGACACACGCCCCCTACTTTGTTTTTTGCCGAGAAAATTACCTTGACACCGTACCTAGCGGCAACCTTCTTAAGTTTATGGGAAAAACCATGCATGTAAGGGATTACAGAAATTTTCTTAGCTTCCCGGCTTCTTTGCACCTCTTTCTCCACAATTTTCATTTTCTTCAATAGCCTTTCGCTTGCAGTTAGAAGACACGAGGTAGGGTATCCAGCCTTTTCCAGCCGAAACTTCTGCTCCAGGAAAGATTCATTTAACTTGTGCTCGCACGTTTTTGTTACAGCTGAATGAAAACATCCCATTGCAATCCCATTTTTGACTATCCTTGAATGGGCGGAAGCATACTGTAACAAAGGCTTCTCCGTTCTCGGGGAATACTTCCAGCACAAATGGTCTATTCCGAAAATCAGCTTCACGTCTAGGAACTGTAAGCAGTTATCAATGGGCTGTTCAAATGTGAAATACTCGCTTCCTTGTCAACTAACGACCCATTTTACATCAAGAATTCTGAGGAGGTAGTTCGTTTTGTATCTGGTCTTAAAGAAGGAAGCTACAAAGGCTTCAGTGTTGACATTCAAGACTTATATTATTCTTTGCCACAAGAGGCTCTACTACAGTCTGTAAAAGAGTGCGTTGAACGGGACAACGATGAAGTGTCTTTCCGTAATAGCAGTGGAATGTCGCTAGAAACTTTTCTTGAAATACTTTGCATGTACCTGAAGAGCACAGTTGTACAGTTTAAAGATACACTGTTCCGTCAAAAAAATGGAGTTTGCATAGGATCCAAGGTAGCCCCTGTACTAAGCACAATTTTTTTTGAGCAGCATAGACAGACTTGTGAATTCAGATTTGGATAGCAAAGTTTTAAAAATATTCAGGTATGTCGATGATTATTTGATTTTGGGCTTGAACACGGATTGGAATGTGTTCACCTCAAGTGTCTTATAAACGTTCACGAAAAGAGGCAAAGGCCTAAATTTCACATTTGAACAGCCCATTGATAACTGCTTACAGTTCCTAGACGTGAAGCTGATTTTCGGAATAGACCATTTGTGCTGGAAGTATTCCCCGAGAACGGAGAAGCCTTTGTTACAGTATGCTTCCGCCCATTCAAGGATAGTCAAAAATGGGATTGCAATGGGATGTTTTCATTCAGCTCTAACAAAAACGTTCGAGCACAAGTTAAATGAATCTTTCCTGGAGCAGAAGTTTCGGCTGGAAAAGGCTGGATACCCTACCTCGTGTCTTCTAACTGCAAGCGAAAGGCTATTGAAGAAAATGAAAATTGTGGAGAAAGAGGTGCAAAGAAGCCGGGAAGCTAAGAAAATTTCTGTAATCCCTTACATGCATGGTTTTTCCCATAAACTTAAGAAGGTTGCCGCTAGGTACGGTGTCAAGGTAATTTTCTCGGCAAAAAACAAAGTAGGGGGGCGTGTGTCCTGCTGTAAATAATCTGTACAATGACAGGCCTAATAATATCAATAATAACTGTTCCAAGCGTCTGGATCACCGGGTGGTTGAGTGCAAAAGAAATGTAGTGTATAAGATCCCGTTCAAATGTGGCCAGTGTTATGTCGGTCAGACTGGCCGATGCGTGAATGTTAGGTTAAAAGAGCACTTGGCAAATTTGAAGGGAAGGCCGTCAACACATTTGGCATTACATTGTGCACGTTGTTCATTGAATTCATGTAGTCCTTTGTGCAATCAAGCTGATGTTTTGTATGTTCACCCTAATCAGACAACCAGAGAGATTGTAGAAGCTTGGCATATCTCTAAACTTGAAGGCAGATGTGTCAGTCATCCATCCATAGCGCTAAATGACAACGAAATTGACTTGCTGAACAAGATGTGATAGTGCAACGTGTTTGTTAAAGGTTTTATTATTATTACGCAAAGGAATATATCATGCCGGTCTGCTCATGCGCAGTGATCATGAGGTGCTTGTCGCGAGTATATATATGTGTTTTCTTATTGAATAAAGGTCAGTTGATAGTCTGCGCTGGTCCTTGTGAACTCTTCGTTTTGTCTTCGTGTTGTGTGCGCAAAAATTGTCATAATGCAGTCATGTCACGTCATATCACATTTGGTATATAGCCAGGAAACGAAACGGCTGCGAGCACGCCATGAGCGTGGCATGTAAGTCATGCCGCACATGACATCCGTGCCATAATTTGCATGTAAGGATCTGTTATTTGTGTTCGTCATACAGTCATGTCACGCCATATCAAATTTGGTATATATCCAGGAAACGAAACGGCTGCGAGCGTGCCATGAGCGTGGGACGTAAGTCATGTCATACATGACATACATGTTATGATTTTTATGTTAATACTTGTCATCTATATTTGTCACGCAGTAACATTGCATAATACCAATTTCAGTATATATCCAGTGAATGAAACGGCCGCAGGCGCACCATGAGTGTGGCATGTAAATCATGTCATAAATGGCATACATGTCATAATTGTTAATACCTGCTATTTATGTTCGTCATACACTCTTGACAAGCCTCAATATTTTTGGTATACCTTAAACTAAGAAACGGCCGCGAGAGCGCTAATAATGTGGATTGTAGATCATACCGTTCATGACATAAGTGTCATGAGTTTCATGTTATGACCTGTCATTTATATTCTTCATGCAGTCATGTCATGCCACAGCAAGTTCGGAATTTCATACCTTCAAATCTGTATGCCATCTCGGACACTTTTCGTATGACATCACTCAACACATAGATAGCATATAAGTCATTGATTGTAATTAACCCGAACTCCTAATTAATGAGAACAATAAACAGTACAAACCAATGATATGAAATTGTTATCTACCACCTTATCGTAACTGTTCACATTGAAACACTATATGTACTGTACTACATATGTGCTTCTACACTGAGAGCTTCCCCCATAAGTTTAAATTAAATGGTTAGATTAGTGATAAATATTTATTACGGTTATGAAATTCCTGATGCTTCATCCACATAATGTACGTCACATCTGCAGACTTTTGCTGAGTTTTTACCATGATCAACGTCCACTTTCTCATCGATTTACCGACAGGTGATTCTTTTACCCCTGTAATGCTGCTTTCCTGCACTATCGATTTGGAAAAGCTCTTCAGGAAAAAAATCCACCCAGCGTAATCCCACGAAATTGCAAACACAAAGACAGGTTGTCCTACCGTACATGTCACTAGAGTGCAATTAGCGAACACGTTATCGTTGCGCTACAATTAGCTTTTCAAAAATCACCCCATACATTTTCAATGGATGCACAAAAGTGTCTCGGGAAAAAAATCCAGCTGGCCGATTAAAACTAATCGCGTTGTACCACATAAGGAGGTTGTCAGCATTAAGTGGCTGAAGTGCAATTAGCGAAAAAATCAGGCATTGCTCAGTAATCATTTTTTGAAGAACGCTCCCCATAGAGTTACGCCCAGCGCTTCCCCTTGGGTTCGGCTTTGCCGCACTAGTCCATGTCCCAGATTGCTGGACATGGTAAGTGAACGTTTTTCAAAAAATAAACCAGTTGTTAGATTGCGCCCGTTTGCGTATCTCTTCTGTGTCCCCGTGTGCCTGCGCAAATATTTCAAGTCCGAAATTGGCTGCAGTGGGGCAGGTCTGAGAACGACGACTGCCGACGCCTTCACTATTCGCAAGGAAGACGTCATGCGCCCCTGCGGCGAGCGCGAACAGTTCAAGAAACGGTAGCGCGGCAGGATATCTCATGCAACAGAGCATGGCGTGTTTACAGCCGAAATCTCTGGATAAATTTTACTTTCTACACAATGACTTGTAAAAGATGAACTGTGAGCTATTCCACAAAAAAAATATTTCCTTTGATTTTCCTTTATTGATACCCTAAATGGCAAAGGCATCACAATGGGAAGTCAGAAGAAAATTAGAGGTGAATGCAAGCAAGAAGCGCAGAAAACAATAAATGAATACACAAGTTCTTCGGCCCTGTAGATTGTATATGCCAGCAGTGGCGCGATATATGGAAATAATGCTATAGTAAATATATTTCCCATCATTCCGGCTATTTGTACGTATTTCGAAAAGTACGCGTGGTGCGCGGAGTTTGTTATAACTTTGATCTAGGTTAGCGTATTTAGAACAATGGCAATAAATTTGTGTTTTTCCTCTATTTCTTTTGCCGGTGCAAGGTTCTACTATACTGAAGACAGGTGCTACATATCCAGGAGGGTGTATGATTGGGTTTGATGTAAAGATTTGCTTTAAATTTCAATAGAGAGCGCAATAGAAATAAAGTGAAGAGAGCGTTCTGTTCTCTGTGTCCTCTGTTCTTATTGCGCTGCCTGCTGAAACTGAACTCATGCTGCAAATAACTTTTTTTGCTGCAATATCCGCTACCATGGGCTTTGGTAGGGGCATGCAAAAGTCAAGCTCACCAACATCTGTTCCCTACCCAAGCCACACAAGCACTCGCCACCTCCCCCCACCGTGGTGCAACACGCGTTTGCACCGTCCAAGACAAAATTCTGTCGATGGCCATGTCCGCTACCGAACGCTCTTGATTATTCGCATTGTATTTGCTGAAAAAAATATGCACAGTGTACAGCTGATGAAGAGCCGTTCATCGTACCCAGTAGATCCTGTCAACTGCTACCACAGTGAGGCCCTTTTGTACAAGGGATTACCGTAGAATAAAGCATACGTGTTAGCGTAGCGTGCGCCAACAAAACGTAGACATTTGCTACTTAAAACGCCTTGCTGTCGATTCCATGTTCGGGCAACACAACCTTGATTCATCGCTCGGGCCTTTGTCGGGCCCGATCTGCGGTCGGGCCAGGTAGGTCAAAATTTTTCTCGGGTTCGGGCCGGGCCCGGATCTTGCTTTTGAATGAACGGGCCGGGTTCGGGCGGGTAAACTTCAAAGATTGCCGGGCTCGGGCCAAGCCCGGGCCGAGAAGCACGGCCCGTGCAGTGCTCTAGCCTGCAGTCGCTGGCTCCTCAAGCCGAGAGCGAACGCCCAGCCGACTTTCGGCAGGCGAAGAAGCGTCGATCGCCATAAAGGGCGGGGGGGGGGGGGGGGGGGGTTGCATTGTTCGAGCAGCAACAGGGAACTTTGGTCATAAAGTGCTTTGTTCCGCAGAATCAGGGAACGTTTTATTGATGTATTCCGCAGTATTTCACAATTGGACCGCTCCTAATCTGTCGATGACTTCGGACACACATGCCATCAAATCAGTCGGAGAAAGGGTCTAATAATGACCACATGATTGTTCCAGCTAAGTTCTTTATAGAACGTTTCACGAAATATGGGGTGTTCGAAAATCCTGGTTCATCCGCGCCTATCTTCATTTCAGTTGAAGTCCGTGATTTCTTGCCTTTTCGCGGGCACGCAGCAAGATTTCCCTTGCTGTCACTTATTCGCAAACAGGTTGCACACGCCCACTCTCTAAGTTTTCGTAGTTTTTTCGTTACGAAGCTCTCGCTCAAAAACTGGTTTGTTAGTTATAGATTGCTCAGTGCTCTGCTTAGGAAATAAGGTTTGCCATGTCTGCAGTTCGCTTGTCACATACAGAAATTATGAGCAGGAGTTGCCGAAAGACTCCATAGCGCCATTCCGACTCTTACGGCGTAAAGATTAAATCTTTCATTCCACACTAAATGCTCTGCACGCGGCAACAGGTAGGATTTCAACAGCTGTACGACGGACACCATAAACCTAAAGCTTACCGAGAAAAGTTAGACCATAATCTTAATCACCCTGACGCAACATTTCACCACATGAAAATGGTGGCCAACGTGAGATGGCGCACCTTGAATAAAATGTCATGTTCAATTACAAGAACAAGATCAGAAGTCCAGCGCGCGTAATGTTGTTTCGCCAGGAACAAGACGTTCTGAAACAAGTATTCTTCTCCATTAAGCAGCATGTTTTCCCTTTTGCAGCATCGGATTTGCGTTCAACAATACTAGGGACCAAACAGATAAAATTCTTCTCATGCAGCTGTTGCACCAGCAGCGGGATCGCTGCGTCCAGCACCTCCACCTGGCGGACTTCCACCTGTCATGGGGGGTTCCCGGAGTGCCGGGTAAGTAGGTCAACATTCACGAAGACTGTATGCTTATTTAGAATAACATGGAAGGTGGACGAGCACGTGGTACGTGTCTTTAAGACAAGCCTGATGAGACAGAATCAGCGCAGCTCTATCCTACGCAAAATCTTGTCCAGTTACAGCTCACATTTTCGTGTGCATGAATTACTCTTGAAGGTAAACAATAGACCCAGGTCTGTCTGGTTAAGCAAACTGAAAAAAACTATTTTTATCTCCAACCAAAGTAAAACACGTGAGAACACGTAAAAGCCCGACGTTTCGAAACCAAATTGATTTCTTCCTCAGGCGGGACTGTGGCGGCGTTGCAGCGGCGTTTTGGAGGCACTCGCACGTCGGTTAATGAGCCCACATGTTGCCGTGTCCGTGCGCATACACTGGGGGGGATATGCCACGACTCGAGTCTTCTCCTCCAGTTCGTCTCACTTTCTAGGATGGTCGTGATGTCGAAATTTATCTTGTGATCAAATGTCTCGGAATGTTCGGCGACGGCGCTGCGCTCTTTGCTCAGCTTCCGGACATCGTTGAGCTGCCGTAAAAACACTCGTACCCATTATTCTAATCGGGCTAGCGCCGGTATTTTTAAGTATGCTTGGTGCGATATAAAAAAGGATATTTAGAAATAATGAAATGAAATCAAAAGTTCGACGAAAACTCGTCTGGCCGGGAATAATCATGGTGAAAAGGTAAAAGGAAGACGCCCACAAAAAAAAAAAAAAAAAAAACACGTTAAGAGATGGTGAACAAGGCCCCCCGTACCGGATCCGAAACGTCTGCCATTTTTAAAGCGTTCTTTAGTCGGCGTCTTCCTTGTACCTTTTGACATAGAAATATTACACACTAGTCTTAAAAATATAATCAGAAGAAATTCACGTGCAAGAGCTCGAGGGCCTATGCAACCACCCCGCCCAGCACCTCTAGCTGTCATTCCGCCAGCTGGAATGCGCGGCCAGAATGCACAGGGTGAGAAGGTCCACTTATAGGCATGTCACATGCCCACAAGCACGCAGATGCTATTTGCACTAGCTCGCGTATGAAAGCTTTATGACGTCTAGTCTTCCACAGTAGGTGTTGTTCCCTTCTACGCAGCTTTTATTGTAAAAGGGTGAACTTGTCGGCTAGTTTGTTGATCATATTGCAGGAACAGCTCAAAGACCAGGACAGAAAAGGTGTCACGTTATCTCGGAAGCGCTTGCAAGCCGGATGCAAATGAGAGAGTCGGGAGACGTAAGTGGCACAGCAAACCGACTTTATCACACCAAAAATGAACGCAAAAAATACACAAGCCAAAACCGAAAACGTGCACACAAAAAAAACTCCGTTAGAAAACGAAACTGAACTAATCACAACTGGCGTTAGGTTCAACTCGAGTTCCGTTTGGCTACTATGGCTTCTCCGAGCCTACTCGCTAAACATGTCTCGAGCCATAATCGAACGTCTTACTCTTCCATCAGAACTGTCAATTGGGCGAGTTGGTGTGCTTCCATCTTGAACGAATATTAGCGCGACAAAAACGAGGACGAGAGTCTGTCTTTTCATTTCTCGTCCTTGTTTTTGTCACGCTAATAATCGTTCAATATGTCTTACTGTTCGTAATGTCCGCGCGGCTTTCCCGTCGCTGAAGTACTGGGAGACGTCTCACGGTCGTTGTCGTCGATCTGCGTCGATCAACATTCGGCACGTGCCTCGTGCGCTCTTTACTCATGACACTGGCCCCCCTTTTTTAGCAGTTTTTTTCTAAAAATAACTGCTGGCTTCTTCCTCCTTGGGGTGTCGGCCTTTCTTTCTGCTGGTGTCATCACTCGGGCACGGGCTCACTCATCACTCTCCATCACCACACGTTTTCATGATATTCACCTGTCACAACATCACACTATAGCGCAATTCACTGCATAAGCACATCATAAATCTAGTGACTGTTTCAATAGTTCACTGTCCAGAACACTCTCGTCACCAATTTATACAATACGGCTTGACGATGTCTTAATCCATGCCTTGATCAGCACATACAGGGTGTTTCAAGAAATGTGTCCACTATTTTTAAAAAATCAGGAAAATGCGGTATTTGCTCGCTGTCTTCACAGTTGTTTTTCTGTAGCGGCAGGCATCTCAAGATGGTTGAAGACATGATTTGGAACAGTAATTAAGAAAGTTAAATTAATTAACTTTTTAATTAGCTGAGTTAGGTGGTTAAGTCCAATGGGAGAACTGAAGTACTTCGTGCGAAGAACCCATTTCAGGTTTGAGATTTCGAAAAAGCGGCCTCTATTAATTATTGTGGCGTAATGAATTTCAAGCGAATTCAGCGGCAAAACCGAAACCGAAACGCGGAAGAGCGCAACTGCCACATCCGTCTGAGACGTCCACAATGAGTGAACATCATTATATCAACCATCAATTGACTTCTTGGTGTGCCTGTGTGGGCTGCGCTTGCAGTAGTAGCACGCATGACGCACATACGTTAGCGAACAGGGACGCACTGCAGCTCTGTAACCGTTGTCTTGAACAGTGGCGTCATTCTAGTCGTCTGCTTGTTGCGCTCATCGGTGCTTGGGTTTCTCTTTCGCCATTGAATTAGCCTGAACTTCATTACGCCACAATAATTACAATAATTAATAGAGGCCGCTTTTTCAAAATCTTAAAGCTGAAATGGGTTCTTCGCATGAAGGACTTCAATTCTCCCATGGGACTTAACCACCTAACTCCGATAATTAAAAAGTTAATTTAACTTTCCTAATTACTGTCCCAAATCATATCTTCAATCATCTTAAGATGCCTGCCGTTACAGAAAAAGCAATTGTGAAGACAGCAAGCAAATAATGCATTTTGCTGATTTTTAAAAAATAGTGGACACATTTCTTGAAACACCCTGTATATTGGCAACGACTTTGCACAAAGCGCTTTACATCTTTATGCATTCCTGGCTAAAATGCCTCCCTAGCCACTGCTCTCCATAGGTTCTTATCATTCCTGAACGCATTAGCATAACCGTCCTCAAAAATAGCCTTTCTATAAGCTACTGGTATCATGAGTTGCCTCACTCGTTTCTCTTCCTTCCAGTACTAGCAGAATACCAAATCCTTTACAGAGACATATGACACTCCGTCTCTGGCGCCTTCTCTCATTGGTTTACATCCGATTCTCTCTACCGCGTACCTCAGTGTTCTGTCATTCCTTTGTTCTTTAGAGAAATCCTCTGAGGCTACGCCTACATGCTCGACAATTGGCAGGCTACTCTCGCGTTGTCTTTCACTGCCTACACTGCTCTGTTTAGCCTCTGAGTTATCTGGGCTTTCCTTCGCCTTCTCTTTTTGATGCCCTGATCTGCTTGCTTGGGATATATACCTGTCCGCGCTGGGTCACTGACCCTCCGCGCTCCTGGCCTCTTTCCTATGATCACGTCATAGATGGGATCTTCCATACGCTTTGCAGTCAGTTCGCCTACGAAATAAGGAGTATCTAGCCTTATTTTCGCCTCGGGTAACCTCGTATTGGACCCATCTACGATGACCACTGTTCCCACTCTCCCCGCAAAGTCTTTTTCATTTACCAAACTTCTCCTCACTAATACAGTGTCTGCTCCAGAGTCCCTCAACACTGATACTCGTTTGCTGTTACCGTTCCTTCTACTACTGGCCTATCACTGCCTGTCGACATGTCTAGTACTGCACTGACCACCTCTGGTTTTTCTTCTGAGTTCAGCGCACATGAGGTACTTTCGCCTGACCTAGACTTACATTCATTGGCCTTGTGTCCCCTTTTTTGGCCTAACTGGTAGATTACTGGTGGTTCCTTTTGACTACTGCTTGTGCGGCAATTCCTAGCTATATGCCCGAGTCAGTTGCACATGAAACACTGCTGCTGTGTCCTTGGCTTTCTTATTGGAGCCTCACGTGTGTACTCTACTTCTTTGGGGTTGTCGTTCTCCCTTTTTCTAGATTCTTTAACCCTTGTGCTTCTAAAAACTGGTTGGCCTGCTTAGCCATATCCTCTACCGTGTGTAGCTTTTTCTCTTTAAAAAACATAGCTGACTTGCTGCTACACCGGTCTAGGAACTGTTCAGCCACTATTCTATCGCGGACTCCTTCATACGTTTTTTTCCGCCTCCGACAGCTGAATCCAGCGATCGAAATAGTTGGCTAGACGGCACACAAACTGCTTCCCAGTTTCAGCATCTTCGGACTTACACGTCCGAACTTATCGCGACATCTTTTGGCAGTTAGCCGGAATCTCTCTAATAAAGTTTTCTTTACAAGGTCATAGTCCAGAGACTCTTGAGCCGGCATGTGATCAAACACGCTTAACGCCTTTCCCACCAGACAAAAGCTCAACGCACTTGCCTAATGACTCCTCTCCCAGCCTTGCTCAATGGCGATCCTTTCGAATCGATGCAAATACGCATCAAGGTCGTGCCTTCGTTCATCAAAGGACGCCATGAGCTTTCTTGGGCACACCATCTTTGGTCTGGGAACCGGCGAGCTAGCCGACGCTGTCGTAGGAGTGCTCGCGTTACTCACGTCGTTACGTGAACTAGCATTTATCTCTGTTAATCTGACCTTTAGTTCGAGAATCTCGTTCTCGCGTTCATGCTGTTCACGCGCTTTCTGTTGTTCACTTCGCTCCGCATTCTCGAAAAATTTCACTCTCCTCCTTGCTCAAGTGTAAGTCCTTGGCCACGGCCGTCAACTTCTTCCAATTGATCCTTGCAACCCCCCGACGATACGTGACTGGGCCAAAAGATGGAAAAGTCCTGGCACAGGCTCGCCAAGTATTGTGTCACGTTATCTCGGGAGTGCTTGCAAGCCGGATGGAAATGAGAGAGTCGGGAGACGGAGGTGACACAGCAAACTGACTTTATCACACAAAAATGAAAGGAGACAACAAACGAAAAAATACACAAGCCAAAACCGAAAACATGCACACAAAAGAACTCCGTTAGAAAACGAAACTGAACTAATCACAACTGGCGTTAGTTTCAACTCTAACTCGAGTTCCGTCTGGCCACAATTGCTTCTCCGAGCCTATTCTATAAACACGTCTCGAGGCATAATCGAACGTCCTACTGTTCGTAATGTCCGTGCGGAGCAAAGGCACACTTTCCCGTCGCTGAAGTACTGGGATACGTCTCACAGCCATTGTCGTCAATCCGCATCCGAGCTACTTGTCTCCCTTGCTCGTACTCTGGTCGCCGTCCCGTTTGTCCTCGGACTTGAAAGGTTAGGCCCAGCCATACAGGCCTCTGCTCCTTGACTGCCGATCAAACCGACGACGTGGCGCTCCGGGATTGTTGAGTGGTTGGCTGCCGTCCGGTCAAGAAGTGGAAGCACTGCTGGTGCGTCGGAAAGTGCTGTGGTGAGGCCATTGCAAACCCGGGGAGCCTCGCTGGTGACCTAACCAGGTCGACGGTGCTTCCCAAGCCTCTCACGCTGCCTTCAGATCCCAGCTCCCGCTGCTCGCCGCGAGTGCGACGCTGACTTCCTGCGACTTCTTCCTCCGGCCGTCGACCGAACAATGCCGTCTCTTCTTCTTGGGTTTTCCACCACGGCTTGGGTCGCGTGCCACGCGCCCTTCGCCGACGAATCACGTGCGTGGACGTGGCAGCGGAGTACACCATCGGGTACTTTTCCGTGGCTCCGCACACCATCGCCACTAGCAGACATTGGACACGTGCCTATTGCGCTCTTTACTCATGACCAGCTCATGACAAAAGGCGAACATACAACCACACGTAGCGCTGACTGGCAACTGAAGTTTATTGAGGCGAAGAACATAAATACATGTCCACGTATCAGCTGTCGTCAATGAAATCAAGAACAGACAAAAGCAGCAAAAGCAGAAAAACGAAAAATGATATCAAATGTTCTCCGATGCGAAAAAGCTTTGAGCGCATGACAGCAATGGCTAACGTGATTCGCCAGCAGAAAGATACACGATTTCCTTGTCAGTTAATAGAACAGAAGGAGTGCTTAGCTGCTTACACCTCTATCCTTTAACATGACAATTTTGTGGGCTTCGATTATTTCACGCGTTAGTTGATTCCGGTTGGTGGCTAACACTTCACATTTGCCGAATTCAGGATTGCAGCCGCACTGTTTACAGTGCATTCCAAGAAATTGTGTCTGTCCAGTGCGCTCAAGAAGTCTTGTAATCATTGCAAAAGTGATAGCGTTCAAGGACAGGTGTCAAGATTGATCAAGGCCGGTTATCCCCTCAACGTGCTTGTGTCCGTCGCTCAGAAGATATTGAAAGAGATTAAGTCCTGCAAGGCTCCGTCACTAGGAAGAACCCAAAATCTAGATCAAAAGCGTCCCCACAAGGCCACGGCAATACCGTATATACACAAAGTGTCCCATAATTTGAAGCGAATAGGCAAACGTGCGGATATAACAGTGGCTTTAACAGCACTAACAAGATTTCCAGGCTGTGTAGTAATGTAAACAACCGCACCTATGACGGTGTTCAATGCAACACGACACATAAATCCCAGTTTTTTCGTTATGTTGCGAATGTAGTATACAGAATACCATTAACATGTGAAAAAGAGTGAGTTGGTCAGACTGGCCGCTGTTTGCATGAGAGGCTTCGCGAACGCCAGTATAACGTAAAAAGAGCTATCAGCGCCCATCTTGAAATGCAATGTAAACAGTGCGGCTGCAATCGCGAATTCGGCAAATGTGAAGTGTTAACCACCAACCGGAATCAACTAACGCGTGAAATAATCGAGGCCCACAAAATTGCCATATTAAAGGATAGATGTGTAAATACTCCTTCTTTTTTATAACTGTCAAGGACATCGTGTATCTTTCTGCTGGCGAATCATGTTAGCCATTGGTGTCATGCGCTCGGAGCTTTTTCGCATCGTAGTAGATTTGATATCATTTTTAAAGACGATAGTCTTTCTTGGGATACTTATACGGAGAAATTTTGGTCTGTCTGTCTGTCTGCCTGTCTGTCTGTTTCTCTGTTTGTCGGCACGTCACACGATTCAGCCACCCGGCCAAAGTTTAACCACTTTCTCAGCGCCCAGCCATCTTGCACAAGTATTTTTGTTCATACTTGTGAACATTGTCGATCAAAAAGCAAATGTTACGCATGTCTGAGGAGCAACGTCAATAAATAAGTAGTCTCTGGTATGTTTCTTTATAAGAAAATACATAGATACGTAATTATGAAGACCCCAGCGTTTCTTAGGCTGCGCTCAAAAAGCGACGCTATGCACGAAAAAGCCCTCGGCCGACGATATGTTGCTGCTGGGTTCTGCACAAGGTGATGTTTCTCGACAGCACTGCCAGATGGCGTCCATGTCTCACGCAGCGCCTCTTCTATTTTATCAAGGCCAGCCAGATGCGGCCGATTCGACATAGAGAAAGCGCTGTCTGAGGCAAGGCAAAACAGTGTAGTACGGCCGGCAGAAGACTGTCGTCTTTCGACGACATTTGCGGCGAAGCACGCAGATACGCGGCCAATTTTTTTTCTTCGTTTCCTTCTTTTGTCTCTTCTTGATTTCATTGACGACGGCTGATACGTGGATATGTATTTACATTCTTCGCCGCAATAAACTTCAGTTGCGAGTCAGCGCAAGGTGTGGTTGTATGTGTGCCTATTCTGTCCAGGTCTTTGCGCTGTTTACCCTAGAATTTTATTCTAGCATTAGTAATGTATTATTCAACTATAATGCGTTTAGCTAAAAAGCAAGGCGCTTTAGATGCCCCGCATCCGGGTCCATAGTTTAGCAAAACGTTTTCTTGGGCTAGTTGGGTCATGAATTCTGAAGGAAAAATTGTAGCGCAAAGCAACACACTGACAGAGAAAGAGCACGGGATAGCGCCAGTCCCGTGCTCTTTGTCTGTCCGTGCGTTGGCTTCGCGCTACCATTTTTCCTTCAGAAGTCCATAGTTTACTTCGAGTTGCTACAATTGAATTTTGCGCTGCCCTCTTATCAATCAAGGAAGATCATTAAAAATAAGAAAAACAACGTAGCGAAATATTAAAGCAAACATCGTTCACAGTAAAGCTTCTCATGCCGGGGTGCAACAGTGTCAAGAATACCGCGTACAGAACTTCTCCCGGCCTATCGCCACCTGCGGTGGATGCGCCCAGACCACCTCGTGAGCGGGAGGAGAGCGTTTATACACACCGCCGATGGAAGTATGGAAGCATTTTGTTCTTCACTGCAGATGAGTATGTGAAGTCGAGCTTCTGGAAAGGCAAGCAGGGATAAAGCCCACTTAAAAAAAACAGGTTCTCATGCAAACGAAGAGAAAAATAACTGCATTGAGGAAACACTCAATGAAAGGTTTTACCGGATGAGGCCCAATGAAAAAGCACACCTTCCGTTTAACAAATAGGTCTGCGTCGATGGACAGCGGCGCAGTTTAAGTAACAACGCTTTCGTTTGGCGAGTTATCGGATGAGTTAGTCCACAAGTGGCCGATCTGAACGGCGTAGCTGTAACCAAAGACGACGGCGCTGCATGCCAGCACTTGTGCGTGCGGCTGTTCGACTGCGTGCCCACCTCGGCGGAACAGTGGTTACGGTACTCGGCTGCTGACCCGAAAGTCGTGGGTGTGGTCCTCACCGTGGTGGTCGCATTTTGGTAGAGGAGCAATGCTAGAGGCTGGAGTACAGTGTGATGTCCACGCACGTTAATGAACACCGAATGGTCGAAATTTGCGGAACCGTTCATTACGGTGTCCCTCGTAATCATATAGTGGTTTCCTTATGTAGAAACACAGATCTTCTTATTATTGTTCGACTCCGTGGTGTTTCGTCCAGCACACTTGTCAGAATTTGCCAGTTCGCGTTCGTCCTGACGAAGTTCATCTCGCGCACTTTTGGAACGTGTGCATATATGACTGATGCGGCGCTCAGGACGAAGACTCAAAAGCACTGACAGAGTCATTCTGAAAATACAGGAAAACAAGACCGACGATGGCAGACATGCGCATAGGTAAGAAAGTAAGAATTTCATCTAATATCTACAGTCACAGTTTCACCGCAAGGCTGAAACAGTGAATGCGATAGCAACAAATTGTAATGTTATACGGAGTGAGGCTGGTAGCTAACCCTTGTGGATCCGATCTCACACAACTCTACAAACGCTGGTGTCAAAGAATACGGCCGCTCAAAGCACATTTTTTGCACTGTCTCTTCGCGTTGAGAGCGCAGCACGTAGAAAGATATACGAGCCGCCCGCTGACGGGAGCCGAGATAGCCAGATAACGCGGGAGCCAGCAACGACGCGCTGGTAAAAACAAAGGCGCAGTTGCTGCTCAAGAGACCCCCCCCGCCCCCCTCTATTCATACTCGCTAAACACGAGCGGGGCGTTTCCTCTCTGCTTGAGCATTTGATGGCCAGTCTAACAGGCGGGGGATCTTATCGCATGAGCCTCGGAGAGACGGAGATGGGCCGGCTTGTTTGATCTCCGCTTCAGACGCGTTCGTCGCAACCGCTCGCGCGCTATTACCCGCGGGTAGAACGTATGATGCGCTGGGCGATGTTATCAATTTGGACTTTATACTGGACACGACGGCGACTGCGACGGCAAAAACCCGTTGAATGCCCATATCGTTGTTATCGAAATAATACGTGTCACTTAACAGTAAATGTGCCAAGCAGGTAGGCAAGTTCCTTGTCTGCTATGGGGAAACCGACTCATGGCTAACGCATGCCTTTGTCATTCTTTTGATGGAAAAAGCTCCGATGACTTCACGGGTTAATTTGCAACTGTGCTTAGAAAGTAGATGCGCATCCACAAGCACAAGAAAGCAGCCACATGTATTACAATGCTATACAAGATGCGAGGAGTCGCTTTTTCAAAGAATGATTACGCTCCCTAAAGCGAAGGCAAACATATGTGGAGCTATGTCCCGCGTATGATTTCCCGCAAGTAACTCGGATGAACTGGTTCCATTCTACCGCACATTTAATGCCTCCTTTCCTCAGCCTGTCACAACCGCATGTCCACTACAATAAGGCCGCTAAGTATGCACCGCAAATAACATGAAGTTCCCCAGAAACCTCAAAAGAGAGAAGAAGTATTCTTGTCTTCATCGGCGTTTTGTACCGTTTGCTCGCGTGGCATAGGCATGGCCATTACAATGGAAACATAGAAGCCTGGCATGAAGGTGGGCCAGAATTGAATCAATCAATCAATCAATCGATCGATCGATCAATCAATCAATATGTCAATCAATCAATTTGTCGCTTCTATTTTATTTTCACCTCGAAACGAGGAAACATGACTGAAAGATAGGGTAATGTTTCATAGAGTCCCGCCCCCTTATACATTTCACAGTAGAGCATCGCAAAGTGCATCAGTTTAAAAA
The DNA here is from genome assembly GCA_030522465.1 of Rhipicephalus appendiculatus. NCBI lineage: Eukaryota > Metazoa > Arthropoda > Arachnida > Ixodida > Ixodidae > Rhipicephalus > Rhipicephalus appendiculatus. The sequence continues at coordinate 205,022 of JALIZH010029954.1, forward strand.
TAAGTAATGCTTGGAATGACACACACTTTTATGCAAAAAGGAAAACGCGCATATATACACACACATATGCAAAGATATTCACATATGCAGACAAGGAAACATTCTAGATATCGGTGGAATATGCACATCTAAACCTACAAACCATGCACGCACAGGAATAGGTGCGAAGATTCTGGATTTGTGAAGCTTTCATGCTAACACACATGAGTGAAGAGACACTATAGTAGGTTCCAACATAATAAATGAAAGCGCCAACCACAGCAATCGCTGTTCCACCCAAAGAGAGTTCGCGTAGATACCCTGTCCAATCGCATTTTCTGATTTCGGTGACGTCAGTCACTTTCCCCGCATTTCGGGATACAGGTGACTTTCCCATGCAGACCCCATGTTCTCGTCGCCAATTATGCGACACTAACGTGTCTGCGATAACATTGACGGGTGGGATAAGAACCGAGTGCAAAGAGAGTGAAAGAAAAAGAGAAAGGACAAGAAAGACGCAGAAAGAAACCGAGAAGTTCTTGGCGAAAACAGTTGGTTGGCAACGCGGGATTGGGACGTCACCGCTCGGCTATCTGGCACCCTACCAGAGCATAGAATAGCCTTGCAGTCTATAGTACAGCAAGTGTGTAGCAAAGGGAAGTGAGAACGACCAGGAGGGAAAGAAGAGAGAAAGAAGCCTAGCGTAGAAACGAGGAGGACGAGTGAAATAGGGGAAAAGAAAGCGAAGGACAGACGCACAATGAACGCAAGAAAGAAAGAAAAAAGAAGAGAAAAAAAAATCATGAAGCGAGGTAATAGACGCAGAGACAAAATAGAGCAAGAAATATACAGAGAAAGAAAGACAAAATTAGAAACGAGCGGACAAACATACACAGAACAAAGAGATAGGCGACAAAAAACAAAGCAAAGAGAGCGCGAAAGACAGAAAATAAACAGAAACAAAGGCCGCCCAGGTTCGCAATTTCGTTCAGGCTTAGCACCACTAGTGCAAAGCTGCAATTATTTTTGGCGCCATTTGTTACAATAAAGTGTATAATGCAAATATTTTTCCAAGTAACTTCTATGGGCTGAAGTGTCGGCGAAGAAGCTTCCCGCTAAGTCCGCGTCGGCGTTTCGGCGTCCAGGCCCACACACGGTGATCGGTTAGGTATTCCATGTGGCGTCGTCGAAGATTATAGACGGCTTCGATACTCTGCTGGTTCTTGATACGGCGGAGGGCAAGCTGCCAAGCTTCTTCGACACGTTGCAAATAAATGACGCCGTCGAGATTGTCTTTGTCGGTGGCAATGGGTAGCATTGCATCGAGCCTAGTTGCCGGGCTCCATCCGTAGACCATATTGTTCGCCGTCATCTCCATCGCTTCTTATACGGCGGTGTTGTATAAAAAGGTTACGTATGGAAGGATGACATGCCATGTATTGTGTTCGACGTCCGAGGTACTTACATGGCCAGCATATCAGCGATGGTCTTTATTTAGAGACTCAGTGAAGTCGCGTACGCATTTGGGCTGGTTGGTTCATGTTTACGGAAGTGAAAAACAGCGCTAAAATGACGGGACGTGAAAGGACACAGGACAGGGCGCTGACTAGCAACCAAATATGTTTATTTCGTCAGTCAGCATACATATATACCACACCACTATCACGATGACACAAACAAAAGATTTTTGAGCCTGCGCAGAGGCAATCAAATGATCACTTTGACAGAAATTCTACCTCCTTCGGAAGGAGGGAAATGGAAGGGAGGCTAACACATGCCTCGCCACTATTAATAATATGAAAAGCTTCTGAAATGAGACGTGCACGTTCATCATGGTATGGTATCTTTAAAAGAGGGGTGGCAACCGCAGTTGTTACAGTGAAGAGAAAGCTGACTATCTGTGGCGCGTTTTTTAACCTTGTTTGAATGCTCGCGCATGCGGTCATTAGCACAACGACCCGTTTGCCCTACATAACACCGTCCGCAGGAAAGAGGAAGTTGAACGCCTGAAGCTTGCAGGTTTTTCAGGCAACGCTTTTGACTAGTATTGCTGAAAGCCTAGTAGCAGACTGTAAGGACAAGCGCTCGGCCGCTGTGCAGTCCGAGACAGACCGGCAGAAAAGTGTAGCAGTTATTCCCTATGTGCATAAGGTAGCGCACAATCTAAAAAAAGTTGTCGCCAGGGCAGGCGTTAAGCTGCTATTTTCTCCCAAAACAAGCTCGGTAGCCTGTGCCAGCACGTCAATCGGGAGGCACAAAACAAAAAAGGATGTACTAAGAAGCACAGGCAGAAGTTTGTGGAATGTCGTCAGGGCGTCGTCTACAAGATTCCTCTTTCCTGCGGACGGTTTTATGTAGGGCAAACGGGCCGTTGTGCTAATGACCGCATGCGCGACCATTCAAACAAGGTTAAAAAACGCGCCACAGATAGTCAGCTTTCTCTTCACTGTAACAACCGCGGTTGCCACCCATCTTTTAAAGATACCCTATTCTTGTCAAATTACCATGATGAACGTGCACGTCTCATTTCAGAAGCTTTTCATAGTGGCGAGGCATGTGTTAGCCTCCCTTCCATTTCCCTCCTTTCGAAGGAGGTAGAATTTCTGTGAAAGTGATCATTTGATTGCCTCTGCGCAGGCTCAAAAATCTTTTGTTTGTGTCATCGTGATAGTGGTGTGGTATATATGTATGCTGACTGACGAAATAAACATATTTGGTTGCTAGTCAGCGCCCTGTCCTGTGTCCTTTCATGTCCCGTTATTTTAGCGCTGTTTTTCACTTCCGTAATCAGTGAAGTCATTCATTTGGCGGTAGTATGCGGTTTTCCGGCGGGGACTTGTCTGGCTGTACCTCAGAATCGCCGGAGTTTGGTCCGCAGTAAAATCCGTACCTCTATCGGTGATGAGGACATCTGGGGCGCCATGAGGCAGGACGAACTTGGCTAGCTCGGCGGCACTGTCTCTGGGCAGAGCTCTTGTGTCAGCGTAGCGGGTAAGGTAGTCTGTAGCTACGACAATCGACGTTTTGCCGCACGTTGACGTCGGGACTGACCCCAGCGAGTCCATGCCGATCTGTTGGAAGGGTACACGAGGTGGGTCGAATGCTTGAATCGCGCTGGCCTTGTCGGCGGTGTCTTGCGTCGCTCACAGTTTCGGCATGTCCTTACGTTACGAGCGACTTCGGCGGCTAGGCACGACCAGTAGTGCTTCTCCCGTATTCTTGGGAGCGTGCGGGAAACACCACTGTCTCCAGCCGTCTGGTCGTCGTTTAGGGCCTGGAATACTTCTGGTCGCAGCTCAGAAGGCACCACGAGAATCTACTTAGCTCGAAGTGGCGAGAACTTATTTTGGAGAACGCCGTTCCCCAAGAAAAACGACGCCACTACTCGCTTGAATAATTTCAGAACAACGCTGGTCCTGCCTTCGAGGTATTCGTTAAGGCCCCTGACTGCCGGGTCTGCTCGCTGTGTTTCAGCAAGGTCGTTCGCACTTATGGATGACCTTGAACTCGAACAACCGTCTGATATTATAAAGGCAGTCTTTTGTTGGTCTCTCTCGTCGACTTCCATTTGCCAGTAGCCGGTCTCGAGTTCCATCGACGAAGAGCACATGACGTTGTGGAGTGGATCCAGGGCGTCGTCTGTCCGTGGGATTCACGTCATCCTTAACCCGGTTGATTTTAAAAAAACATAGCAATTCTCGCGTAGCTTTGCTGGCCTACGACGCGTAGAGCCACGTTCCGAGGATCTTCTCCTCGGAAAAAGGTGTGTCGTCTAGCTTATTCAGCGTGTGGCGTAGAACGTTGCGTTCGCTCACAAAACGATACCTGGAACACAGTAGATGTTCTGTCATTGCCATAGCAATTATATGGAGAGTCTCGACGGGATTTCGTCGTCGCCGTTGACGTCGCCGTCACCGTCATTGTGCGTATAAAGTCCAAAGTGATAGATCCCCCCGCGCATCGTACGTTCTACCCTCGGATAGCAGCGCGGGAGCGGGGGCGACAAATGCGGCTGAAGCGGACATCAAACGAGCCGGCCCATCTCCGTCGCTCCGAGGCGTATGCGATAAGGTTTCCCCCGCCTGTTCGACCAGCCGGGGTATGCTCAAGAACATAGGAAACGCCCCGCGCGTCTTTAACAAGCGCGGAAAGACGCAAGGGCGGGGGGGGGGGGGGGTCCCTCATGCGGCCACTGCGACCTTTGGTTTTACGAGCACGGTCGTCGATGGCGCACGCGTTATCTCGCAATCTCAGCAGCCGACAGCGGGCAGCTGGCTCCTACGTGCTCCGCTCTCAACGCCAGGAGATTGTGCGAAGTGTCCCTGGAGCGGCCGTATGCTTTTAAACCAGCATTTTGTAGAGTTGCGTGAGATCGGATCCAAAAGAGTGAGCTGCCAGCCTCACTTCGAATAACATTAGAATTTTTTGCTATCGCATTCATTGCTTCACCCTTGCGGTGAAACTGTGACTTTTTGTTTCGTCACTATCGCATGAGTCACATATGGAGGTATCTGACATTCCTATGCGAAAAGAGTACGCCTTCGTGAAAGCTACTCCTAACCACAGGCGGCGCAGTAAAGTTGCGTCTCGGCGGGAGAGGGCCGATAGAACTTGAAGCTTCCTGGATGGGTCCGGACGCGCGTCCGGTAGCAAACCGGACGCGCGTCTGGTTATCCTCCCTGTCTTTCACTCCTTACCTCCTCCTCCTCCTCCTCGAGCTCCTCCTCCTCCACGTCCTTCTTCGTGATTTCGTTCAGACGACGATATTCGACGCAGAAACACCACAGGAGACGCTCATGGACTCTTGGATGGCTGGATGATGTCATCACGTAGCATTTCATCGACTTGTTTCTTTACAGCCTCGCGTTCTCGCGTCGGAACTCTGTACGGGCTCTGACGGAGTGGTATGGCACTTTCCTCGGTTATGATGCGATGTTTTGCGACTGGTGTCTTCAGAATTATTGACGACGTCAAAAAGCAGTCCTTGAATTGCAAAAGCAGGGCTTTGAGCCGGTCTTCCTTGCACTTCGGAAGGCTCAGGTTAGCGTCAAAAGTAGGTTAGGTAGCTTGGTTCGTTGGAGTCACTTCCGTAGATTAGGTGAGGGTGAAAGCATTGTTGGCTTCCCCAATTTCTTCGACTTAGGCGAACGTCTCACCTTTGCTCACATGCTTGTACAAGTTGCTGAAATTCGTGATGATCACTCTTGCTTTCCCTTCACGCAACTCGGCTATTCCTCTTGCGACGCAAAATCGGCTGCTCATCAATAGGAGCTGGTTGTCCTGAACGACGCCTTGCAGGCCTACTGATTTCTGAGTGGCGACGAAAATCATGTCGCTGGGTCGTGTTGCAATGGTGACTTGGTGTTCCAGAAGATTCAAAGCGTGCTTTCGTAACGGCGTGCGTGGCGGTAGTGCATTTTTCGTAAATAGTGTTACCGACACTGTTCTCAGAAATCCATCCTAGGGATGACATTTCTCGAGCATCGCTGTAGGACTACGAAGCTCGTGGGATACATCCAGCTGTTAATGGAGACTCAGGCTGCGAACATTCTTGCCGGCGTCACTGGGTGACTTTCAGATGTCCGGATTTCGGGGCCTTCCAAAGCAGTCCTAACTTTCTTCAACTTCGCGGTGAACGGCCCACTCACAACGGAATAGTCGGCTCCTTTGTCGACGAGAGCGGTGACGTTGTGGCCGTCGATGAGAACGTCGAGGTCACTAGTTCGTCGCCTTGCGTTGTGGTTAGGTCGTGGCGTCGGATCACGCCTACGTCGGTTTGCTCCGCTTATTCCACGTGGCGTCGTCAGGTATTCATCTGGCCACGAAGTTTTCAGTTCAGGCCTCTCTTTGATCTGCGGCGTTTCTTCACATTTCTTCGCATCGACGTCGTCGTCGACGGCGCAGTATCTTCAGTATTTCACCTTTCATCAACCACACCTCCATCGGTTGGGGCCCTTAGTTTTCCAGATATGGGCTCGTGCAACGGCTCCGAGTAGGGTCGGTGTACAGGTGACGCTGCGGTGACATGTAGCGGCCAGGCGACGACGATCGGGATGGTCGTCGAGGTGTCCACTGCTCTCCTGCTAGGTAGACGGCGGTAAAACGGGGCAGCTTCATCTGTCAGTACTTGCAGCGGCGGCAGGTGTGGCAGGCCTTCCCGCAGCGATAGCAGAGCGGGTGGTTGTCAGTAGCAAGGCGAACGTCGCTTTTCCTTGGCGTATGGCGCTCACCGACAATAGGATGGTGGGGCGTCGGTGGTGGTGACAACGGCGGCGGAGGAGTCTGGCGGTGGAACTACGGCGATGCGATGCTTTGACGTTGTCGCGGAGGCGGAACGGGATGGCGGACTGCTAAAGCGTCGCTCAAAGCTGGCGGTTGCGGCTGCATTGACTCAGGGATGCCCAGTGACTGCTGGATTTCCTCTCGGACCAGGTATGGGGTCGATGAAACTTGAGGCTGGCACTACGGAACGTTCAACGAAGAACTTCGCGCACTCCGGCCCTTTTGTTCTCGCGCACGTCATCGGAGCAGAGTTATTTCTGCGTAGCCTGCCGTAGAGCGGCGATTGAATGGTCCTGTGCGCATTTGCGGCGTCTTTACAGTCATCGTTCCTTCCGAGAGGAATTCCTGAGTGGTCTTCGGTGAATTTCTCATCAGCCCAGCAAAAGAGCTCCTGATTTACTCCTCGTATGACGATGCGCACTTTCTTCACCTCGGAAGTACCAGTGTGTGCGCGGCGCAAAATACGAGTCATTTCTTACGTGAAGAGCATGACGTTTTCGTTGGGGAGCTGAACAAGGGTTTGAAGCAGAGCTTGGGCCCACTCTTTGCGGATGACGCCAGTGAAGGCAGCCAAGTACTTCGTTCGGAAAGTGTACCATGGTGGAGTCTTAGTTCTCAAACGACGTCCTGGTGGCGCTTTCTAAGGCGAAGTAAACACACCTCAGCTTGTCTTCCTTGCTCCAACGGTTGAAGACGGCTACTTAGTCGCATGCTTCCCGCGAGCTTTCAGGGTCCTCGCACCATGACCCCCGGAATTGCGGTGGCTCCTTTGGCTGCTGAAGCAGCGTTGACGTAGGCTGCACATGTGCTGTCATCGTGTTAGCTTGCTTTGCATTTTTGGCTCGTGTATTGTCAGGTATGTGTCCGAACTTCTGTTTTAGTCCTTGCTCGCCTGCGGCTAGCTCTTCGATCCGGGATGTCTTTCGGATATTCTTAGTCACGACGTGGACTTGGATCACGACTTTGCGTAGGCGTGCGGACACATTAACCAAGCAGCACTTCTACCATATATCACGTGATCATGACGTAGACGAAGGCAGTAAGCAATGTTCAAGACGAAACTCTTTATTTGGGCGAACCTGTGCCGGAAAACAATAACTCGTACTACAGAATTACAGACTGACAGCGGAGAAGAGAGCGTCGGCCGTCGATAACCTGATCACCGGCGCAACGCGTCGTCTGTTCCACAGCAGCGACAGAACATTTCAGCTTTGTCACTGGTGGTCGCGTAATCTCTCGAATAAACTTGACTGTTCACTTCCTGAGTGTATCGCTAACAGAATGAGCTCAAACAATCTTGTAGCTTTTAGAACATTACGGCACGTTCTGCGCCGAGCGTAGCTCGCAGTCTTTGCGGATGGAACCTGAACACATAAAAAAAGCAATAAACTAGAGGTGTGCGAATAGTGAAATTTCATCTCGAATCGAATTAAAATCGTATAGTGCCGCATAGTGGCCAAAAATGTCAAACATCGAATCGAATATCGAATATTCTTATTTAGAATATTGTTGCGCTACATTTGACAGCGCCCGTCCTGTCATGTACTTCTCTTCTTGTCCTCGTCAAACGTAGCGCTACAATATCTTAAGTAATAATGTATCACCAACTAGCGCGGCAACGTGTTTTGTTAAGTGAATATTGAATACCAAAGATTTTGTTGAAAATTCCAAGAAAGAACAAACGAATGGAATCTGCTCATCCACTCGAGCACATAATGTGGCGAGTGACTGCCACCGAAAGACTACAAATTCTCAGGCAGAAACACAAGCTGTTCCACATGACCTTGCTTCAAACTTTCTCACGGTGATGTTACGGTGTTTCCTGCAGTCGAAAACATGCGCTCACTAGGCGCTTCAGTAGCAGGAATGGGAAGGTATCACAAAGCAATTTTGGTGACACCTCGATGAAGTGCAGCTCTATGCGCTTTCTACTATTTCAAAGGATTATCCTTTCTTGGGGTCAGCAGCTCACAGAAGAATTTTTGAACCTCTTGACTATAAGGTCTGAGCTAAGTGCTGGTTATTTTTTTGACGCCGGCAGTACAGCAGCCTTCTAGACTGTTTTCTGCTGGAACCATGACGTGCGGAAAGGACATAGTCTGCTTTAAAGTAAATATGCGCGCACTTTTGAACCAGTATATCGCTAAAAATTTTCACGGAATGCCTTCTGTAACGACGTTGGCGTTTCTTTTAGCCGTCCAACCTTAACCAAGCTGCACCATTGGCCTTTGTTGCGCTTTAGACATTCGTGAAGTAGAATTAAACTTCGAATACTAGCTATTCGAAAGTCGAATCGAATTATTCGATTCGAATTCGAAACTCGAGTATTTGAACACGCCTACAATAAACACACGTGACAATAAATATGCACGCTTGCTGGGCGCTCGCGCGAGCAGAAATGTGAGGTAATGCTCTACTAGTCCGGAACACTTCTAATCTAGCTGATCACGGTATAGGTTAATATACCAACTAAAAGCTGGAACATTTATTTAGAGATTGTGTCCCCAAGCAACGCGACAATATACCTTTCTTTAACCTTTCGCGCCCCGCAAAATGTTGCTGTTAGGTGTACATGTATATTGCAGTAAAACTTCTTTTGGGCCTAGTTGGTTCATAATCCTAAAAGTACATTGCACACACGTACAAATGTATATTGCACACACGTACAAACCATATGCTAGCATATGCACACGTTCCATTCATGCGTTCACCTTTGTTTCGCTAAGTCACATTAGTGTCCACAATGTAAGCGAATAGAAATTACAATCGACGCATAAATCGCATAATCACATAAATGGTTCTCTTGCATGAATTTCCTTGCCCAAAGGATCAAACTCTCCATTTACGAGTTTCTTAGGTAGCATAGGCCTACTGTGTGTAGTGAATCTACAGTTGTTTCAGGTGTACGGGCATACCGTTCATCTTCATGCCTATGGTATCACGAACGATAAGGTTTATATTAAGATCTGCTAGAAAAAACAGAATGTTCTCCTGACTTCAAATTTCACTTGTAACTCAACGCTGAGCAATAAATACATAAAATTATTTAATGATAAATCTCGAATTTTAATAAAAGATTGTCCGTACTAAGTAAGGAGAAAACATTGGCAAAGCATCCCACACCTTTTTGATTTAGCAGTTGTAATTTCCAGAGGTTCGACTCACTAGCCATGTCCCAAAGAAGGTTGCAGCATTTAGGAACAGAAAAGCGTACAGCATAACGAAGTTATGTGTATACTTTTTAATGGGAAGTTGAAGTTTCAAAAGTGTGATTGTTTCCCAGTAGAAGCGACCTTTTTACTGATATGTTCCGAAAGATCGTACCGGAATAGACCTTTGCATATTTTACGTGCATTACAGAAACCGTGTTAAAAAGTTTCTAGATCATCCACTCCTATTTTCATTCAACATAAACTTCGTAATATCTTGTCGCCTGGCAGGTGCACATGTTTTTATTTGTTGACATTATTCTTTTCAAACTTTCCATGAGGCCATTTTTTCAATGGCGTTAGTGCCTTCTTCCTCGCAGCTCTAGCTCAGTCTCAGACGTAGTAGCAATAAAGCTTGCGGAGTCATCCTCGTCGCAAATAAATTTTGCCTGTGCCGCACTTTCTATTTGTTATTCACAATAATTATAAGCAAAAGTTGCCCAAGGATTTTCCCTAGCGGCACTCGGACTCTTCCAACCTGAACAATGAAATTCTGACTTGTTGAATTTGCGCGTAGTCCACGATGTGACAGCTGGGATTTAAAGAGCTGACGGTCCAGGGGCGTGATAAGCCTGCAGCTTAGAGAGTGAAGTCAGACGACTGCCTGGATCACCTTGACGCGGCCTTTCACCGCATGGAATTGGTGGCTCCCGTAGAAGTGGTGAGATGGCTTACCTTTCAGGAGATTTAGTAGCACACGTTCAGGGTCTAGTTGGTCCATGATTTTAGAAACGGAAGATTGCGCAAGAAACACAGCACATGAAAGACAGAGACGACGACACCTGTGTCGTCGTCCCTGTGTTTCGTGTGCTGTGTTTCTTGTGCAATCTTCCGTTTCTGAAAAAAAAATTTAAGGAGATCACTATTTGAAAAACACGCTAAGATGACCAACGTGCGTAATGTCACTTCGCCAGGAACCAGACGTTTTCAAAAAACAAGCGCTGTTCTCGTCATTGTCATTTTTGTATTTGACATTTTCTGTTTGACAATAATAGTGAGAAAATAGATAACATCAATTCTCATGCCGCTGGTCCACAAGCAGCAGGACTACCGCGTCCAGTGCCTCCTCCTGGCCCACCGCCTCCTGTCATGGGCGGCCTCGGAGCGCCAGGTGAGTTTGCCAGATCTGATGACTACGTGCTACCTTAGAAGAACAGGAAACGCTGACAAGCACGTGTTCAATAGCTTCATGAGGAATCTGACGAGATTTATATGAGGGTTGGTCTAGTCTGTGCTCATTTGAGTCTTGTTTCAGTTGTCATTGCCTTGCGCATAAATTACACTGCGAGCTGCAGTTAAACTCTTTGAGAAGCTGCACTGTCGTACCCATTTTCCTTTCTAGTAGCCGCCAATATCTGTAACCTGGCAGCTCGCCTGTGTTTGTGGTGGACGGGGTGCATATTACGAGGCAAAGGCCGAATATAGACTTCCTTCAGCCATTCTGGTGGTAGCGATAGTTTACTGGCGACCTGCACTGGCGGATTGATGCCAAGAGCGTCTAGCGTGGCGCGCCCTGCTTTATTACGCGCGAGCCGAATGACTTGGTTCGTATGATGAGCTTCGAAGAGCTCTGACGCTGTATTGTATATGCCAATCGCAAGCAGCCTGTCATTCATGGCCCATGGGGGGTAGACTGAGTGCTTTTCGAAATGAAAGTCGCAAGAGGCGGTCTAATTTCAGTTCATCTTTTTTCAGGATGCGCACGTACGGAAGGCTATAAGTGACACGACTGATCACAAAGGCCTGTACAAGACGCAGTATGTCCGCTTCCTTCATGCCACGGTGGCGATTGGAAATTCTAGATATCATTCGCGAGATATTGGTACAGGTAGTACGGAGCTTTTGAATTGCTACTGTGTTGCCCTGATTATTAATGTGGGCTCCGAGGACGCGGATATGCACCCCGTCCACCACAAACACAGGCGAGCTGCCAGAGCCAAAGTATATAACAAGTATTCAGATTGTGAAGGCGCCTTTTTTGTAGATGCCGCCGGACCCCTGCACAACCGCGCCACAGCAGCCGTCGTAAACAGGGGACAGGTCGTGGACTCTATCTCGGCTACCGGGATAGACATTACGGCCATGGAAGAGGCCGGTGTTGCCTTAGCCATGCGTAATCCAAAAGCCACCTTTGTCCTCACGGACTCCCAGGCGATATATCGTAATTTCGCCAGAGGTCAAGTCGGCCGCTTAGCGCATTCCATACTGCAACAGGCTGCGGCCACTCGTCAAGTGGGTCAGTGGATAGAACTGCTATGGGTACCAGGGCACACAGGAGTTCGAGGCAATGAGCTCGCTCACGCCTCCGCCCGCGATCTCTTACACCGGGCCTCCGCTGCTTCATCCACAGCGCAACTTCTCGCTGACCAGGACGACCCCCCCGCCCTCTCCTCTCTTATGCTGATATCCTGCAACACATTAGGCTGAGTGGACGCACTCTACCCCCACCTGCTCCTAAATTAGACAAGGCAACGCAGGTCGCGTGGCGACGATTACAGTCATTAGCCTTTCCGAATCCTTATGTTTTGTCCAAGATAGATCCCTCGGTGTACACTCCGAAATGCAAATTCTGTCCCTAGACGGCCACTTTATTTCACATGGTCTGGGAGTGCCAAAACAATCCCAGTATATCAGCCAACCATAATCCTACAATAGTCGAGTGGGAGGCGACCCTGTCCAGCTCTGACCCAGTGCAGCAACAAGCCCTGGTCAACCGAGCCCAGACGGCGGCAAGAGCCAGTGGTGTTCCGGACTAGGAGGCCCACCCACTAGCGACTTATTTGTTCGCAATAAAATGTTTTATTCTCTCTATCTGTAACCTTTCTTCATGTGATTTAAAAAGGGTAATAAAAATAGGGCTGACCGCACGAAGTGCAGGAATCGTTTTCATGCTAAGCAGTCTGCGAGTAGCTGTCTATGCTGCAATCCTTTGGTTTTGAGCCAAACGTAATGAGATGGATGAACGTATTTGCGTGAGGGCAGTAGTTGTGCAGCTGAGTACACACCTTGAGTACACTGGTGCCTATGGGGTCCTTTTTGGTCTTAAGTACAGTCAGCACTCACCATAGTTCACAGACGCCAATTTTATTGAAACGAAGTAATCCCTGCGGCGTACGTCACATTCGTTCGCGTAGTCATCCGTAACAATAATTTACGTCGCTCCAACTGAGACCCGCATAGGGTGTTTTTCCAAAGCAGTCTCAAGACCCAGGCTGGCCCTGTGCTATAATATGTGAATGCCACGCAGAATAACTGAGTCCGATTTCTGGTCGCACCCCGTTTTCCATTCTTTTCTTTCGTGTTAATTTTGCACTTTCCTGCAAGGCCCTCCATACGGGCTTCTTAATGTTTTGGTGTTAAAATTCCAATTGATGTTCTTGCAGTTCCTGTGTACATTTTAAAATACGCCACTTGGGGCGTTTGCCCGCATAACACGGCCTCTTGTGTAGGGGTATGTGACCTACAGAAGAATTGACATTTGGGCAAGTTGGAATTGGTTATGCATCTTTGAACTAGCAGCGCAAGAAACGAGGACACAAGAAAAGTACAACACACCAACAGCGCCTTCTCACAACTAACTTTATCGAAAAGAACGCATAGTATTTAACCCATGACCAAGTACCACGTGCTCATACATCATTGATAGCCAAACAAAAGAAAAAGAAAAAAAAGAAAAAATACACAGGAAAAATTGATCACATGCGCGCTTTTTTTCTATGTGATAAACCGATTGAGGAAAGAAATTTCATTGTCATGCAGTGATATTGGAGGCATGCTTACACATTGATTGTCTTTTTTGTTATTATGATGAGCTTCAACAATTTCTCTGGTAGTCTGATTTTGATGCCTGAAAATACACTTAGTGTCACGAAAATTAGGGGTACATCCATGATCTGCACAGTGTCGGGCAACGTGCGAGTACACGTTGCTTTCCAAAGATCGCTTGTGTTCCGACAACCTTACGTTCAGGCAACGACCAGTTTGCCCTATATAGACATGACCGCAGGAAAAAGGAACCTCGTATACAATTCCCATTGTGCATGGCACGAACGAAGACGCATGCTTTACAGTATAGCCTCTTTTCGTCACACCTGAACTTTTTTCCGCCAGTTTCCTTTCAACTATACCACAAATGCGATTCATTTTTTGAGGAGCCGAGAAAACAACATTTATCTTATACCGACCAGCTACATTTTTTAGCGCGTGGGACAGCTTGTGCACATATGGAATTACAACGAATTTTTCTTTATCAACAGACTTCGAATTATCTATGGTGGGCGTTCCTACTTTTATGCGTTTTAGGAGCTTCTGCACGTTTACTCTGATAGCGCTTTCCGGAAAACCTGCCAATCTTAGACGCTCGATTTGTCTCGTGCAGCTTTCGCCGGTTTTATGAAAACAAGATTTGAACAAGGACGAAAATAGTAATGAAAAACCTATGCCATGTTTCACGACTTTTGAATGAGCGGATTTAAAGTTTAGAACTGGTTTTTCGGATCTTGGACTGTAAATCCAACAAACATGATTGTCGGTTAGTCTAAGCTTCACATCCAAGTACTGTAATTCTTTGTTCTGAGGTACCTCATGAGTGAATTTCAACCCGTAACCACATATGTGGAAAACGTCTATAACGTTAGTAACAGTCTGTTCATAGTTGCAACTGTGTACGAAGACTAAAAAATCGTCCACGTACCTTAACACCTTGATTATGTTGTCACCGAGATTACCTTCAATGCCTCTGTCTACCCTACCTAGATAAATGTTACTGAGCACTGGGGCAACTCTGGATCCAATGCAAATACCGGACCTCTGCCGATACAATTCGCCCTTCCATTCTACAAAGGTTGAGGCTAAATAAAAGGAAAGAACCTCAAGAAAAGCGCTCACAGATACACCACACCTACCGGTAAAGGCTACTTCATTGTTGTCCTCAGTTATACACTGTTTAACACTTTCCATGAGAGCATCATGAGGTATGCTGTAATAGAGGTCCTCAACATCGACACTAAAGACATTGCAGTTACCAGGATTCGAGTTAACAAGGAAGTGAACAAGGTCGTTCGAATTCTGTATCAAGAACGGATCCTTAATTTGTAGTGATTGCAAATGCTGCTGTAAGAAGGTGGACACGCACACCTGCCAGCTTTCCTTCTCAGTGACGATCGCTCGAAACGGAATGTTAATTTCGTGGGTTTTGGCAGCGAAGAAAATACCCAAGTTAAGTTTTTTTTGCCTTCTTTACTTTTGTCGCTAAATGTTCCAGATTGTGGCTATGAAGCAAAGAAAGCGCTCGTTCCTTGACCTTCGCTGGCTTTTGAACCACTAAATTAAAATTCTTGTCTATTGCAGCCTTTGATTTTTCACAAAAAACACTCTCTGGCTCCAACACAAAGAACCCCGCCTTATCTGATGTCAGAACATGAAGGTCGTTACTCACAGCGTAATGCACCACATCCCTTACAGTCCTATTTACTGAGTCTTTCTTTCCTCCGGATTGTCCGAGCACATCGACGCACTCAGCGATGAAGCGTGGCTTTTCCTCTTCGGCGCCTCTGCGGGTGATTTTCCTCGCCATGGCTATCCTCTCCGGTGGGCTGAGGCTAGGCTCGTGGGCAAACTTCGGTCCTAGACCAAGCGTTCTCCTTTGGCCGTCCGGAATGGTTCCTTCTCCAAGAACCATCACTTCTGCTTCGGCTGCCTTGAACTTCGGAGGTTTCGGAAGGGTAGGTAGGGCGGCTTTCCACATCCATTCCGCTAACTGGTTGGATGTTTTACGCCACGCTAGGAATTGCTTTCTGCACTTGCCCTTATCCTCTTCCTGCCAACACGCTGTATGGAGACAGTCGGTGAAGTACCGAGCTTGATTCATCCACTCTGCACGTAAGATTTTGCACATCCTTTTGGTATGTCCGGGTGAAGGTTGCAGGAATCCAGACAACGCCTGCACTTCACTCGGGCATTGTGAGTAGCGGGAGTGCCCAGATAGGATCCTGCTTTTGCAAACACACACGGCTATCAAGGACGCGAGCTTACTTGGATTAGATAGGTCATAGTAGTTAGGACAAATAACAGAGCCCGATGTAATAGAAATATACTGCAGAAGAATTGACATTTGGGCAAGTTGGAATTGGTTATGCATCTTTGAACTAGCAGCGCAAGAAACGAGGACACAAGAAAAGTACAACACACCAACAGCGCCTTCTCACAACTAACTTTATCGAAAAGAACGCATAGTATTTAACCCATGACCAAGTACCACGTGCTCATACATCATTGATAGCCAAACAAAAGAAAAAGAAAAAAAGAAAAAAATACACAGGGAAAATTCTTCTGCAGTATTCTTCTGCAGTATATTTCTGCAGTATATTTCTGCAGTATTTCTGCAGTATAATCTGCAGTATTCTTCTGCAGTAAATTCTTCTGCAGTATATTTCTATTACATCGGGCTCTGTTATTTGTCCTAACTACTATGACCTATCTAATCCAAGTAAGCTCGCGTCCTTGATAGCCGTGTGTGTTTGCAAAAGCAGGATCCTATCTTGGCACTCCCGCTACTCAAAATGCCCGAGTGAAGTGCAGGCGTTGTCTGGATTCCTGCAACCTTCACCCGGACATACCAAAAGGATGTGCAAAATCTTACGTGCAGAGTGGATGAATAAAGCTCGGTACTTCACCGACTGTCTCCATACAGCGTGTTGGCAGGAAGAGGATAAGGGCAAGTGCAGAAAGCAATTCCTAGCGTGGCGTAAAACATCCAACCAGTTAGCGGAATGGATGCGGAAAGCCGCCCTACCTACCCTTCCGAAACCTCCGAAGTTCAAGGCAGCCGAAGCAGAAGTGATGGTTCTTGGAGAAGGAACCATTCCGGACGGCCAAAGGAGAACGCTTGGTCTAGGACCGAAGTTTGCCCACGAGCCTAGCCTCAGCCCACCGGAGAGGATAGCCATGGCGAGGAAAATCACCCGCAGAGGCGACGAAGAGGAAAAGCCACGCTTCATCGCTGAGTGCGTCGATGTGCTCGGACAATCCGGAGGAAAGAAAGACTCAGTAAATAGGACTGTAAGGGATGTGGTGCATTACGCTGTGAGTAACGACCTTCATGTTCTGACATCAGATAAGGCGGGGTTCTTTGTGTTGGCGCCAGAGAGTGTTTTTTGTGAAAAATCAAAGGCTGCAATAGACAAGAATTTTAATTTAGTGGTTCAAAAGCCAGCGAAGGTCAAGGAACGAGCGCTTTCTTTGCTTCATAGCCACAATCTGGAACATTTAGCGACAAAAGTAAAGAAGGCAAAAAAAACTTAACTTGGGTATTTTCTTCGCTGCCAAAACCCACAAAATTAACATTCCGTTTCGAGCGATCGTCACTGAGAAGGAAAGCTGGCAGGTGTGCGTGTCCACCTTCTTACAGCAGCATTTGCAATCACTACAAATTAAGGATCCGTTCTTGATACAGAATTCGAACGACCTTGTTCACTTCCTTGTTAACTCGAATCCTGGTAACTGCAATGTCTTTAGTGTCGATGTTGAGGACCTCTATTACAGCATACCTCATGATGCTCTCATGGAAAGTGTTAAACAGTGTATAACTGAGGACAACAATGAAGTAGCCTTTACCGGTAGGTGTGGTGTATCTGTGAGCGCTTTTCTTGAGGTTCTTTCCTTTTATTTAGCCTCAACCTTTGTAGAATGGAAGGGCAAATTGTATCGGCAGAGGTCCGGTATTTGCATTGGATCCAGAGTTGCCCCAGTGCTCAGTAACATTTATCTAGGTAGGGTAGACAGAGGCATTGAAGGTAATCTCGGTGACAACATAATCAAGGTGTTAAGGTACGTGGACGATTTTTTAGTCTTCGTACACAGTTGCAACTATGAACAGACTGTTACTAACGTTATAGACGTTTTCCACATATGTGGTTACGGGTTGAAATTCACTCATGAGGTACCTCAGAACAAAGAATTACAGTACTTGGATGTGAAGCTTAGACTAACCGACAATCATGTTTGTTGGATTTACAGTCCAAGATCCGAAAAACCAGTTCTAAACTTTAAATCCGCTCATTCAAAAGTCGTGAAACATGGCATAGGTTTTTCATTACTATTTTCGTCCTTGTTCAAATCTTGTTTTCATAAAACCGGCGAAAGCTGCACGAGACAAATCGAGCGTCTAAGATTGGCAGGTTTTCCGGAAAGCGCTATCAGAGTAAACGTGCAGAAGCTCCTAAAACGCATAAAAGTAGGAACGCCCACCATAGATAATTCGAAGTCTGTTGATAAAGAAAAATTCGTTGTAATTCCATATGTGCACAAGCTGTCCCACGCGCTAAAAAATGTAGCTGGTCGGTATAAGATAAATGTTGTTTTCTCGGCTCCTCAAAAAATGAATCGCATTTGTGGTATAGTTGAAAGGAAACTGGCGGAAAAAAGTTCAGGTGTGACGAAAAGAGGCTGTACTGTAAAGCATGCGTCTCCGTTCGTGCCATGCACAATGGGAATTGTATACGAGGTTCCTTTTTCCTGCGGTCATGTCTATATAGGGCAAACTGGTCGTTGCCTGAACGTAAGGTTGTCGGAACACAAGCGATCTTTGGAAAGCAACGTGTACTCGCACGTTGCCCGACACTGTGCAGATCATGGATGTACCCCTAATTTTCGTGACACTAAGTGTATTTTCAGGCATCAAAATCAGACTACCAGAGAAATTGTTGAAGCTCATCATAATAACAAAAAAGGCAATCAATGTGTAAGCATGCCTTCAATATCACTGCATGACAATGAAATTTCTTTCCTGAATCGGTTTATCACATAGAAAAAAAGCGCGCATGTGATCAATTTTTCCTGTGTATTTTTTCTTTTTTTTTTCTTTTTCTTTTGTTTGGCTATCAATGATGTATGAGCACGTGGTACTTGGTCATGGGTTAAATACTATGCGTTCTTTTCGATAAAGTTAGTTGTGAGAAGGCGCTGTTGGTGTGTTGTACTTTTCTTGTGTCCTCGTTTCTTGCGCTGCTAGTTCAAAGTATGTGACCTAGATGACTAGAGGAAAGGGTCTGATGACGTGCTTGACAAGCTTTTCAGGTTATTCCTTTCATGACCTGACAGTGATTTTCAACTGTCCGTCTTGTCCTCCTACATGAAGATCGGTACGTATCAATTTAAGCAGGAGACTACCAGAGCACCCAAAGCTATGTGGCTGGATGCGTGAATAGATAGGCACAAAGGCTGAAAGTGTCTTTCGTTTGCTGAGAAATGCTTCTGATATAAAGGAATTCAGATATTTAAAAAATATAATAACAAAAGGTCTTACACTACCAGTGCGATAACCGCGTCAGTTACTGTCGCTCTTATTGAACCTCCAGGAATAACAGTAAAACTTCTTTCATAATCTTCTTCATAATCCTAGAATTACATTCGCAGCGCAAACGGAAGGACGCACCGCAAAGAAAGACACACACAGCGCTTGTGTGTGTCGTTTCTTTCTTTGTGGTGCATCTTTGCGTTTGCGCTGTAAATGTACCTCCAGGAATAAATTGTCCAAAAGCAACACGCGAGAAACCCGCTTTTAAAGGGGCACTTAAGTGGAATAATGCATCCGTTTAGATTAGTAAGCTGTTTTCCAACAACCGGGATTTCGTTAATTACGCCATTATTCGTGTTTTTAAACGAAAGAAAGTGAATGGCAATGTTCCATCCTTAGATCTCGCACCGGAATTGCTGCACGTGAGGTGGCGGAATCCAAAGTGTATTTTTCATATTCTGGTGGCATTGGCTGCACGAAATGTCCTGAAACTTGATATGTTATGTTCATGGTCTCCTCAGAGGACAAGGTATGTCATTCTTACAGGTTAGGACATACGTAGGGCCATGTAGACGCCGTCGAAGTCTGTGACGTCATGGCGGGCGGGGCGAAAATTTCGAGGCGGTGTCGTCATCCGCATTTTTTTGTGCGTGTTTGTTCGCTCATAAGCCACCTTCTCGCCGCAAGCGTGGTGTTGTTGGCATCGTATTTGATCAGTTTACTTTTACGAGAAACTTTGATTTAGTGGCGAAGCACCTTAGCGTCTCGGCTTGTCGACGTGTTATGTCGTCGTTACGGCCTATCATAAACGGGTGTGCCCCACGAAAATTGGCTAAATCTCACTAGTCGCCACCTGTCCATACTATGCATATTATGAGTTAACGGTTCATTGTTACTGCCTAAAACTTTGGCTACGCAGCGGTGTAAGAATCGCCACTAAAGTTTACCAAGACGTTCAAGTTTTTATACATAAAACCAGAGACAACAGTGTGTGGCAAAGTCATCTTTGTGACACATAATCTCTTGAAACTTATCTGCAAAGATATGATGGGTTAGAGGACTGGTGGCGAGTATTGCATTAAAGAGTAAATATTTTGCTGTGGGAAATGCTGACGCACACTGCATGTTTTTTTCTCGTTAGTGTCCCTTTAACCATTTGTCATGCTAGTTAACATGAAAGTGCCATGTGAGCTAACACGCATACGACTGCTTCATATAATGTGGTGTTACAAAAAAGGCGTTGTTTCTTTCGACGCAGCTTGTTCTCTCAAAACTTTCCAAATGTAAGGCTCAACAGTAACGTTTGAGGGGCAGAAAACGTTATTTAGAAAACCGTATGGGGGGGCCTATTGTATCCTTCGAGATCCCACAGCTGAGCTTTTCACTTTCTTTTGGGAATCGAGGTAGATCATTAAGAATTAACTAAAGCGCATATAACCAAATTATTATAACAGCATCAGAAACGTAAAAACCTTGTGCAGGCGTTCCAGCCATAGCAGGACCACCGCGTCCAGTGCCTGGACTTCCGCCGCCTCCATTTGCTGGACCCCGAGCACAGGGTGAGAAAAGCGTCATTCAAAGAGACCCCGGCGAAGTGTGTTCTTCATGAATGCAGATGAAATGAGTGCACACCTCAGCAGCATGCATTCTAGACATTGAATAAGTAACAACAGCAGACATGCATTACATTTAATATACAAATACGCCGTACGAGTTTCTTTGATCTGTATTTTGTTTTTATGTGCAAAATGCTGGTGGTTAGCTCACTGAAAAACGTTGGAGCGTAGTGAGCGCGTGTTCTAGTACAATACCTCGTTGAACAACGTGACTTCGAAGAACAGATTGTGGGCCTAGAACAACAGGAAGTGACGTACGGAACGAGAAATTTTTTTCAACAGAAATGTTTGAAAACAATGATTTGCTTTAAGATGTTGTTGAAATTCCGCATTGATAGCATTTTGAAACTGTCTCTAGAAGAAACTAGGCACAGTTCTTAATATACATTTCGTAAGATTGAGCCGAATATCCCACTCATACTCTTGTGCCATAGGACCGCACAGCGCCCGTAAATTGTTATTCAATAACGCAATCTACTGTTGCCTAAGGCGTCTTTTATCATCTTGTGTACTGGGAGCGGCGCATTGTGTACTACATGGATTAATGTTTATTTGATCTTGAATAGAACTTAAACGAAAGTGCAGGAGCTCAAGGTGAGCAACGCTTGACTGAGGCCCCTCTACCAGCAACATGATTACAACATCATATTACATCATATAATCACAGTTCATTCGCAATGAACGAAAACATGCAAAATTGTTATCCATTTGACATAGAATATTTTAGGAACAGACAATTTACGCACTATTACTTCCACATAGTTATTCTGGTACTACTGTTCTTGAAAAAGATTGACTTAAAGACGGACTACTAAAATATTATATGGCGGGCATGACACAGCGCGATCTCCTTTACAAACCTGGATGTACATTTACAGCGCAAACGCAAAGACGCACCACAAAGAAAGAAACGACATACACAAGCGCTGCGTGAGTGTCCTTTCTTTCTTTGTGGTGCGTCTTTGCGTTTGCGCTGTAATTGTACATCTAGGATTATGAACCAACTAGGCCCAAAATAAGTTTTACTGAAGTTCCTTTACAAAGATAAGCGAAGTGACTGTTCGAAAAAATCTGCCTTAGATACATATATCTATTAAAACGGTTGTATCAAAACCAGTCCATGGCTTCAGTTGCAGCTGACTGCAGAAGAGTAATCGCCTCATAGAGTTGTAATGGCTGAGACAGATTCAAATCCTATATCTCTAGCGAAGGCTATATGATATAAGAAAGTTGCGAGACTTCGTGTCAGACCAGCAAGCTTTGCCAGAAGCAGTACATAGAGACGTAGACTCTCTGGAGAGCTTTGCTCCATTTGCGCAATAACGGCGGCTTTGCAAATGAAAATCACAGAATTATTTTCAAAATAATTGCATTTTACACGCTGGACGATTTCTGCTGTTCCCAGTGCTATGGTGTATTCCAGTGAATATTCAGTTTAGTGAACTTTCAGTTAAGTGAACGATTTCTCTAGGTTCCTTGAAGTTCACCACAAGTGAAATTTCGCTGTACATATTTTCAAGAGGTTATACGAAAAAACGAACTCTGCAGCCACTTTTCCTGGTCTAAGTTTTTATATTGAAATTAAAAACTGGCCCAACGTTTCGAGACCCGTTCGGTCTCTTCATCAGGGGGTGACTGTCGGGCCGGCTCCGAAGCTAGCGACTTTTCTTAGTGATTGACCCAGCCAGACCCAGCCAGACAGACCTCTGTGTAATATGTTTAAAGAGGTTGTACCGAGACCAGTCCATGGCTTCACTGGCAGCTGGCTGCAGAAGAGCAGTCGCCTCATAGAAGCTGTTGGCTGAAGCCAATAACGAATGAATGGCCTCTACGAGTGGCGAAATGAGAGACTGAGAAAGCGGATTGGGAACAGTGTCGAAAACTAGCTCCCTTGACCCATTCGCTAACAAAGCTGTCTAATAGACGGGCGCACCTGGAGTGACAGATTTGCTAACGCCTATGAATGGCCAGGCTCATGTGTTTGGCAATTTCAAAAGCTTTTAAGCGCTGACAGCACTTGTCGGCTTCTCTTTTCAGCACTTGTCGGCACTTGTCGGCTTGCTCATATTACAGATAAATTGCAACACTTACTTGTTTTGCTTGAAAGTACTCTAGTCACCTTTATTTTTAGATGCGAAGCATCTTATGCTCGGGGCTATGTCCGTCCCTCCCGCGTCCCTCGTCCCGCGTCCGGCCACTTTCATGTTTTGGTGGTCTTTTTTGTTTCGTCCACTGGTACTAGGAATTGAGGCGCCTAGCGTGTTGAAGTGACTGACTACGCGCATTTTAGGGGCGAAGCTCCTTAAGCCGTGGGTCGTGCGTCCTCGATGTATGTAGTTGTAGGTAGCCACCTCTTGTTTAGTTCTTGGAATGTCCGCTAGATGGCGGTACTTGTATATGATGAATATATTTAGGGGCGAAGCTCCTGATGGCATCACTTCGGCGGTCCTCGGTTGTCCATGCATTCTGAGTAGCCAGTAGGCACTGGATTTCGACCTCCAAGGTAGTGCCTGTGTGAGATGTCTCCTGTGCGTGATTAAACAATAAAAAAATTCACAACGTACATGTACAATTAAAGTGAGCTGCGAGTCGCCATGACTCTCATCGACCCTTTAGTATAAATGCGCCCGATCTCACGTCGTTGATGATGTACTGCGCAGAATTCGCGAAAGATTACCGGTTTACCGACGCACCTGCGAAGCTTCGCCCACTCATCATCATTCACTCCGTGGATATGGTGTCGTCATCTCCAGTTCTCGTCTTGTTTCCGAGAGGGCGCTGTCCTATAGACATGCGTACCATAGGGCGGTTGGGTGAAGGTACGCTAGATGGCGTTGGCGGTGCAGCTGCTCTCCGATTGCGCGGACCGCCGTACGAGTGCGCTTGCCGGATCGTGCTGCTTGGCGGACCATGGACGACGACCGGTCGTTGAAGTTTGAATAAAATTTCACACACACTATCGCTTTGATTACTGCTGGGCGAAACCACTGAAGATTCCACGGTGTAACCATGATTGCTTCAGTCACCATTACTCTCATCGACCCTTTAGTATAAACGCGCCCGATCTCACGTCGGTGATGATGTACCCGGGCAGAATTTACGGAAGATTCACGGTTTACCGATGAACCTCCGCAGCTTCGCCCACTCATCATCATTCACTCCGTGGATATGCTGTGTTTTTTTACGCTAGATTCTTTCTAATCCCGTGAAGAACTCGCAAGGTAGTCGCAAGGGGCAAGGAAAAAGTCAGTTTCTTTGTAGTCAGAAATTGGAATGTGACGCGAAAATAGAAGGCAGCTCGAAACTTCCAGCGCGCTGGTCAAGCACGAAGGGCACAGCAAAAGAACACACAGAGGACGAGCGTGAACTGTCACATCTCGACACTTAAAGCGTGCTGCTAAAACACAAAGCAGTACGCATGAAGCGTACACACAGCTATACACAGGACGAGCGCGAACTAACAACTATCACAGTTGTTATTTTTTCACTCGGTTACAGCGCAACACACAAGAGGACAATAGAAGGAAAACAAACACGGCGCTCACTCGCAACTGATATTTTATTGAAAAAAGGTGAAACATATATGCACTGAAAGCATACAACTTGACATGCGCAGAACAAGAGAAGCATCAAGGAAGCGTTGTCAAAAATTTTTTTGAGATAATCAAGAGTGGCGCAGGTAACTAAATTCTTTCTGATGGAGTGCGACTGATGGTTCACTTATACACGTGCTGTCCCTATATGGTAGGCCTCAGTGATTTCTCTTGTCAGTTGGTTAGGATGCTTAAAAATAACGGTGGTTTTGTTAAAAATGGCATGACAACCGCATAACCTGCAATGCTCCGGTAGATGAAGTCGCGCGACTCCTTGAAGTGATAGCTCATGTAACC
Source organism: Rhipicephalus appendiculatus (assembly GCA_030522465.1). NCBI lineage: Eukaryota > Metazoa > Arthropoda > Arachnida > Ixodida > Ixodidae > Rhipicephalus > Rhipicephalus appendiculatus. Next base: position 229,293 of record JALIZH010029954.1, read on the forward strand.
TTAGCTGAACATTGACACATCGTTTCGTTTGCCCCACGTACTCTCTGCCGCAAGATAACGGAATGAGATGCACAACCTGTTTCACACATGCGATGTACTTGTTCTTATGATTCACGGTGCACTTTCCCTTTACTGCCTTATCTTTGAGTGCTTTATCAAGAATCGGGCAAATGCGACCTGTCTTTTCTTTAGCGGAAAACAGAACATCGACGCCGTACCTGAAGCCTACGTTTTTACGCCCATGCGCCAATCTGTGCTCATAAGGAAAAGCCGCTCTTTTGCTTTTTCTCATCACACTTTGTTTTACCACCTTTGTCTTTCACGAGCTTGACGTTGCGAACCATAGACTCACACACAGATGAAATTACCACGTCGGGATAACCAGCATCCATTAGGCTCACTGAAGCCATAGCGCTGAAAAGACAGGGACCACAGAAAGAGGACGGTCCGCCTCGGTGGAACAGTGGCTAGGGTGCTCGGCTGCTGACCCGAAGGTCGCGGGTTCGATCCCGGCCGCGGTGGTCGCATTTCGATGGAGGCGAAATGGTAGAGGTCCGTGTACTGTGCGATGTCAGTGCACGTTAAAGAACACCAGATGGTCAATATTTCCGGAGCCCTCCATTACGGCGTCTCTCATAATCATATCGTGGTTTTGGGACGTAAAACCCCAGATATTATTATTATTATTACAGAAAGAGGACGGGACGTGCGCACGTCCCGTCCTCTTTCTGTGGTCCCTGTCTTTTCAGCGCTATGGCTTCAGTGAACGTTAAAAACCAACTAGCCCAAAAGTCTGTTCTCTTGGAACCATTAGGCGTTTGACCGGGTCATGAAAGGCAGAATCTGACACGTGCACACATGATTTCCTCAGCGACGCATTTAAGATGGTCTACGCAATGGCCCTCTTCACAATCTTGGAGTGACCAGAATTGTAGTTTAAGATGGGTTTTGGATTATATTTCCAGCACACATGATTTTTACCAAAGGTTATCTTTAGGCCCGGAAACTGTAGCCCGTTATTTGTAGGAGCTTCGTGAGGAAAAGCGAGGCCTACACCGTGCTGATTAAAAAACGCGAGGATTTCATCAACAGCTTCACTGTGAATGTCATTTTGGCAATATATTACAAAATCATCAACATAGCGGAAAACGGCACTGCAACACTTACTGAGGTCACTCTCCAGCTGCCTGTCAATGTAGCCTAAGACAATGTCACTAATGATAGGGGCCACGCATGACCCTATGCAAACTCCGAACTTTTGTACATAAAGACCCCCTGCCACGAAACAAACGTACGCTTCCAGGTAAAAAGACAGAAGTTCAAGAAAGGATTCTCATGAAATACCGCATCATCGATGAAAGTTTTTTCATCGTTGTCAGACACTATGCAGTCTTTTGTGCATTTCAGAACCTGGGCATTCGGAAGGGAATAATGCAAATTTCCTACATCTACGCTGAAGGCACAACGAAGGTTCAGCGAGCTGCCCTTCAGGTACTCGCACACAAAATCACAATGCGGTATGCGAAAAGGGGTCAATAATTTTTAAGCGTGCAAGGTTCTTTTGCAGGAATTGCGAAACAACCAACTGCCAGCTACCTTTTTCAGAGTTTATAGCCCGGAAATGCATGTCCTCCTCGTGCGATTTCACCGTAAAGAAAACCTGTAAATCCAGGTTTTTTGCCTTCTTTACGCCAGCCACTAAACGTAGCAAATTCATCCCTTCTAACATAGAAAGTTCGCGGTTTTTGACTTCTGCGGCCTTAACCCTGACTCCCTTGAAGTTTTTATTGTGATAATAATTATATGGACACTCTCGGCTTATTTTTGCCGTCGCCGTCACGTCCGGGATATTTATATGTATTTAGATATACAAAAACGTCATAAAGAAAAATGTCAGCAGAAAAAAATTCCAAAGCACCTGATCGGGTATTTGAACTAGCGACCCCTCGCTTCGCAGCCTGCTGCGCTAGCCAACACAGCCACGCGCCATGCTTTTGCCGGCGATATAACGGCGAGCTATTCATATGCACCATTTGCCGCTCGCGGTACACAGATCTCGGAACAGTACGTTATGTTGGGCCAGTTGGTGCATCGTTATTTGAAATACGTGGCGCAAGGTTACTACAGAGAAGAGACAAGAAGAGACAGAAGGAACGCCAACTCACAACTAAGTTTATTTTCATGAAGCATTCACCATATAAAGGTTCTTGAAGGACATGCGCAGAACTTTCCACTCACTGCACGTGCAGGAAGACGAGGTTTGAAAAGATCACAATCATGATATCTGGGAACCAGCAACAAACAAATGTATCCTAATGTAAGGCCATCGAAAAAAAACACAACGGAAACCCAAACCTGCGCAAAGCTCGTGGAAATCACTAAAAAAAAATGACAGACACTTCGTAAAAAACCATCTAAAGTACATCTAGATCCAACAGTTCAAATTCACTCGTATGCAACAAAACTGATGGCACGCTGACGCAAGAATCACCTTTCTTCCTTATGTGAAAGGCTTCCAGTAACTCCCGCGCCAGCGCATCCCGGCTCCTTCCAAGTAGTCGCGTGCGATCGAACTGCGGTGTGCAGCCACACGAAGCACAGTGAAAGGGTAAATGAGACCCTGTTCCAGTCCTAATTGACAAAGAATGCTCCCTTAAACGGTCATTTGTACAGCGCCCTGTCTGGCCTATATAGACCTTGCCGCAGCTCAGGGGTATTTCGTAAACAGTGCCCACAGCACAACGCAGAAAGGGCTTTGCATGCTTCTTATCGCACGCCGCCTTGGCACCGCTCGAAGAAATGCGGGCGCAGAGCCTTGAAAGCTTATTTGGAGCAGAGAAGACCACAGGCACATGGTGCCGATTTGCAACCTTTTTTAGGTTGTGGGAGATTTTGTGCATGTATGGCACAACATGCGGTCTTTTTCTCTGGCCTTGCAATGGCTCTGGCCTCCTGCGTTCCCCTTTCAGCCTCTGAAGCAACGATTCGGACACACTGACTAAGACCGAAGAAGGGAACCCAGCTGCAGTAAGCCGCAGTAACTGACAGGAGAAACTATCATGCACTGTGTGCTCGCATGACTTGGACAGCGCAGAACGAAAACACATTGCAGCTATAGCCCTCTTTACCACCTTTGAATGCGCGGAATCGTATGAAAGAAGACCTTTTCTCGTTCTAGGGCTGAACTTCCAACAGACATGACCATCACCGAGAGTCAAGTTAATATCTAAAAACTGCAAGCTCTTGTCATTGGGCAGCTCATGGGTAAAGACCAAGCCTTTTCCATGTTGTCGAAACTGGTTCAGAACCACATCTACCTCGCTAGAGTGCGTTACACGGTTAGTAGAAATTAAAACGACGAGGAAATCGTCCACATATCTAAAAATCTTAGGGACCTTTCCTGGGTCCAAGGCACTTACTAAATCACGGTCAATAGACGCCAAAAAAATGCTACACAGAACAGGTGCAACGCAGGAACCGATACAAATGCCCTTTCTTTGAATAAACAAATCATTATTAAAAGAAACAAAGGTGCTACGAAGGTAAAATTCTAAAAGTGACATAAAATTGGTGACGGATACGCCAGAGGTATTGATGAACGTCGTGCCCCCATGTTCCTCGATACAGTCCCTTACACAGGATAAAAGTTCATTATGGGGCACTGAATAAAAAAGATCCTCAACGTCAATCGAAAAAACATAACTGATGTCACTTCGGCTTTTCAAGAAAGCTATGACGTCGCAGGAGCTTTTTGTTGCGAATGGATCTACAAACGCTAACGTATTTAAATTCTTCAACAGATAACGACTCACTTGCAGCTGCCAAGTACCATTTTCCGTCACAATTGACCTAAACGGCATGTCAATTTTGTGTGTTTTTACATTGAAAAAACTCTTCTCTGTAGTAACCTTGCGCCACGTATTTCAAAAAAAAAAAATCTCGGAACAGCTTGAGGGTGTTTATTATCACGCAACGCTTTTACAGTTTCTTTCAAATTGAAAACTGCCCTTGAGACGCGCACGAAAAAGTGGCCCCCCATCTGTACCACTCATGATGTAGAAGGAAAAAAAGAAAGAAGAACACCGGGCACACTTGGCGTCAGAAGCCGCCGCTTGACAGGAGACGCAGAGGGGTCATTCGGCGTGCCGTACTTTAAAAGAAAAAAATATCAAACAGCGTCGGAAAGTCTAACAGTATCATATAAGTAATCCTACTGAGCACAAACGCCTGTACCAGCTTACACAGATCATTGTCTGGGTACCAGCACACTCTGGAAACCCTGGGAATGAGGCGGCTCACCTGAATGTTCGAGGTTTCGTCAGCCGGGCAGGTGAGCCGCCTGTTCCTGGGAGGTCCGCGAGAGATGGGCTGGTATCCTTTCACGACATCACCAATCATTATAAACTAGAGCGAAGGCTATATCCGCCCCCCGCACAAGCGGTTGACTAAGGCACAGGAATGCGTCTGGAGAAAACTGCAGACGCGATCCTTTCCCAACCCATACGTGTTGAGCAAAATATACCCGGAGGAGTTTAAGCCGCAATGCAAATGGTGCGAGGCAGTGGCAACATATGACCATATACTGTGGGAGTGTAGCATGGTGCCGCCGCCGGCGGATATTATGCATGATCTCTCTCGAGCACTGGGAGGCCGTGTTCACCAGCTCAGACCCAGTCGTCCGGACAAGGGTCGTAGAGTCGGCCACACAGGTCGCCGTCAACGTTGGGCTGATGGCCATCTAACACGGAATCGTCCGCAGTTACCTTCTGACGAAATAAAGTTTTTCCATCCATAACAGTATCATACTGGAATTAGCAAAACAGTGCATATTAAACAAACAGGTGAATGTGCTGTGCGCGTATGTCATTCAAAGAAAGTTGTAGATTACGTAAACCGCACAGATACGTTCAAGTATTCTTTTTTTCCCAGAACTACCCGTGAGTGGAATAGCCTAACAGCCGATGTTGTAGAATGTACAACAGTTGATTTATTTCTGAATTCACTCAACAACCTTTAACAAATTGTGCTATTACTTACCAGAGATACACAATGCTTCCCTTCGTGTTCAATACGTTTCAGTTGGTAAAAGTGTGCTGTTTGTTGTAATGTTTTTGTTTTGTTTATCTTAAATTGTTATAAAAATGTTCTAATGTATGCTTTTGCATTGTATATCATGTTTTCTGTACGGCATTTCGCAAATATTACTGATGTCACTATGTCTGCGCGATGCTATTATGTTGCTATTGCAGCCAAGAGTTCTGTATGCCCACTCCTGCTAAAGACCTGGTAAACAGGTCAGCAGTATGTAATAAATAAATAAATAAAATATAATCAATACTTGGCCAATCCTGCTGAGTGGGTATGAACCATGTCAGAGGCAACAACAACAACAACAGCGTCGGCTTCTGCATTGTGATGATGATGATGATGATGATGATGATGATATATGGCGTTTATTGGTGCAATGGCCATGTGATGGCCAAAGAGCGCCAGTACATGAAACAAAAGATGTGATCAATGGTTATGGTGACTGGCTGTATAGGGGCGTAAAATTCATCGCGCTAAAGGCGGGTAAAACATATAGGTATTAAAATCATGAGAGTGACGTGAAATGTGTACAGTGAAATTGAGTGGCAAACAGTTCTGATGACAAAGCTATGGTGAGATGATAGAGCACAAAGTCTCTTCAACGCCCTTGTGTCCAAGGGCCGCGAGACAGGTGCTTTTTAGTGTATCTGCCGCAGCAGCGACATCTCTTCAGAGGTCGTGCTGCACTTTACCAGCGTAGATAACGTGAAAACTGCGGACATCTTTTAAAAACGCGAACAATGACTGATGTTTGAAGAATGGATCCCTACCGATGAACATCGATGGATAGAGTGGTATTTGCTCTCGGTAGGGTAATGGGAAGTGCTTTTTCCTAAGAATATGTAATGCCTTGCGCTGGATTAAGATGTGGAGAACGGTGAGTGGTTCATCACATTTTTCGCACACGGGTGGATCACTCCCGGACAGAAGATATGAATGTGTATTGTATGTGCGTCCTGTTCTTAGCCTTGTAAGTGTTACTTCTGTGTGGCGTGACTTTGATACTGGCGGCCAATGCGCGAGCTGTGGCTTGATTAGATGAAGTTTATTTTGTGTTTGTCGATCCCATTACCGCTGCCAATAATCCCTGAGCTTTTGTTTAAGGAAGGGCTTGAGGTCAAGTGCCGGGACAGTAATGAGTGTATTGGCGGTAGCGTTTTGGTGGGCGGAGACAGCTAGCTGATCCGCCAACACGTTTCCTTTGATCTCTCTGGGCTGTGGCACCCAGCAAACTACGACATGCTGTTTGCGTGCGTAAAGCGTGCATAAAAGCGAGTAGAGGGAAACAAGGACAAGGTTTTTGTGCTTTTTTAAACTTTTCATACCTTTTACCACGCTCAGGGACTCTGTGTAAATTACTGCATTTTGTAGTTGTATTTGCTTATGTGTTTAACCGCCGCAAGTATCCCGTAAGCCTCTGCTGTGAAAATGCTTGTTAGGATGTAGATCGCCCGCGACCGAAAAGAATGGACCGACCGCAGCGTACGACACAGAAGTATGAGACTTTGAGGCGTCTGTGAAGAATTCAGGACAAGTGTATTTGTGTTGAAGTTCCAGGAAGTACGTGCGGATATGTACAATAGGTGCGCGCTTCGTACCTTCTATGAAAGACACATCGCAATCTATAATCTGTCACTGCCACGGCGGGAGGCCTGCAGCGGGAGCTACCAAGCGGTGCTCAAAAAGAGGCACACCCGTTTCCTCAGCGAGGCCCCTCACACGAAGCGAATAGGGCTGTCTCAGTGAAGGACGATTTTCAAATAGGGTAGAACTGGACAGGTGATTGATTGTGCAGTGTGAAGGGTGTTCTTGGTCTGCACTCGCTTTGACATAATATACAAACGACATCTAACATCTCTGCGGGTGTACCGATCACTCGTTCGATTCGACATACAGGCTTTCTACGGGGCTGGTGCGAAAAGCACCCGTAGAAAGACGAATGCCCAAATGGTGGACAGGGTCAGGTATTTTCAAGGCGCTTGGTGCTGCAGACAGATAGATGCTGTGCCCCATAGACACTCGCAGCGCGTTGCTCAAATACAATCACGTAACAACTATGACAGTTGTTAGTTCACGCTTGTCGGGTGTATACCTAGGCGTCCTTTTCGAGCGCCCTTTTTTGTGCTGTGGCGGCCCGCTGCGAGTATCGAGGTTCTTGTCGTTCTTCGTGACATTCTAATTTCTTGCTATCGCATTCATTGCTTCGCGCTAGTGGCGAAACTGTGGCTTTTACTTAATTGCTGTCTCACTCTTCTGCGAATACAGTTCGGAATTCATAACTGCGAAGTATTCTTCTTTGTCGGCTACTAGTACATGCAGTTTCTTTTCACAAAGAAAATGAACTAGCGGCCTTACCGAGTCCTTGCCACCCCGCCCTCTTCCCGTTCTAACAATATTGCCACGCGCGTTTCTTATTTTCACTTCGCTCTATTCGGTTTTCGCCCTCAAAGGCTGTCAGCAATGCTCAGCGCAAACCGCGCCTCATTGTTCTAGAAGCTTCGCGATCATTGTAGATCGTTTTGTTGAACTTGCGCGCAAGACGCGAACACTCGAGCTTATTCCAGAGCTTGCACGACAACCAGTGATAAGACTGGAATATTCTATGGCACGCGTATAAATTCCGACGCGCTTCACCGCTTGTCAGTTGATCGACGGCCGTCGCTCTGTTTGCCGCTATCAGTGCAGTGTGTATTGCTGTAATCTGACTTTCTGTTTACCGGCCACAAGTTCGGCCTAATAATCAGTTTCATTTTGGACCTACAGACTTCTGCCTTCGTCGACGTCACGACCACGTGACATCTGGTGGAGGTGCTGGGTACACGGCTTGACGGGGGCGTCCGGTACATGAACGAGGTTCAACACAGTCTTGAACGTTCAACCTCTTTAGCACACCTTGAGACCACTCTCGCTGTGGCCACCTTTTCAAAGGGATTCAGGCGAGGCTCGAAGCAGTACTTCAGGCCGAGTCCCAGCACCCTCTCGTGTTCCTCCGGAATGGGCGCGCCACTCTTGATTATCTGGAAAAAAATTTTTGACAAGGCTTCCTTGATGCTTCGCTTGTTCTGCGCATGTCAAGTTGTATGCACTTAGTACACACATGTTCCATCTTTTTTCAATAAAAGATCAGTTGCGAGTCAGCGCCGTGTTGCACTTTTCCGTTCTATTGTCCTCTTGTGTGTTGCACTGTAACCGAGGGAAAAAATGAATCCCGACCAACTGGCCCAATTTACCGTTTTGCGATCACAGTTGCTACTTTACTGAGTTTAAAAATTGGGGGGACCCTTAAGCTTCGCCTTTAAGAGTTGAACGCGATAGCGATATCCCGTCCCTACTGCGTACTTCAATCACTTAGTGCATACTATGTAATGGGTAGTATGGTTTAAACCAGGAGAAATTATGCGCGGCAAATATGAGAAATGTTTTCGAAATTGCTATGCACCCACTACGTGGTGTTAAGGGAATACGCGCAGTAAGGTGTGTGCCGTTTGTAATGGGTGGCTGGCTTTAAACTATGGAATCGTTATGATAGTCACATATTCTGACGCCCGATGGCAATTTACGCTTGTACCACGAAATATTCCTGGGATATTACATGTTATATTGCGACGCCTATATAAAGGACGCTTGCGTTTGCGAAGCATGGAAGTTATTTTCCCTGCATTTCCAAGCAGAGGAAGTTCTTTTCACAGTATAACCAAGCAGAGGCATGGCTGTGTGGTAGAACACCTGCTTGCCACGCAGACGACCCGGGTTCGATCCTCACTCGGACCCGAAAATTTTTATTATTTATTTTATTTGCATCTTTCTCGATTTTTCGGTCACGGACAAGATGATGATTTTTCGCTCACAACCAACGACGCCGACGCCGACGCCGACACCGACGCCGACGCCGGAATTCTTGCGAAACGAGCTCTTTAACGCTATCGCCTTAAAATACCGCGCTCGTTTCGCAAACGGGGCCGCTGTAGTGAGCGAAGTGACCTCAGTGCGCTCTGTAACTTCAGCGCGAAATCTATGGTGAACGCCCAATACGTACACACCGCCCCTATCACGAAATAAGCTCGAGTGCACGGGCGACTACGCCGTGTAGGGAAAAGTACACGTGGCAGGAGGGCGCGCACATCGCACCGAGCGGGGCGCCGGCCTCTCAAGCACGCCCTTCGCGCCATCTCGCTGGTAACGGAGTGTGGTAACACACTGAAATGCCCCCGAGATCAGTGTACCGCCACCAGTACATGATGTATTTAAAGAGCTCGCCGTTAGTATGCTGAACCACGTTCGCTTTTGTGGCCGAGTCGTTAAACGCCACGCGCTGCGGAGCGAGAGGTTGCAGGTTCCACTCCGCGCTTCAGAAAATATTTTCCTTGATTATTTTAAATGCGAAGCATTTCTTAGCGAACTTCGGCGAGTTTGAGCGTATCTGACTATCTATCTATCTATCTATCTATCTATCTATCTATCTATCTATCTATCTATCTATCTATCTATCTATCTATCTATCTAGCCGCCTACGACTTTGTGCTCTCCTGGCCGTATCGTTAATGGGATTGATACCAAATTTGGTATGGCATAAGATGACCGTATGACGAACATAAATGGCTGGTCATATCATGAAAATCATGACTAAATTGTCATGAAAAGTATGATTTACATGCCACGCTCATGGGGCGTTCGCGGCCGTTTCGTTAGCTTGATATACACCAAATTTGGGATTGAGTGACGTGACTGTATGACGAACATAAATGGCAGATGGTAATATGCAAATAAGGACGTGCATGTCATGAACAACATGATTTGATTTACATGCCACGCTCATGGCGAGCTCGCGGCCGTTTCGTTAGCTTGAGATACACCAAATTTGGTATTGAGTGACATGACTGTATGAGGAACATAAATGACAAGTGGCAATATGGAAATCATGACATGTCATGAGCGACATGACTTGCATGCCACGCTCATGGCGCACTCGCGGCCGTTTCGTTAGCTTGAGATACACCAAATTTGGTATTGTGTGACATGACTGTATGACGAACATAAATGACAAGTGGCAATATGGAAATCATGACATGTCATGAGCGACATGACTTGCATGCCACGCTCATGGCGCACTCGCGGCCGTTTCGTTAGCTTGAGGTACACCAAATTTGGTATTGAGTGACATGACTGTATGACGAACATAAATGACAAGTGGCAATATGGAAATCATGACATGTCATGAGCGACATGACTTGCATGCCACGCTCATGGCACGCTCGCGGCCATTTCGTTAGCTTGATATTCACCAAATTTGGGATTGAGTGACGTCACTGTATGACGAACATAAATGACAAGTGGCAATATGGAAATCATGACATGTCATGAGGCACATGACTTGCATGCCACGCTCATGGCGTGCTCGCAGCCGTTTCGTTAGCTTGAGATACACCGAATTTGGTATTGAGTGACATGACTGTATGAGGAACATAAATGACAAGTGGCAGTATGGAAATCACGACTTGTCATGTGCGACATGACTTGCATGCCACGCTCATGGCGGGCTCGCTTGCGTTTCGTTAGCTTGATATACATCAAATTTGGTACTGAGTAACGTGACTGTATGACGAACATAAATGACAAGTGGTAATATGGAAATCATGACATGTCATGTGCGACATGACTTGCTTGCCACGCTCATGGCGCGCTCGCTGCCGTTTCGTTAGCTTCATATACACCAAATTTGGGATTGAGTGACATGACTGTATGACGAACGTAAATGACAAGTGGTAATATGGAAATCATGACTTGTCATGTGCGACATGACTTGCATGCCACGCTCATGGCGGGCTCGCTTGCGTTTCGTTAGCTTGATATACACCAAATTTGGTACTGTGTAACGTGACTGTATGACGAACGTAAATGACAAGTGGTAATATGAAAATCATGACTTGTCATGTGCGACATGACTTGCATGCCACGCTCATGGCCCACTCACGGTCGTTTCGTTAGCTTGATATACACCAAGTTTGGTATTGCGCGACGTGACTGTATGGCGAACATAAATGACAGGTCCTAACATGTGAAATATGACATGTAATTTATGTAAAGCATGATTTTCTCCTTCCTGGCTGCTTCGCATTACATCGATTCTCACAGTGCGTGGGATCTGCCGGCTTTTTTCTTAATGCTCTCGCTTTTAAATTACTAATGTCTGTCCTCGCCGTTCCTGGGTAGACATAAATTGTCAAACACCTGTGGCGCATACCCGCATACCGCGGCCCGTGGTATACGGGTAGGTGTCTGCAGGAAAGGGGTTGACGACGTATACGACAGGCTTGGGATGTAAAAACAGCGCAAAATATAGACAAGGACTGATAAAGAGACGACACGGCGCTGAACTCGCAACTTTATTGGAAGGCACACGCACATATATCAAGAAGCCGACCTAGTCACGTGGCACACCAAAGGCGTCTGCGCAGCAGAGCTAACAGGGTAAGAAAAAGGGCCAATCATTGGGAAAAGCAACAAGTGTGTAACAACCGAGAAAAAAGGAAAAAGGACACACCTTCATACTGGCCAAAAGACATGCGTCACGGTCCACAACAAAGTAATAATCGCTTTAACATGGCAGCGCTGAACCCAGGTATCGAACCTCCTTTTCACCATGGGCCAGAGACGGCTTGCTTACGCACCTTTCCTCCTCCCTTTCAATATAAAAAGCCTCGATCACTTCCCTAGTGCATTTGTCCCGATGGCCAAACAAACAAGTGGCTTCATCGCCATAGGTTGGCAGCCAAAATCCCTACAATGAGCTGGCAAGTGCAACCCGCCAGAAGCCGTTAATGAGGTTAAGTGTTCCCTTAGTCTCACGTTGATGCATCGCCCGGTTTGTCCTATGTAAACCCCCCCCGCATGATAATGGCACCTTATATACAACACATAATTTACACTGAACATATCTATTCTTTCTCTTCTCCGGAGAGAACGACCAGGTCTTGCGTGAACCCGAACTTCTTCTATGCAAGCGGGAGCAAATAGAGGACATCTTATTGGGAGCGGACATCACAACACGTACCCCATACCTACTGGCCGCATTTTTCAAGCAATGGGAAAACTTATGCACGTACGGTACCACAACCGGTCTTTTTTCATTGCGCACGCGCTCTGTTCTCCTATGCGTATCATTTATGCCTTTGACCCATTTGATTAGCTTTTGACAGTTCCTCAAGATTTTGACGGCTTCTGGCGGGTTGCACTTGCCAGCTCATTGTAGTGAGTGTGGCTGCCAACCTATGGCAGATGAAGCCACTTGTTTGTTTGGCCATCGGGACAAATGCACTAGGGAAGTGATGGAGGCTTTTTATATTGAAAGGTAGGGGGGAAAGGTGCATAAGCAAGCCGTCTGTGGCCCTTGGTGAAAAGGAGGTTCGATACCTGGGTTCAGCGCTGCCGTGTTAAAGCGATTATTACTTTGTTGTGGACCATGACGCATGTTTTTTGGCCAGTATGAAGGTGTGTTCTTTTTCCTTTTTTCTAGGTTGTTACTAGAGACCGGATTATAGGCAAATGCCTATTTTTTTCCTTGCGTTCCTATCGCGCCACTTTGATATATGAGCATGAATTAGGGGTAAAGGAGGGCTTTTAAAGTGTTTTTATAGTGCCTATAAATGCCTATTTTTGGGGTTTGTGCCTAAATGTCTATAAGTGCCCATAAATGCCTATTTTCAAAATTGGTGCCTATATATGAACGCTATTTAACCTCAAATTTTGCTTTCGAGTACAGTTTGAGACCGTAATTAATGTTACCGGGCAAAATTGACGTTTCGGAACTTTATGGGGTGCAACAACCTAGTTCCCTAGTTCAACAAACATCCGGGAAGCAACCGGTAGCAGCAGTGAAATGGTACGCGCCGGCCACCATACCCCACCGCACTGACATGGAGCAAGCGGTTGGAGCAGGGGAGAGGAAAAGACGCTATTTCTGCAACCCTAAATGGGACCACGTCCCAGCGTGTGCAGTGGAATGGGGAGAGGAAAATAAAGGCGGGAAGAGGAGAGGGGCGTCTATGGCCGAGGACGTGGCGGGCGGCTTTTACCGCCGGTTTTCCAGTCCAGTGTTCCCATGGAATTGAAGCACCTCCTTGAAGACTTGGGCGTGGTGGGGGGCAGAAAACGGGAGGTACCCTGCGCGCAGCAGCAGGAATATGGAGAGCGAATGCGAAACCATGGAGTGCCGTCAGGGGAAAGTAGAAAGTAGGTAAAAAAAACCAGATGTGCACATGGCTTTCGTTTCGTTTGTAATTTACTTTTTAAGGGCGCTTCACCAGGTCACATGAAAAATTTTAGTCAGATACTGGAAGTGTTCGCGTGCCTAATGAAGAGCTTTGTACCACGAGAACTTTTTAATTGGTTCATTACGAGCCGCGAAAGCATGATGCCGGTAGGTGAGCTTGAAACCTTTGCCACTCGCAAGCCAAATTCTTTCCCTGCCCTCTTCGGTATCAGGGAAACTCGGAGCCGGAAGATCACACGACGTTGACGCATCAACACGCCATGCGCACGCAAGATTACACTATGTGCACATGACATGCCCAAGCCACGTCGTGCGCACAAGCGGTGTTGTATTGTTTCGGCGTTCGCTCTATAGTGTACTGCCTGTTTCTGTGGGATGGAGCCGTCTATGCGTTTGGAGAGGCTGGCATGGATCCTGTATCCTTACCACAACACAGCGCGTAGCACAGCTGGAACTGCTGTAAGGGACGATGCACCAAAAACATGCTAAGCGTTGTCAGGGCTGGCGCCGGCACGACGCGGGAACGGCGAGCACACGAACACAAAAGAAATATAGGCAGCTAAGTCTCGCATCGCTCTCGATTCGAAGAAAAAAACTAAAGAAAAATGCGCACACATTCCATTTGTATGTTTTAATATTTCTATTAACTTTTATTCCTCTATTCAAGCAACAAATTGCACAAATTACACATGTAGCCTCGAATAATTCTCGCAGTTTCATGTACTACTGTGACATACACAGGACCATTCCTTGTTGAACTTCACCTCCCCCACATCGGTGCTCGCGCCCGTGAGATAAAGGGCACGAGATATTCAGTCTGACATTTCACCTCCTTTCGGGGAGCGTATAGCGTTGCAAATCTTGGCAGATGTGATCGTTAGCGCAGTGCATGCATTACACTTCTAGCTCGAAACGCTCAAACCTGGTAAGGGGCCCTTTATAGTGTTCATACAAAGAGGAGAAATTGACCCTGCGCTATTAGACCCGGCCAATACGAGGCTAACAGACCCTTCTGGTCTTTTAGCGGTCTGGCTATTGAATCCTGTGCTGCCCTTCCCAGCCATGCCGAAAAGAAGCAGACCCATGAGCGTGTTTATTCGATGGTGGACAATTAACTTACCATTCTGGACAATAAAAGGAGAGACCGTGTTCTGGAAACCATGCCCGAAAAGGGACCATTGCATGGCTATGTTAAATCATTAACGCCTTTGTACAATCATAAAATATAAAATTTGTTTGCTTTCCTGTCGTAGACCAGGTCAGGCACGTCCTTATTCGAACATTTGAGTTTTTGTAAAAATTTATTGTGCCTACATTTACGATTTTGGGGGCCTAAAACTGTGTTTTTCCCGCCTATTTTTGGCGCCTAAAACACCATTTTTTAGTGCCTAAAAATCCGGCCTCTAGTTGTTACACACTTGTTGCTTTTCCCAATGATTGGCCCTTTTTCGTACCCTGGTTGCTCTGCTGCGCAGACGTCCTTGGTGTGCCACGTGACTAGATCGGCTCCTTAATATATGTGCGTGTGCCTTCCAATAAAGTTAAGTTTCGAGTTCAGCACGGTGCCGTCTCTTCTTCAGTCCTTGTCTATATTTTGCGCTGTTTTTACATCCAAAGCATGAACCACCAACTAGCCCAACTTTCGCTTCTAGTATACGACAAGATTTTCACGTTATTCATGTCATGACTAGCCAGACATATTCGTCAATACCCCTTACCCTCCCGTACAAATTTTGGTATACCCAAAATTAAGAAGGCGATCACGAGAGCACCCAGACGTAGGCGGCTAGATAGATAGATAGATACGCAGATAGAAACGCAAAAGTGCTCACAGTACGCAAAGAAATGCTTCGCATTTAAAAAGCACGGGCCCGATGCTTAAAACAGCACATGGAACAAAAATACATGCGACAATAAATAACAATAAAGCAAGTAAAAAAAAACTTGAGTGCGCAGCTTCCTTAACGAGCGTATTCCTTCACCACATGCACAACCTCGAGATGTGCCCGGCGTCGCTGAGAATTCATGATGCCATCGTGGACAACCTCGTTGTCGAGAGCGCCGAGGCGTCGAAGTACCCTATATGGTCCGATGTACCCTCGCAGAAGTTTTTAGATGCGAAGCGTCTTATGCTGGAGCTCAACCCCGTGTGCGTGCGGTGTCCCCGCCCTTACTGAGCATGCGCCAACTCTGCCCCTCTCGCGTGAGCGTGAGCAGGTGGGAGGACCCTCTCCTCGGATGAGCCCCCGCGAGGAGGTCGGGTGGAGGGGGTGGCGTCAACGCTGCCTCCGCTTCGTTTTCCCTCTTCCCTTTCTCTCCCTCCGGCGCAGCTGTGCTCTCGTAGATACTGCAGCGCGCGCTCTCTCCGTTGCACTCTCCTTCGCAACGGCGCTGCTGATGGCGTCGGGGAACGGGATTCTGCAGACGCGCGATGAACCAACGCGTTGTATCCTAGTCAGAACGCGCTGGCACGCGCTAGCACGTTCGGGCCGGTGTAAGCGGCTGGGTAAGACGCTGTGGCCTTTCCCCCTTACACTCTCTCAGCAATCATGTGATGGCGTCGGTGAACGAGATTCTGCAGACGCGCGATGAGCCCACGTGCTCCCGCGTGGCGTGGCGATGAACCCGCGTGGCGTGCTCCAACAAGAGTTCGGGACGAGTAACAGCAACATCAACTACAGTGAATTCATGGTGTGCTCCACTTGCAAGGACGCGTTAACATCGGGCAAGGTGCTCGTAAAGAACGGAACTTTAAGTCGACCCATGCGCTGCTTCGCATCGCCTCACGGTCCCCTTTAGCAGGAGATGGTGTAGTTTTTTCACTAAGTCCACGTCGGCGTATCGGTGTCCAGACCCAGACACGGTCACCCGGCTAGTACTCCAAGTGGCGTCGCCGAAGATTATAGTGACGGCTATCGATCCTCTGCTGGTTATTGATACACAGACGGGTGAGCGGTCGAGCTTCTTCGGCGCGTCGCAAATTAGTGGCGACTTCGAGATTGTCTTAGTCGGTGGTAGCTGGCAGCATTGCGTCGAGCGTCGTTGCCGGGCTCGTTCCGTAGACCAACTTGTACGGCGGCAGCTGCGTCGTTTATTGCACTGTTGTGTTCTATGCGAAGGTCAGGTACGGAAGGGTGGCATCCCATGTCTTGTGCTCGACGCCTACGCACACGGCCAGCATGTCGGCGATGGTCTTGTTCAGACACTCGGTGAGGCCATTGGTCTGTGGGTGGTACGCGCTGCTCCGGCGGTGGCTTGCATGGCTGTATCTCAAAATCGCTTGAGTTCAGGGTTGCCCTTGGGTAGACTCGAAAAGGAGCCAGAAGCAAAGCTAAATGTAGCCAAAGTAGCCAAGCCATTTCATCCTATCGCTATATTTGTAGCCAAATGGTACAAAAGCGGTCTTATGAAAATACTCTTATTGTTATTATTCAACAATGAATAATATCATTTTGAATCAGCGATAAAATAGAAATAAAAACATAGTGTTTTTTTTTCTCATCCTGCTCGGTCTTCAAGCCATGAGCACGTTGCAAATCAATAAACAAATTGTAAGTTCCGTGCGCCTGCATATAGTCTCTGAAGAATAGATGGCGCAATTGCCAGAGACAGAGTAAGGACAGAAAATTCCAGCCAACCAGTCAGTAGGAACATTAAAAACAGAAGGAAGTCGTACTTGAAGTCCCCGACGAAAATTATCGCTAGTTACCATCATTCCAATTCAGCGTCACGTAGTGACATCTGGATGAAGATAACGCGATGTGTTTTGTACATCCTTCATCGCTGTCTTCAGTACGTTTTTGTAAACTTTGCGCAAAAAACGCTGAAGATTACCAGTCCAGCTTCATTTTGTTGCTGATCTCTGTTTAAGTGAAGTTCATACGAGAACACGCGCTATGCATGCATCGCCTTTAGAAAGTGGCTTGTAGCATCAGCATCGATGGTGGGCAGCGTAAACACCGTACTAGTCGCGCATTTCTCAGCATGGGCGAAACATAATCAGGTTGATTGCCAAAAGGCACAATAAATTACAGATTTAATATGGAGAAGTTCCTTATGAAATTTCCAAGCTGTTGTGTAAAGCTTCCCCATTTTCAATTTTTATTTATATTTATAATACAACGAGATTCTTGGCCAGTACCCGACAGTGGGTGTACGTCACATTGACTAGTCCAACAAGAACTTCGTCACTCCGTCTTGGAAGGCGCGACACGCGTTGCGTTGAGGTGCCTCGATGACCACCCCGTGTACTGTGCGATGTCAGTGCACGTTAAAGAACACCAGATGGTCGAAATTTCCGGAGCCCTCCACTACGGCGTCTCTCATAATCATATCGTGGTTTTGGGACGTTAAACCCCAGATATTAAAAAAAATTATTATTCGATGACCACCAGACTGCTGCCGGCGGGAGGGCATGCGCATGTATCGGCTGCCACGTCAAAAAAGCTTGTAAACATGGGTAGACTTTAGGCTTGCTAGGTATTTCATCTGCAAATAATGAGAAAAAAAATGGCTACTAAATGCGCCAAAGAAGAAGTTCAAGGTACCCAGAAAGTAGCCATGGCGCCAACCTGAAATTTTTGTCCCCAGACGGGTTTGTAAAGTAGTCAATTTGGCGCAAAGTTGCCACCAACGGCAACCCTGCCCGAGTTAGCTCCGCAGTAACGGCCGTACCTCTGTCGGTGATAAGGACCTCTGGGGCGCCGTCACGCAGAACAATGTCTTCAACGAAGAACTTCGCTACCTCGGAGGCACTGCCTTTAGGTAGGGCCCTTGTCTCGGCGCAGCGGTTGAGGTAATCGGTAGAGACGACGATCCATTTATTCCCTCAAGTCGACTTGGGAAACGGCCCCAGTTGGTCCATACCGATTCCCTGGAACGGTTGGTGAGGTGGTTCGATTGGCTGAACAAAGCCTGCTAGTGTTTTCAGTGGTCTCTTTCGTCGCTGAGAGTCTCGGCATGTCCTGCCGTAACGAGTGACGTCGGCGGCAAGGCCTCGCCAGTAGTACTTTTCCGGTCCTCTTGCGAGCGTGCGGGAAAAAGCGAGGTGTCCAGCCGTCAGGCCATCGTGCACGGCCTGGAGGACTTCTCGTCTCACTGCTAAAGGAACCACGAGAAGCTGTTTGGCTCGAAGGAGCGAGAAGTTCTTCTATAGGAGAACTCTGTTTCGCAGGAAGAACGACGCCAGTCCTCTCTTGAATACCTTCGGAACAGTGGCGCTCTTACCCTCGAGGTATTCCAAAATACCCCTTAGTTCCGGGTCGGCTCGCTGTCGCTCGGCAAGGTCGTCGGCCCTCATGGTTCTCAAGAAGCTATGATCATCCTGGTCGTCCTGCGGTGGTGGTTCGACGGGGGGCACGAGACAGGCAGTCGGCGTCGGAGTGTTTTCTTCCGGGCTTGTAAACGACGGTAATGTCGAATTCTTGAAGTCTCAGGCTCTACCGTGCGAGGCGACACGAAGTGTCGTTTGAGTTCGATAGCCGACACAAGGCGTGGTGGTCGCTCACAACTTGGAAGAGCCTGCCGTAATGGTAGGGGGGAAACTCTGAAGTAGCCGAGATGATGGCAAGGCAAATAGACGCACGACCTTCTTGTCGGCGGGTGGCGGGAATGTAGCGATGGCGGTTGTCTTCTCCGGGTCGGGGCGTATTCCGGACTTGCTTATCACGCGACCCAAGAACAAGAGTTCCTCGTACGCGAAGCGGCACTTTTCTGGCTTGATGATGAGTCCGGAGGTCTTGATTGCTTTAAGTACAGCTGCAAAGCGGAGGAGGTGTTCGTTGAAGTTTCAGGAAAACACAACGAAGTCATCCAACAAATAAATTGCACTAATAGCGAAAGTTGGGCTAGTTGGTGGTTCATGCTTGGGATGTAAAAAACAGCGCAAAATATAGACAAGGACTGACGAAGAGCGCCGTGTCGTCTCTTCGTCAGTCCTTGTCTATATTTTGCGCTGTTTTTTATATCCCAAGTCATCCAAGTACACAAGGCGAGTCTGCCACCTCAAGCCGGCCAGTACTGTATCCATAACGCGCAGAAGGTCGCGGGGGGCCGAGCAAAGACCAAAAGGCATGGCCTTGAACTCGAACAGGCCGTCTGGTCTTATGAAGGCAGTCTTTTATTGGTCTCTCTCGTCGACTTCGCTTTGCCAGTAGCCTGTCTTGACGTCTATCGACGAAAAGTACTTCGAGTTGCGGTATCGATCCAGGGCGTCATCCATCCGTGGGACGGGATACACGTCCTTCTTCGTGATCTTGTTCAGGCGACGATAGTCGACGCAGAAACGTAGGGTTCCGTCCTTCTTCTTCACCAACACCACGGGATACGCCCAGGGACTCTTGGACGGCTGGATTATGTCGTCGCGTACCATTTCGTTTGCTTCCTTCTTTACGGCTTCGTGTTCTCGCGTCGAAATTGGATGCGGACTCTGACTGATTGGTCGGGCACTTTCTTCTCTTATGATACGATGTTTCGCGACTTGCCTCTGTCGAAATCTTGACGACGACGAGAAGCAGTCCTTCAATTGCAGAGCAGAGTATTCAGCTAGTATTCGTTGTGCTTCTGGAGGCTCGGGTTGACGTCGAAGTTTATTTCGGAACCTCGATTGGTCCAAGCAAGTTTGATAGCATCGGAGAGGGCGAAAGCATTGCTGGTGTCCACGAATTTCTCGATGTAGGCGACCGTCGTACGAACGTCGAGGTGCCTATATTCGTGCTGAAGTTTTTCAGCAGTACTTTTGCTTTGCCATCACGCAGCTCGGCGATGCCTCTTGCGACACAAATCTGACGGTTCACAAGCAGATGCTAATCGCCCTCGATGACGCCTTCAAGGTCTGTGGCTTTTTCGGTGCCGGCGGAAATAATGACGCTGGAGAGAGGCGGAACGGCGAAGTGCTCTTCTATTACATTCAATCCATGGTTCCCCGGCGTCGTGTGAGGCGGCAGAGCTTTTTCTGACGGTCGTGTTATTGACTCTGATATCGGGTCGATGAAGTCCCTCCTAAGAATCACATCCCTGCGATGCTCTTGCTGTGCGAACTCCAGCCGGCGTTATTTGATGACCTCCAGCGGTCCTGATTTCGGGGCCTTCCCAAGCAGTCTTCACTTGCTTCAGCTTCGTCGCGAAAGGCTCACTGACGACGGAATAGTCGGCTCCAGTGTCGACGAGAGCGGTGACATTGCGGCCATCGAATATTACGTCGTGGTCGCCAGTTCGTGGTCTTGCGTTGCGGTTGGGTCGCAGCGTCGGATCACGGCTACGACGGTTTGCTCCGTTGCTTCCACATGGCGTCGTCAGGTCTTCTTCCGGCCGTGAAATTTCGACTTCAGGGCTCCGTCCTGCTTCCGGCGTGTCTTTCACATATTGTCGTGGCGTCGTCGTCATCGGCGTCGGCGGAGGATCTTCGGTAGTTCGTCGTACAGAAACCGCACCTCCATCGGTTGCTGCCCTTAGTTTTCCGGCTAAGGGCTCGGAGATCGATCCCGAGCAGGGCTGGCGTACTGCCTGCGATGTGGCGTGATCTTTTGCCCCGCTCTGGACACGGTGCGTCGATGGCGAAACCACGCAGTGCCATCTGGCAGTACTGGCAATGGTGATAGGTGTGGCCTGCTTCTACGCAGTGGCAGCATAGTGGGCGGTGGTCGGGGGGCGCGCCAAACGTCGACCTTCCTCGGCGTGTATCGCTGGCCGGCTGGCGGGCTGCATGGCGTAGGTGGTGGCGGCAGAACTGCGGCGGAGTGGTGTCTTGACGTGTACGCGAAGGGAGAGCGTTGCGTCGGGCTACAGCAGCGTAGCTCATGGCTTGCGGTTGCGGCTGCGCCGACTCGGGGATACCCAGCGACTGCTGGATTCCCTCTCGGACGATCGCGGCAACCTGTGGCTGGCATGATGGGAACACTCGAAGTTCCTAGCACGCACCGGCCGTTAGGTATCGCGCAGGTCGTCGGAGCCGACGGCTCAAACCGCTTCGCTGTCTTGGGTCAAGCGGTGGTTGCATTGCCGTGTGCGCATTTCCAACGTCTTCTCAACTGTTGTCGCCTAAGAGATAAATGCTTGGACTATCTTGGGTGGGTTCCGCATCAGTCCAGTGAAGAGCTCTTGCTTTACTCCTCGCATGAGAAAAGGGACCTTCTCCTCGTTCATGTCAGGGTTGGTATGGCGGAAGAGTCTGGTCATCTCCTTCAAGCAGTTTGTCACGTTTTCGTTCGGGTGCGGGACCTATGTTTCCAATGAAGCGGCGGCCCTTTCTTTTCGACTGACGCTTGCGAACGCTGCAAGGTAGCTGGTCCGGAAAATGTCCAAAGTTATGAGGGTAGATTCCTTGTTCTCGAAGCAGGTCCTGGCACTGTCTTCCAACGCGCAGTAAACAAAGCGCAACTTGTCGTTGATGTCACAGTTGTTGAAGGCCGCAGTTCTCTTGTACGACTTGAGCCACGTTTATGGGTCCTGACATGATAATCCCCGAAGGGTCGGCGGCTCCCTTGGCTGCTGCATCGCGATCGCGGGCGATGGCGCAGCGGCTGTCATCGTTGCTGTAGTCGTGGTCATGGCCTTGGTCTTGCGAGTCCTCTCGGGTAGAGGACCGTACTCCCGTGGTAGACCTTGTTACCTACGGTTAAATGGCTGGTCATGGTTGGTGTCGGTGTCTTCATCGCGACCTGGACTTGCCTCACGATGCAGGGGGGGCGTTCGGTACATGGACCGGGAAGCACATGTCACGGTGTCGTGACGTGGACGGAGGCAGCAGTAGGCTTGTTCAAGGTGAAACTCTTTATTTGGCCGAACTTGTGGCCGCGAAACGGAAACTCAAATTACAGCAAGCAATGCACACTGTGCACTGATAACGGCGCACAGAGCGTCGGTTTTCGATAAACTGATCATTGTTGGGACGCGCCTTGCTTCATACATCACGCGTCGAGCTTTCCAGCTTTATCGCTGGTGGTCGTGCAAGCTCCGGAATAAGCTTCAGTGTTCGCGTCTTGCGCGCAATCTTAACAAAATCATCTACTACAATTGTGAAGGTTCTCGAACACTGAGGCGCGGTCAGAGTCGAGCATTGCTTTGTGGGCGTAAACCAAATACAGGAAAATCAGAACGACAAACGGACGTGGCAATATACATATATGGCTCATGACGGCGATGGTGATGGTGACGGAAATGCCCACGGCGAAAACCGGCCGAGAGTGTCCGCGTTATTGCTATCGCAATGAAAGAAACTGAAAGCCTTGGAGGTGCGAAAAATGTGCGGCCGCCCTCTACAAGCCACCGTGCTTTAAACCTTCAACACTTGTAAATGCCTGTGAAGTGGAACTATTTCAGAGAGAAAAGCATGAATTTTGGTGAGATTCAAGTCCATGTGTTTTCATGGCCTTTCAAGCGAACACGTTGGCTAGGTGCCGATGATGCAGAGAAAAGGGAGTGTGATGCACGCGCGCGCGCTTTCGCTGAAATTCGTGGTGCGGTGGGCATACACGAGCGCGCGGCGGGCTGCAGCGAATGGCTGAAGTGGACAACTTCAGCTACAACAACGGTTAATTCATGACCATGGGCGTTAGTCGGCGCGATGGAGATTTGCCACTAGGCGTCAACGTGGCTGTGTCCACGTCAAACGGTGCTATAGCTGTCAAACACCATGCGCCTTGAGCATAAATGCAGCTGCAGACCACTTTACAGCTGTGTTCATCCATGTTCCCTATTGAAAACCAGTGGCACTGTCCCGGCGCCACACCTGATTACTGGACCAGTGTGGCGCCGGATACTGGGACGCTGGCACGCTGCACGAGGCACACTGCACGCTGGCGCGCTCCACACTGGGACACCCCTTATGGGCCAAAATGGGGAGTTTAACATGTTTTTTAACACGAAAGTGTTTTATGCCGGGGTCCACCAAGCATATCCGTTACGGATATGACGTTTATATAATTAACGCTACCAAATGAGAAACAAAAAGTTATTATGAAAACGTTCCCCCGCCGGGAATCGAACCTTTGACTCTTGGCCCGCGACGAAGGGCGCCTGGTTTCTTACCTACTGAGGTATCGAAGCAGTTGCAAGTCTCTCTACAAACGCGCCTTATATCTCTCGCACATTCTCTCTCCCACGGCGCTCTCTGTTGGCGTGGCGGGTCGGTGTCACCGCCTGTGAGCGTTGAAGAGAAGTAATGCGGCACGACACTTACTAGCGCTGATAGCGAACGATTAGTCTCGCAGGCCATGCTTTAGCTGCGTGTCGATATCAGTGAAGTACATTGGCCGCGCTAGCATCGGAGAGTCGCCGATGTAGTTATGCTCTTTGCCTTTAGCTTCGCGTTAGCGTGTGACGGCTCTTTGTCGGAGTAGTGCATCCTCCATATGCAGCAACGTCGTTTCGCCGCCGTCTACTTTGGGTGCGATAGCACCGAATAATGAAACTGCTGCAGTGAGCGCGGCCGCAAGGCAGCGATGTCGACGGGCGAATGTCGTGCCTTGGTGGAGCGAGACAGAGACCAGCCGGACGTAGAAGGCCTGCGCGCGCTCGCGGCTCAAGCTACGAACATCTGCCTCCCGCGTTGTTGAAGCGCAGCCTGGTAGAGTATGCATGAGCGCAGGAGTAGGTCACCTTAATACTCAGGAGCGCACACCGTACCACTTCTCTTTGAAGACACGCATATGGAGCGCCAGTGTTCATTACGTGCTTGTTGATGTCTTTGCGCTTGATTCACGATACGCTGTGTCCAGGTATATTATGTTGACAACTTCAGCTACAACAACGGTTAATTCATGACCATGGGCGTTAGTCGGCGCGATGGAGATTTGCCACTAGGCGTCAACGTGGCTGTGTCCACGTCAAACGGTGCTATAGCTGTCAAACACCAATAGACATTGTACAAGCTCTCATATATCACTAGCACTACTTCTGCGAAGACGCGTTTCACTTTCGTGTTATACCGATTACTACGACGGAGGGATCGGCCATGTTTTTTTTTTTTAAATTTCGGTTATGCCCACATCGTAATTAGGGCTGAAACACGAGCGCTGGGACAAAAAAAAAAGAGAAAACATTAAAAAAAACCGGCAGCTCCCACGCATTGTGGCAATCGATGTATGCGAAGCAGCGAGGAAGGAGCAAAACATGCATGTCATGATTTACATGTTAAGACCTGTAATTTATGTTCGTCATACAGTCACGTCGCGCAATAACAATTTTGGTTTACATCAAGCTTGCGAACTGGACGCAAGTGCAACACGAGCGTGGCATGTAAATCACGTTGTACATGACATGCATGTCGTGATTTTCATGTTACCACCTGCCATATATGTTCGTCATACAGTCATGTTGCGCAATACCCATTGCGGTGTACAGCAAACTTGCGAACAAGACGCAAGCGCACCATGAGCGTAGCATGTAAATGGCGTTGTACATGACATACATATTATAATTTTTATGTTACCACGTGTTACCATGTTCGTCATACGGTCACGTCAGGCAATACCAATTTTGGTGTATATCAAGCCAGCGAACCGGCCGCGAGCACGCCATGAGCATGGCATGCAAGTAATGCTGCACATGGCATGTCATAGTTTTTGTATTACCACTAAGTCTTGTCATTTATGTTTTTCATACAGTCACGTCATGAAATACTGAACTTGTTGTACATCAAGCTAGCGAAACGGCAGTGAGCGCACCATGAGCGTGGTATGTAAATCATGTTGTACATGACACGTCATGATTTCCATATTACCACTCGTCATTTATATTCGTCATACAGTCACGTCACACAATACCAAATTTGGTGTATATCAATCTAGCAAAACGGGCGCAAGCGAGCCATGAGTGGGGCATGCAAGTCATGTTGCACATGAGATGTCATGATTTGCACAATACCACTTGTCATTTATGTTAGTCATACAGTCACGTCACACAATACTAGATTCGGTGTGTATTGCCACGCGCGTTTCTTATTTTCACTTTGCTTTATTCGGTATTCGCACTAAAGACTATCAGCAATGCTCAAGGCAAACCGCGCGTAATCGTTCTAGAAACTTCCCGATCATTCTACATCGTTGTGTTAAGACTGAGCGCAAGACGCAAACACTCGAGCTTATTCCAGAGCTTGCGCGACAGCCAGTGATAAGGCTGGAATATTCTATGACACACGTATAAATACCGACGCGCTTCGCCGCTCGTCTGTTGATCGACGGCCCACGCTCTGTTCGCCGCAATCTGTGCCAGTGCGTATTACTGTCATCTGACTTTACGTTTCACGGCCACAACTTTGGCCAAATAAAGAGCTTCTTCTTCGACACGCCGATTCTTCCCTTCGTCGACGTCACGATCACGTGACATCTGGCGAAGGTACTGGTTCCTTGATGTTCCGGACGCCTAAGAAGAGCCGGAAACCAAGCCCACAGCGTGAACAGAACACGCAAGTCACCGTGCAACAGCGAGCTAGCCGCAGGCTACAAGGCTTGCAACCTGCATACGGCCTCCTGCCTGAGAAGCCAAAACTACGGCTACCAAGACAACAGCAACAATTACCACCGCGATGTCACCCGCGACAGTCGTGATGCAGCAACCCAGGGAGCCACCGACCTTTCACGGATCAACGACTGAAGACCCAGAAAGTTGGCTGGAGACGTACGAACGAGTCGCGACCTTCAACAACTGGGACGCCGACGAAAATCTGCGCCGCGCCTACTTCTACCTAGAAGACGCCTCGAGGACGTGGTTCGAGAACCGAGAATTTACATTACAAACCTGGGATCTCTTTCGAACGACGTTCCTAAGCACGTTCACCAGCTTCGTCCGCAAGGAAAAGGCCGCTTCTTGGCTGGAGACCCGGGTGCAGCTACCCAACGAAAACGTCCCCATCTTCACGGAAAAGATGACTCGACTTTTCCGCCTGGCCGACGCTGCGATGTCTGAAGACAAAAAAGTACGTCTGCTCATGCGGGGTGTTAAACAAGAACTGTACGCAGGACTTGTCCGTAACCCGCTCAAGACGGTCGCCGAATTTTTCACCGAGGCTACAACTATTGAGAGGACACTTGACATGCGGACGAAACAGTACAATCGCTCTACGCTGTCTGCAGTATATTCCGAAGTGCACTCACTGGCAACCGACGACTTGCGCGAAACCATCCGAGCGATTGTGCGGGAGGAGATGCGCAAGTTGTTAACTTCGCCGCTGCCGCAAGTGGATTCGATCGCCGATATTGTACGCGCAGGGGCGTAGCCAGAAATTTATTTCGGGAGGGGGGGGGGGGCACCTTTTTGATTTCGGGGAGGGCACCTTCTTGAAATGGCCATTTTTCGCTATGTATGCCATGGCGAAAAAAAATTTCGGGGGGGGGGGGGGGCACGTGCCCGGTGTGCCACCTTCTGGCTACGGCCACTGTGTACGCGAAGGAGTTCGGTTATCGCTTGTAATTCCCGAAGCACCGCAGCCTCAGCCGGAAGCTATGAGATACGCCGCTGCAGTCCGCTGCAACGCTCCTCCAAGGCGCGTCAGGACGCTGCACCACCGCAGTTCCGCCGCCAGACTGCGTCGCCCCCGACGCCATACCACCCACCTACCGATCATCGCTGCGCCCCAAGGAAGACGTCTGGCGTGCCCCTGACCACCGTCCACTATGCTACCACTTCGGCAAGGCCGGCCACACCTACCGCCGTTGCCAGTACCGACAGATGGGGCTACGCGGTTTCGCCGTCAACGCGCCTCGTTCACAGCGGGGTGAGCGACCACAAGACATCGCCGACTACCTCGTAGGAGCTAAGTGGACAGCCCGACGACCTTCCCGCTCACCATCGCCCGGCCGATACATGTCACCACATTCCAGAATAGGCACATATCTTGCAAAATGAAATAAATGGTTATCTTTCATGAAGTCCCTTGCACAAAGGATCAAACTGTTCATTTACGATTTTCTTAATTAGGACAGGCCTACTGTGTGTAGTGAATCTACATTTGCTCGAAGTGTATGCGCGTACCGTTCATCTTCGTGCTTACTATCGCGGATGATACGGTTTACATTAGGATCTGCTAGAACAAACACAATAGGTTCTTCTGACTTCAAATACGACCTGTAAGTCATCGCGGAGCGATAATTATATAGAATAAATAATGGCTAAATGCCAAGCATCAATCAAACATTTTGCGTACAAAAGAAAGGGAAATATTTGCAGGTCATCGCACAGCTCTTTTATTTACGAAATGGAATATCCTGAGGTTTACCTTACTAGCGGTGCTCCAAAGATTGTTGCAGCGTTCAGAAACAGAAAACGCGATAGCACGGCAAAGTAATTCGTATAATTTTAATATGAAGCTGAAACATCCAGCGTGCGATTGTTCCCCAGTAGAAGAGACCTTTTTACTGATGTGTTCCCAATGATCAGTGAAATACAGGACTATCGTCACGCTTGTTCGCGTGCCGTGCGAAGAGAAATGGTCTCACAGATGACGTGATCAAAGAAACACCACGGTTATGAAAAAAGGAAGGAAAGCTAAAATAGACACTAAAGTACTATGAACACAGAGACTGAGCTATATGACGACTACAATGAACGTGAGTTCGACCAGAGAAAGTTGAAAAACCTCACGAGAGGATGGACGGTACGTAAGACGCTGAGGTGCATGGGCAGGAGGCTGCGAAAGGCGATGAGCAGCGGGGTCCGTCTCGATGTGCGACGCCATGACGACGATGAAGCTTGGCGGCGTGGGTCCGACTACGAAAGCAGTCAACCCGCATGGAGACGCAGTGCTCCGTGCAGGGACTGGCCAGCGTGTCTAGCGAACAGCTCGGGTCGAGGTGCGATGCTCGGTGCAACCGTTAGCCAGGCCGCGCTCATTGCTGTGCTGACCAGGTGACCGCGGAGACACCTCGTCGAGATCCGCGATGCCCTCGGCAAGGAACAGAACAGCAGGCCAGGCCGCACCCCGAGATGCAGTACTCGTGCCGCCGTCCCAGCTGGTGGTTGGGCGGCAGCAGCACGGACGGCCGCGTTCCCTGGCTGGACTCTGGACCGCCGGCGTCCGACGCTTCGGCCCGCTGTCTTGCGCCTGTCGCTGCTTCGGCTCGTCCCCAGCCACGAAGCTTTTCGCCACGTCTTCACCACACGTGGCCCAATCGTGGCACACCACCTCTGGGCCACCACAAGTCATCAACTCATTGGCTGGCTTCACGCGCACAGTCGGCTCCAAAACCCACGCGCCCGGCGCCACACCTTCGTCTTCGTCCTCACGTTTTGTTCCATTAATCACAATCACCCCCTGTGATAAGTGAAGTGCGCGTTTAAAGTGTGCGCCTTTAAAAAGTGGGCATTTTGAAAAGAGTGCCCATGAGCGGTGGTCGAGGAAAAGACGAAGATGACGACGTCGAATCAATGCCTCGAGGGCGCGAGGACTCGACGTAAAAGTGGCACAATGAGAAATGACGGTAGAACATCTCGGGAGCCAGTCACTTGCCAACACCGAGGTCCAAAGGCCTCCAATCAGGAGTGGACAAGTGCGCCTGAGGGCAAGTGAATCATGGGCCGCTGAAGAGCAAGGGAGTTCGATGCAGAACGAGGGGAGCTGAAGGTCGTCACCGAACCGGGTATTGAAGACGGGCAGTCGGGTTGCGGACCCGAGCCTCCAGAGCTTCAACCGACTGGAGCCTCCTGCCGTCCCGTTCCAATGCGTGGAGACCTGAGCCGCATGTGAACTCCACCTCAAGGCCTGCGTACTTCAGCGCCGACAGGCAAGCAGCAGCAGTCGGGCTACGGGCCCGAGCTGTGCGTCCGGCTGCCTGGCCAGGTTGCCCCTGGTTACTCAACGCGCCGCTCAGCAGCCACTCCGTTGACCGCGTCCCCTTCCTCACTAGCGAGCCCGCGTCCACTCCAAACGCCGGAGCCATCGTGTTCCGGTTGTGCAAACGTCACCGAGCCCTCTACGACACGGGTGAGACTCACCACCATTTATGGCCTCGCTGCGCCACTCAGCCGCGTCAAGACTAAACGTAGTAATTTAAGGCTTTGAACTTTATTTCCGTGTCTGTTTAGAAGTGCTTTACCGTTTGCAGGGAACTTTTTGATGTCTTTGTTAGTGTGTGAATGTTCGTCGCTTTAATTTTTTTTATTTTTTTTTTATTTTATTTATTTTTACATACTGCAGCCTCAGTGAGGCTATTGCAGGAGTGGGAAAAGAAGAAAACAACAACAACAAATCAACATTCATGAACAGGCTTCTAGAAATTCTTGAAGTGGTAGAGAACGAACATTCCCGGGCAGCAAATTCCAGGCTTCTATAGTTGAAGGGAAAAAGCTGTATTTGAACATGTCAGTGTGGGTGAAAAAAGTTGCAATGTTAAGGGCATGGTCATTCCTCGTGGACAAAGATCTGGAAAACTTCAGATATGATTCTAAAGTGCCGAAGCGAGAAGAATTGATTAAATTGTGCAAAAATTTTAGGCATTCAACATGGCGACGCTTCGCAAGTGTAGTGAGACCTAGTTGTGGAAGGAAATTCGTTGGAGAAAAATTCCTGTCATATCTCTTGCATACAAAGCGCACAGCTCTTTTTTGAACGGATTCTAGTTTCTTGATATCACATTTCTTATGGGGGTTCCAAACCACAGTACCATATTCGAGAATGGGACGAATAAGAGTTTTGTAGGTAAGCAGTTTGGTTTCCTGAGGAGCAAGACGGAGCGTACGATGTAAATAACCTAAACTCTTAAGGGCTTTGTTGCAAGTGAGATCAATATGTTTGGACCATGATAAATTATGCGTCATAAGGATACCAAGGTACTTAAATTCGGACACCCTGCACAAACTAACATTGTTAAAACCGTAGTCAAAAGTCAACGGGCATGAACGTCTGGTAAATGACATAATGACCGTCTTGGAGAAGTTAATATTCATTTGCCAAGATTTGGACCAGCTACAAAAATGAGAAAATGAATTGTTAAGCATGGCATGATCCAGTGGAGATTTAACAGTATGATACGGGACGCAGTCATCTGCGAAAAGGCGTATTTTCACAGAAGTGTGCAAGGGGAGGTCGTTAATATAAAGCAGGAATAAGAGGGGTCCTAGCACAGAACCCTGGGGAACTCCTGATGAAACCGGCATCGAAGGCGAGTTAGTAGAGTTGAAGCGCACATATTGCGAGCGCTGCAAAAGAAAGTCAGATATCCAGCCAACCAATGATGCATTCTTTAGTATAACAAACAATTTGTGCAATAGTTTAGGGTGTGATACAGTGTCGAAGGCCTTGGCAAAATCAATGAATATCGTATCAACCTGGTCACCTATGTCTAAAGAGCTGCTGATGTCATGGACGAATTCTGTTAGTTGAGTAATGGTGCTAAGACCCCGTCTGAAACCGTGCTGGGAAGTGCTCAAAATTTTGTTTGTTTCAAGGAATTCCATGATGTGCTTAAAGATAATATGCTCTAGCATTTTACAAGAATGTGCTGTTAAAGAGATGGGTCTATAATTGCTTAATAATTGAACATTACCTGATTTAAATAAGGGGAGAATGGAAGCACGTTTCCACGAGGTAGGAAGTGTCGCCGACGAGAGAGATTTTCTAAAAATAATTGTGAGGTATCTGCTACACCAAAGAGCGTATCTAACTAGGAAAGCTGTCGGGATGCCATCGGGACCGCATGATTTCTTGGTATCTAAGTTTAAAATGAGATTGAGTACGCCCTCAAGTGACACTGACACATCGTCGATTCCAGGGTGAGATTCTGAGTGAAAAGCAGGGATGTCCGAGTTGTCAGTCGTAAAGACTGAGTGGAAGTAGGTGTTGAAGGCTGAAGCGATTATCTCTGGATCAGAAACTGCAACATTGTTAATTGTCATCGTGTGTGATGAAGAACCAGATGGTTGGATAGCCTTCCAGAATTTACGGGGACTTGCTTTCATTAGCTTCGGCAAGGTAACCTTGTAATAATGTTCTTTAGCAGCCTTCATTTTAGCAGATAGTTCGTTTTTGGCGCTAACAAACTGTTGAAGCTTTGTTGAGTCACCAGAGCGCTTTGATCGACGTAGTCTGGCCACACGACGTGACAAATGTAAGATATCCCTAGTCATCCAGGGTAATTCAGTGTTCGTTTTCTTTGTTTTCAGAGGAATGAAACGATTGATACACTTACTGACAAGGCCTTCGAAAAAAGTAGATAATGTATTGACATCACTGGTAGTGCTTTTTAGCTCAAATTCTTGAAAAGAGTCACAAAGGGCGTCTGTAATTGCTTGATCATCAGCGCGGTTAAAATCAGGAAACGTGCAGTAAGTGTAACGGCATTTTGGGACGATACCAGGAACTGAGAACAATACAGCGTTATGATCGGATATGCCATCAATAATATCACATTCGAAACCGGGAATAGCTAGGGATGTAGTGACGAAAACCAGATCAAGGACAGCACCATTACGAGTTGACTCCTTAACAATTTGGTGAAGGCCACATGACAACGAAATGTTGAGTAGCTCTCTTCCGATGGATACTTCGTGTCCACTGACTGTCATAGATGACCAGTCTATAGCAGGAGCATTAAAATCACCCATGCAAATAATGTTAGATGCTGAAGTAACGTAGCTTTGTAGAAACTGGTTAATGCTGTGTAAATGTTCGATATCAGAACCAGGCGGGCGGTAAACGATCCCGGTAATCAAGGACATGTTTTCTAAGTGAACCTTGCACCACAAGGACTCAGTATTCGGTGGTGCAGAGAGCA
This sequence comes from Rhipicephalus appendiculatus, assembly GCA_030522465.1. Taxonomy (NCBI): domain Eukaryota; kingdom Metazoa; phylum Arthropoda; class Arachnida; order Ixodida; family Ixodidae; genus Rhipicephalus; species Rhipicephalus appendiculatus. The sequence goes on from JALIZH010029954.1 coordinate 261,354, forward strand.
CAGAAAAGCTGAGGTGAGACCGAAAGAATAGGGCAACACCACCGCCTCTCCCCACCTCTCTGTCTCTCCGAACCACCTTGTAGCCAGGGAGAGTTATCTCAGAATCATGGACTCCATCGTGCAGCCAAGTCTCAGTAACGCCGATAATGTGTGGGGCATAACAGGAGACCAGGGATAAAAATTTGGAGTAATTACTGACAACACTTCTGGCATTGATATTTAATATGGAAAGTTTATTGTGAGTGCCGCTTGGTCAAGAAGATGTTGGCCCAGAAGTTGATTCAACGAATTTAGTTAAACCAGTGGATGATCTGACAAGAGTATTGGATGAACTGTCCCAGTCATATCGCACCTTGTCGATGAATACATGATCAAAACGAAGTTGGACAGATGAGCCGTTATCCCTATGACAGGCGGATGCCTCCCACAGCTTCTTGCGAATATTGCGAACTTGGGGAGAGAAGTCTTCTGAAACCCGAAATTCAGTGTTTTTAAGTTTATAACAGTTTTTTCTTATTAAATGGTTTGTGTGTGTTGAAACAGTCGGCGTGGTCCTTTCATAAAACTCTCAGTGGCTCAGCCATAGAGAGCCGTTCCAAACAAGAAAAAAAAAGGAACCTGCATCACAAATTTGTCATGCAGGTTTACGGTACTCTAAGTAGTAACTCTGAGACAGAGCTTCAGAAAAGAAATGACGACGCCGGTTTAACACTCAAACAAGAAAAGTAAGAAACTTTAAGCAAGAAAATGGAAAACAACATTAAGGAATTACAAACTATAAAATTGGTGTTATGTTACAATCTAAAGTGTATTCTATCGTCCCGCTCTGACGTTTATGAAGATAAAGAGTCACCGGTGGTGTTGATGACGGCGATGGCTTGGTTGGCTGACGTCTATGAGGTGGCGATGCTGACAACGTCACCGTCGCCGAGGTAACGTGCCGGCCAGCACGTCGTAGCCTGACGGAGGACACGGTTCACTTGAGGCGTCGCGCTCGTTCCCAGCAGGGAACGCCACACAGCAGGTTCCGCCCTCCACGGGTGGTTTGGGACCGCAGTGGACGCTCGGACACCAAGGACGTGACCTGGAACAGTCACGGCCGGAACTCCGTGCCGGAAGCCGCGTAACTCCGAGTACTCCGTGACCAGTTGGAGCGTCCTGGACATGTCGGACTTCTCGCGTTCGGGGCCGGAACCCGACATCGCAGCCGCGCGACACCAGCGACCTTCGCTCCAGCCTGTTCCAACCCGCTCTGCCCTCGACTCGTCTTCGAACGTTTTTTCCTTCTCTTTTCCTGCTCCGTGCCCTCCTCCCATTGGTCTTCCTACGGACCTTGACCATGCGAGCTTTCCCGCAAACTTCCTCTTCTTTCGGCGGACCGGGGTTTCACACGAGACATTTTGTGCCGACGTCGTCGTCTTCTCTCCGCCGCTCAATCGCGAAGCATCGCTGCCGTTGCCTCCCAGCACGTCTCACAACACTAGGGTGCCACCACACTTCACCAACACCACCGCGTCACTACACTTCACCACACCCACACAAGAAACTTGTTTCAATCAAAACAACTTTTCTCACACCAACACTGGGATGGGGAACAAAACCACTAGCTGGTTTCACTTGCATCGGCTTGGAGATGTCACAGGAATTCACAACCCGGTATAACAATTCAGAACAATGAACACTGAAAACCGTGCCTATATACACGCGAAAACCAAAAAAATTGCACCATCTCCCGCTAAAGGGAACCATGTGTAGATGTGAAGCAGCGGGCGCTAACGCTTACACTGGCGGCGGCGTTGACGCTGGCGCTCATCGCGGCGTTGCGCAGGAGAGAAAACTGGGGAGGCGCAAAGCACGCATGCAGTGATGGAGCGGTGTTTCCTACTGGAACATGCCAACCGCTGCTAATGGGCAATGAGAGACAGAAGACTCCGACTGGACATAGAGACCCACAGTCCGCTTTTAGTTAACGCGCACGCTGCGAATTTTTATTGTTCAACAACGCACAGGAGAAATCTCCCACCGGCACCACCTTGCAGGTCAAGATCCACTTCCATATATACGGGGTGGCCAGTGAACGGTTGTGCAGCGCGAGCAGTCGGTTTTTTCAACCAAGAAACTCGCTAGCAGATGCTGCCTGCGTCGGCGTCGCGAGGCGAGAGGGGGGAGCGTAGGAGAGGAGAGAGAAGGGGGGACGCGCATGCGCAGTGAGAGTGTGGACGCCGCGGGCAGGGATGCCTAGAGGAGATAGGGGGTGGGGAGAGAGGAGGGGAGGCGCATGCGCAGTGAGGGTGTGGTTGCCGCGTGGATGGATGCCTAGAGGAGAGGAGAGAGAGGGGAAGAGGAGGTTTTTATCCTTTTTTTAAGGGTTTGCGCATGCGCAGTAAGGGTGGTCGGCCGCACACCGACCACCACCACCAGATTAAGCTTCGCCATAAGATGCTTCACATCTAAAAGAAAAGTACTAGAGGCCATGGTCTCTTTTATTCCACCTGTATTATATGGCCAATTCTAATATGTAAAAATAAATACTGTGGAACACTTTATTTAGACCGACGATGTTTTATAAAACAGCTCTGTAGGTAGAATTAAAAATATATCCTTGGATCTCAACTGAACACAGATGTTGCAACTAGACTAGATAAGCAACTAGCTGCAGTCATCTCTTCGTTGAACACACCACAGTGCTTTAATACTTTCGCTGCTTAGCTAAGAACAATCAATGAATATTATACACACTGGCGTATGCTTGAAGATACATCAAGTTACACACAACACAAGACACACCTTCTCTTTACAGCTCCCTCCTAAAAGCTACTTCCACATACAAATCTTGCTTTCTGAAGCACTATACGCTCTTTCAGTTTCAGTTGGTGGTGGATACAACTTTATTAAACGTCCGGCAAGTTTTAACACGACCCGGGCTTAGGTCTCCCACGGGGGAACGTCAAGGCCTTGCCTCAACGCCGCCTCACGGGCTTGCTGGACTGCCCACGTTTGCATGCCGAGGTCTGAGCTGCGCAGAGCGGTGGCCCACCTCGACGACAGGGTCTCCGGAGTAACGGCCATCATTCGGATAATTACACTACACTCCCACAACATGTGTTTGAGTGTTGCTGGTCCTTTCAATCAGTTTATTATTCAGAACACAATAGAGTACAGTGAGTAATATTTATACAGTTCGGACCCCAGAACGCTGCCTGAGTTGTGGAAGGGGTCCCTATGACAGATAGTGTTATTTGTATCCGTGTGAAAATATCTTATACATAGGTGTATACGAAACAAAACAAATCGTTATACGTTGCGTAAAAGGAAACTAAACTATGCGCAATGCAAAAAAAAGAAAAGATTAAAAAACCAAAAGAAAAAGAACAAAAGGCTGAACGGTGCACAATACAAAAAAGGAAACGAATGCTTCTTGAATTTAGGAATTGCAAAGGAAGTGCTGGCGCAAAGAGTTAGAAAAATGTGAATGGATGATGAAGTTATTTCGGTAAGAAGTGTATTCCAAAGGCTGGCTCCAGTATTTATAAAAGAAAATGCTTCATAATTTGTACGTGCACGTGAAACTGTTAACAACGATAACAAAAAGGAACGTGTTGGATAATGTGTTACATGTCGATGAAATTGAACTGACGGACTGTGCATAATATTTTTTAGAAATTTGTACGTAAGAATTACAAATGCGGAAACTAATGTGATAATGCAGCGTTAAAATATTTGATACGGTATAAGCAAATAATATAGACTCAGTACGTCGGGTAAAACAGATTATTCGCAAAACTGTTTTTTGAGCTACATGAATTGGCTGTAATGTTGTTGGATACGTAAGTCCGTAAACTGAGATACAATATGACACATATGATTCAACAAAACTACGGTAAAGGATCAGAATGGCGCGTAGGGGAAACAGATATGATAGCTTATAAAATATTGGTATATTTTTGTAAATTTTCCTAGCTACATCTTGCACATGATAGTGCCACGCGAGATATTCATCTATCACTAATCCTAAGAATTTTGTCTTTTTCTAGAGCAACTCCATTAAATAGCAACTTTCTCTCCTTACTAAGTGGCGTATCTTTAGCATAAAAAATTATCAAATTGCTTTTAGTAAGACTTCGAATTAATTCATTTGTGTATAAATAGCAGGATAGCTTGTTGAAAGTGTGATTAGCTTTTTGATATAAATATTTCTCAGTCTTAGCCGCTATGAATACATTTGTGTCATCCGCGTATAAGACACATTCTTCCGGTATCCTCCCGCGCACCACACACTTACCAAGCAGCAAGCGGTGGCCTGGCGCCTCCTTCAAACAAACACGTACCCGAACCTGGTGGCCTATAGCCACTATTACCCAGGCCAGTACACCGACAGGTGCAAACTATGTAAGAACAGGACGGACCTACCTCACATCCTGTGGGCCTGTCCAAAGGCGGTCCAACAGGGTCGCATAATTAGAACTCATGAGCAGTGGGAGACCGTGCTGCTCAGCACAGATCCAGAGGAGCAGCTCTGGGCAGTCCGACGGGCCGAAGACGCCGCCAGGGCCCAAGGGCTCCTGGCTGACGCCTAGGCGTGGGATCCACATCACCGAGGCCGCCGGACTGTTAGAATAAAGTTTCTTCCTCCTCCTCCAGTATGTACGATGACAGATCATAAATGAATGCAATGAGCAAAAAAGGACCTAATATTGACCCCTGTCGGACACTTGTACTAAAGGATTTTTTATCAGAACTTCGTCCATTGATGCACACATACTGTTGCCTATTCGTGAGATAGCTTTCTATTAACTTGTTAGGTGTTCCACGAATACCGTAGCCCTCTAGTTTTGACAGCAGTTTCTTGTGATTAATAACGTCGAATGCTTTTCATAAGTCGATAAATATGCCCATGGTGAGGAGCGTATATTCAATATTTTGCCTAATTTTTTTTCCGTTAAGGTCAGCAAGGCTAGTTCTGTACTTTTCGCTTTGATGTATCCGTATTGTGCGCTTGATAAAAGTTTGTTGGTTTCAAAATAAAAGCTGATTCGCTTAAAAAGTAGTTTCTAGATTACCTTAGACGGAGCTGAAAGCAAAGTAATGGGCCGGTAATTTTCGACGAGTAGCTTGTTATTCTTTTAAATACTGGTATTACTTTCCCAATTTTTAAAGCTGTTGGAAAGACACCAGATGAAAACGCTGTGTTTGCTATATCGGCTAAGGGTTCCGCAATAAAATTCACAGATTGTTTCAACAGGGCTACAGGTAAGTCATCGTGTCATACAGAATTTGTCATTTAACGATAGCACAGCACTTCGGACCTCAGTAGGATCAGTAGGCGCCAGGTAAAAGGAGCTATTGTGATGCTCTATTATAGGTAAGTCATCGGTCTGTTGAAAGTTCACAGGTTGTTGTTTTGAGGTAAGCTCTGCAATAACCTCAGTGAAGTAACTATTAAATTTATCCGCCAGCGCATATGGCTCCGGTATTACAGTCCTACCATCAGTAATAGCTATGGCATTACTTTGATGTGTCACATTATTCATTGCGGAGTTTAGAGCTTTCCGCGTTTTAGCAATAATATTAGCGGCACGAATTATTTGTGAATGATAATAATCTTGGAAATATGCCTTGGAAATATGCAATAACTATTCTAGACGTTTTTATACATTTTCTATCTCGTTTCCAAGTCTATTCTATAAGGATGGAGCTTAAGTTTTTTATATAGATTATTCTTATGATTTATCGACTTTAATAGGCCTTGTGTAATTCATCACTTTCTCTTTAGACCTTTTCTACTGCTGGATACTATAGTGCAAGAGCTGCTCATGTTGTCATGAAATGTGTTTATAAAAACATCAAGTTTTTCGTCAGTAGCATTGACGCTATAAACGGTCTGCTATGTTTCTAAACGTAATTTGGATGTTATGGCTTTCTAGTCATATACTTTACGGACATATTTTTCATTCCTAGAAGAGAATGACGAAGTGGACGCAGTAAAGATAGGCATATGGTCTGTTATGCCAGCAGATATTGTACCACTTGTGAAGGCAGAGTATGGATAATTAGTTACTATATGGTCTAATGTTGTGTGCTTGCAACCACTGTATCAAGTCGGCGTATTTATTAGTTCGGTTAGACGATGATATGTCAAAAGGTCGAAGTATTCGCAAGCTATGCTGTTTTTGTCAGTGGTATCAATGTTGAAGTCACCTGTGATAAAAATGTCAGTCTTATTGGTTACGTGTTTTGTGAGAAACAATTGTAGTGCTTGAAGGAAATCTTCTCTTCGGTTCTGAGGGGATCTGTATGTTACTCACATAAGCGTGTTTTTTTTTATTGTGATAGCAATTATATGGACACTCTCGCTGATTTTTGCCGTCATGTCCCGCATATGTATATGTATATATATATATATATATATATATATATATATATATAAGTAAAAGCCACGAAGAAAAAAAATTGGCCGCGTATCTGCGTGCTTCGCTGCAAATGTCGTCGAAAGACGATAGTCTTGTGCCGGCCGTACTCCTATGTTTTGCCTTGCCTCAGACAGCGCCTACTATACGTTGAATTGGCCGCATCTGGCTGGCATTGATTATATATAGCCGATGCTGCGCGAGATATGGACGCCATCGAAAAACAGAGCAGGCGCTGCATGAGATATGGACACCATCTGTCGCGTTATCGGGAAACATCGGCTTCGGAACTCGCAGCTTATGCTGCCAGATGGCAGCACTATGGCATCGTAGTGAAATCGATGGGCAGACGGGTTTTTTGTGCACTGCGTCTCGCTTCTTTGAGCACTAGGATCTTTAGAATTACGTATCTGTAGATTTTGTAATAAAAGGAACACACTGTATAATGCCTAGATAATGATGTAGTGCCTCAGATATCCGTAATATTTATTTTTTATTCGACCACGCTGAAAGTATGATCGCATACACCAGATCAAGTTTGGTGGCCTTTAGGCATGGAGTGTGACGGGCCGAATCATGTGACGTGCCGACAAACAGAGAAACAGACCAAAATTTCTCCGTTTAAGCATCCCAAGAAAGACTATCGTCTTTAATACCCGCGCGTAACAGTGCGGGAGCGGGGGGCGACAAACGCCGCTGAAGCGGACATCAAACGAGCCGGCCCACCTCCGTCGCTCCGAGGCGTATGCGATAAGATCCCCCCCGCCTTTTCGACGAACCGGGGAATGCTCAAGGAATCACCCCGCGCGTCTTTAACAAGCGCGGAAAGACAGGAGGGGGGTGTCCCTCATGCAGCCACGGCGACGTCTGTTTTTACGAGCGCGGTCGTCGATCGTGCACGCGTCATCTCGCAATGTCAGCAGCCGACAGCGTGTGGCTGGCTCCTACGCGCTCCGCTCTCAACGCGAGGACATTGTGCGAAGAGTGTCCCGGAGCGGCCGTATGCTCTTAAACCAGCATTTTGTAGAGTTACGTGAGATCGGATCCAAAAGAGTTAGCTGCCAGCCTCACTTCGATTAACATTAGAATTTGTTGCTATCGCATTCACTGCTTCACCCTTGCGGTGAAACTGTGACTTTTTATGTGGTACACAATGAACTGAGGTGGCAATAGGAGGGATTTCTATGAAAAGTGATTCACACCACTCTGTTGTAAAACATACGTCCTGCCGTACCTTATATTTGATGCTGTCTTTAACGTATAGAGCTACCCCTCTGTGCAAAGAAGCGCCTGTTGTCGATCGCCGAATTTCTAATTCAAGGTTGTAACCTGGAATATTGTAGTGAACACATGACGAATCTCTGTGCCAAGTTTCAGATAAACCAATGATGTCAAATGAATGTTGCAAAGTGACGCATAAATGCAAAAATTAATCATAATGACATTGGAGACTACGAATATTTAAGTGCGAAAGAGAGAAACCAGGTGATTGCGGAATTTGGTATTTAAATGTTTCTGGACAAATCAAGCAAACAGACATGCCGAGCAGTGACGATAGTTACTCATTATGACCCACTGCAAATATACAAAGGTCTTCCTCTGACTTAATTCTGTGGGCTGCACATGATGCATTCCGACGGGCTTTTATCACACAATGATCCGTCCACAGAAATCGCCATTCATTTGCTTTCTTAAGCTTCAAGGCAGCAGAGAAAATGGCCTTGTTCTGCGGACTTAAGTGCTCATTGAAGTAGATGTTCAATGGCACACTGCATAAACCAATCTCCTTAGCTGTGAGCCTTGCTTTACGCACTTTTAATTGACGTTCATTCTTTTTGTCACGGGAAAGGAACCGAGCTACAAAGTTATTTGCTTTCGGGTTATTTGGTGTGGGAATCCTGTGGACGGTTGAACTTGACATTTCACTTTCATTCTAAATCTACACAGCACTTCGACCAAGTTTTCATCTTTAGCGTTTGGGACTCCCCTGATCTCTATATTGTTAAGACGAGAGTATTGCTCCATCTGTTCGGCTTGCTTTGTCAATTTGTTGTTCTCTGAGGTGAGAGCATCGTTTGTTTCTTTTAGTGCCTTATTCTCGAGGAGAACGGAGTCAAGCTTCACAGCAATGCCATCGTACTGATCCCTCACAAATTTCACACTCTTCGTGAGTTCACTTACTTTCCCCTCGTGAGCGGTAACCTTGTTCTCACCCAGAACACGGACTTTCCTTAATTCATCGGCCAACTCTTTGATCTGTCTGGTCATGTCATCCTTTAGTGTGTTTATCTCGTTCATAACCTCTACTTTAGAAGGCATATCGCACGTCAACAAGAAACTGAAGTAACAACACCCACAAGAGCAAAAAGCACCAACATTTCGTTCTAGCTGTTGTTCTGATCAACCAAACTAGAAGAATTGCAAAAAATGCTATCTGCAGAGCATCTACTATGCCCGCATATTTAATAGGATCCTTATTTTCCTACTTCTTAGGAAGCAACAACTCATTCAAAGTTTTAGTATCGGCTGCCTTCACTCCGTCTTCACAGAGACTAAGTTTATCAAGCCCAGTTGACTTGATAACTTTTTTTTCCTGGAAGCGTCGCATGCAGATCGAAGCATGGCTATCGAGCTCTCATGTCTCACGTCTTCCAACACGTCAAGGCGCCTACACCTGACGCCAACTTACACTGCCAAGCTCTTGTTGACTGACCAAGTCCCTATGACTGCCATCGCCGTCACCCGTCAAGCCACTTTTATTGCGATAGCAATCATGTTGGCACCCTCGGCTGGTTTTCGCCGTCGGCGTCGGTGTCATGTCCCGTTGTGAGGAAAGGACACCGAACGCAAGTGTGTTAGGCGTGATTTGTGATTGTAAGGGACTTGGAAGTGTCAACAGTGAAAAATCGGAACTGAAGAAGATGAGCGGAGGGCAGGTGGCAGGAAGGTGGCAAGAAAACAAGAAAAAAAGAGAAGGAAAAAGAAGGAACGAGCTGCCGGGGAACGTGCGGGTAGCTCGCGGGTGCAAGCGGCGAGGACAACCGAAGACGAGCTTCTGCCCCGGCGTTCCTGAGACGGGCGTTGGACAGGACGTGCCTGTCCAGGTTCCAGTTCTAGTGGGCCTGTCCAAGGTCCAGTTCTGGTGGCCCATCCAAGGTTCGAGGACGAGGCCTGGTGAGCGGCTCCTGCCAGGGTGCAGTAGCCGTGGCTAGGCTCGTGGACAAGGCCTGCCTGGTGCGGTCCTCGTGGGTCGTGGCCTGACCCTGGTCCTCGGGAGTTGCGGTCCCCATCCTGCTGGGTTGGCCGCGACGTCCGTCTCAACGGCGCTGCACATGGTAGCGCAACCGTGTGCAGTCAACCGTGCCTGCCGTGCCGCCTCTGCCCTCACGCACGTCGAAGAGCACATGCCGGGACGCCGGAGAACCCAACTGTGAGACGTCGGTTTTCCTACCCATCGGGAACGATTCGCGATAGGCAGTGTCGCGTGGTATTAGTTAGGACTACCCCGCTCATGTACTGATCGAGGATCGCTGTGTATATAGTTTTTTTCTCCCTATCATTTTTCCCCCTTTAGCGTGCAACATAAAGTGTCTTCTATCGTCTAAGCGATGCGTGTGAATTCTTTCTCGTCCGACAACCACAGACATAGTGACGAACGTCCTTAAACATTACCCCCCGAATATGTATATGTATCTATATATTTATGAAAGCCACAGAAAAAAAATATTCAGAAAAATGTTTCCGACGCGCGGCACCGCACGAGGGACCTCTCGCCATGCAGCGCTCGGCTCTAACCGCTGAGCCGCGAAAGCGCACGTCCCTTCAACGTTCAAACGGCGAGCTATTCATATACAGCATGTTTTCAGCATTACCAGCGATATAGCGCAAAGCGCGTGCTCGGCGGGGCTTTAGCTCGGCTCCCCACTCGTCGCGACGCTCACGCTCGCCTACTTTGCCCCGTAGGGGGTAGACGCCCGTGCGCCCGCGCGCTTATCTCACGGCGGGGGGAGAATTGTACGTCTCCGGCTTTCGCCGGAACGATTGCGTTGAAAGTACCGAGCGCACGAAGGTCACTTCGCTCGCTGCAATCCCCCCCGTTTGCGAAAAGAGCACGCTTTTCAAACACAGCGAAGTAACAATTGCGAAACTTGTTGTTTCGCGCTCGTCTGTGCATGTGAATACGTTTCGTGCGTCGTTTTTGTTTGAGCGGCGTATTCAGTGTCGAGCTGTGAATGTTGTTAGTTCGCTCTCGTCCTGTGCGTGTTGTTTTCGTGCGTCATGTGTGCGTGAGAATCGCGCGGCACGTTTCGACCTGCTTGCCTTTCGGCGCTTGACATTCCAATTTGTTGCTATCGCACTCATTGCTTCGCCTTGTGGCGAAACTGCGACATTTTATCATGAAGCTTCGCCTTGTCTTCGGCACTATCTAACAATCCGGCGTCGCTAGCTGTAGCGATCTCTGCGCCCAATATTACTCTGGAAATAATCCCGGATTGATTAGATGTACTTGCTCTCTCCGCTATTACAACACCTGTAAGCGCGTCCAACGCTTCCGCACTACATCCTCCCTGACTTGGCATTTCACTGCACTAAGAATTACATAACTCTCTCAATGATCCTGTCTCCTGCGTTAGTATGTACTTAGCTTAACTTATCTGCTTTTCCAACCAGTTATTCGTTTTTCTGCTAAGTTCTTGCTAAGTTCTGCACTGAATGACACTAATTTTCCTGGTCCATCTCTCAGCCACAGCGCACAAACAAGGTGAGGCTCTTAAAGATGGTAAAAATAAGAGCTACGTCTTGTCGCGGATGCCAGATAAATTGTAAAGAAATACAGGACTATCGTCACGCTTGCTCGCGTGCCGTGCGAAGGAAAATGGAATCACAGACGACGTGATAAAAGACACACAACGCTTATGACAAAAGGAAGGAAAACTGAAACAGACACTAAAGTACAATGAACACAGAGACTAAGCTATACGATGTGAGAGGTTCGTGTGGGCCCAGGCGCTCAATCGACAAGGGATGGGACGTAGGCAAAGACAGGACGTTTATATAACATGGACAAATACATAAATGAACTCGTACCCCTGCCGGTACAATCGTCTCTACAGTTCTAGTCGACGGTTCCCTCGGCTCTAACGCAGCGGATCTAGTTCGCGCACCACTCGACGTGAATCACTCACACGTGACTGTCGTCGAGTTGGTCCGACGTGTCACTGCGTCTCAGTGAGCTGCGCCGCTACGGGGATGCTCTGTCCCCACGGCAGTCGCTGTGACGGCCGCTTCTCTGTGCGGAGGATGGCCAGACCCGTGCTCGGGCACGCCCGAGAATATCGGTAGACTGCTCAGCACCCCAGCACACCTCTGCTTTACTGGATCAGCGGCCCACGTAGTCGTCGACTCGCCCGCAGGTCTCGACCGTGGCCGCAAACACCGTCGTCGCCTGGCTTAGCTCGTCGTCCGAGTCTGGCCAAAGTCCACTCGTGACAGGTTGGGCTCCGCAATGGACCGGTAGCCGCCACGACCCTCCTTCTGCCACTGCTGCCCGAGTGCCTCGGCCCGACTTGCTGCTCGAGCGTTTCAATATCTTCTTCCTCTTTTCACCCGCTCACGAGCGGCACCGACGCGCACCCACACGCACTTTCGTCGTCTTCTCTTCAAAGTTCCGTTCTTAGAAGAAAACATCTCTCACTCGCCACACTCCCCCCAACTTCAAGAACGTTGTGCCGCGGATAACATTCGTGTAACGCGACACAACGGCACGCCGTATTATCACACGCCACCACCACGCATATGCACAGCACTGCACGTACGTCTATGTAGCACAGCTCAACCGTGGACCTTGGGCTCACGCACCAGCACACCACGGCAGCTCACAACGAGGCGCGCACACACTACCGCCTCTGTTGATGACACGTGCACACACGCAGAGCACACGATGCACGCGGTGGGTTTCCCGTTGCCTTCACGTGGTTGTGCAGGGACGACACCCACCAAACTCCAGCTTGCCATCGTCAGTAAATGTCTTTGTTCCGTCGCTTGAACACTATGGCCCTGTGACGTCGACGGCGAGCCTGCGGACGTGACGGTTGAGGCGCCAACGACTGATGCGTCTGTGCACTAGTTTGGTCAGTGCCATTGTAGTGTTGCGTCGGGAACTCCTGACCGGGGCAAAAACAGCCGACCATGTTGTGTGGACCCCTCTTGCAGGGCTGCCACTTTCGCCGACGCGGGGATATCTTCGGAGACGTGTACGGAGCCAATGAGCTGGTGGGGTAGAGGTCCCGCCGGATAGCGGTGATTCCGGCAACGACGTAGACCAGGGGTCTCAAACTCACTTCAGCTACCGGGCCACAGTCACGAAATGTAGTCCCGCAGAGGGCCAGGACTTTGAATAAAGTGGAGAGCGGGGGGGGGGAGGGGGGGGTTTTGTAAGCTTGAAGAATATCTCAGTGTTAACGCTGCCTATTGAAAGAACGCCTTTCCCATATACCATATCTCATATATCGGTCGTTTCTAAAAGGGATTCGGCGCCAGGTTTCCAGAAGCATATTGATACCGATCTACACAAGGATTAAAGCTTGGGCACCGAGCCGGATGTAAATTTTTAGATCCGCGGTCATGTTTCAACACACGGTGACCGCATCGGGTGCCTCACCAAAAAATGCTTCAGAACAGTCCGGCTGTGTAGCTTACCCGCACAAAGAGTTATTAATCACGATACGCGAAAAAATAATGCAAGAACCATATTGCAGAGCCGCAAACAGTGAAAAAGTAATAACAGAAATATGGGATGCAGACTGTCATTTGCGGGCCGCGGGCCGCAAGCGAGAGGTAGGCGGGCCGCATGCGGCCCGCGGGCCGCGTGTTTGAGACCCCTGACGTAGACCATGGCGCGGTCGACAGCCGCGGAATTCCACATGGGGTTATCTTTCCCTGTTCTCTCTTCGCGCACGCCGTCCGGTGATCACCGTTTGCTCCAGCTGGACACTTGTCACTCGAATCGGCCCTGAACGCCCTTGACCGGTTCGCCACGGTGACTTGGTGTCGTTTTTCGCGACAAATTGTCGATGTCTTGGACGTCATTTGCTCTGTCCTTGTTACTGCTAGTTGCGCTATCAGCCTTTCTTTGCTGTCCTGTAGTAGTGTCCAACACACTGCTCCAGGGAGATTCCCAACGACAACATCGTAAAGGGAGTCTCTCATGCACAGAGCGCGGATCTCTCCTCTAAAAAAGGGTGTGTCCAGGAAGACCACAGCTTCCTGGAGGAAGTGCACCGTGCGATCCAGCAACAATACCGGCCGATATGTGCGGGTAATGTTTCCATTGGCACGATTTACTGTCGCACCACGACCGTGTCGCAGCCAGTATCACGCAGTACGGTAACCGGCCACTTATCCAAAAATCCTCTCGCCACTGGCATATTCGGGCTTCCTTCCGATGAAACGCCGCTGCTGACTGCGGTGTTAATGACAGGAATCCTTTCTCCATATTTAAGAATCAGGTATCTTTCGTCCCCTGCAGATTCTTCCGCCGTGCTGCCCACTGCTACCATGCACGACGCTTCTCTCTTGTGCTCTCCGGCAGTAGCATATCTGTCACTGTTGTTGCCATGCGCTGGAGAGCTCCATGTCGTTCGTGACCAGCATTCGGCTGCCACATGCCCCTTCTTGTCGCATAGGAAACAGCGATTGTCTCCCCGAGGTGTCTTTGTTTCATCCGCTCTCAAACCGGAGCCTTGGGCTGCTTCCTTCTCAGGCCGCTCTCTACCAAAGTTCAGCAAAGACTGGGCCTCGACGAAATTGTCGGCTGCCTGGGAGAGTTCCTGAATGGTTTGGCAATTTCTCTCCTCCAGGAAAACCCTTAATGCGGGGGAACAGCCCTTGACGAATCGCTAAGCAATCATTAGCTCTCTGAGTCCATTATAGCTCTTCTCCACCTCCGCGAGCTGCAATCAATGATCGAAGTACCCCGAGAGCCTCGAAGCGTACTGCTTGGCGGTTTCTGTATCTTCGGGCCTTGCATTACGGAAGTTCTCCCGGTACCCGTCCGCCGTGTACAGGAACCGTTGGAGAAGTGCCCGCTTGAGCATGTCGTAGTCCAAGGCAGCGGTCGGGTCCATGCGTCCGATTACCGTCAAAGCCTCCCCTGTCATGCAAAGGCTTAATGAAAGCACCCATTTCTCGCGCGGCCATTCCTTACAGGTGGCGACACGTTCGAAGCGTTGTAGGTACGCGTCCAGGTCGTCCCTCTTGACATCGAATGGAGGTATCAGCTGGTGGGGGCTGCGCACGTTCGACGCAACGGGCGCCTTCGTGCTCGCAGCATTTATGTTATGTGCGGCCTGCGGAGTAGCGGTACTTTCTTGAAGCCGAAGTTTTAGTTCTAGAACCTTCATTTCTTGTTCTAGCAGCTTTTGTTCCTGCTCCGCTTTCTCGCGAGCTGCTGCACACTCCTGTTCTATCAGCTGCTGCTTCAATGCCAGTTCCTCCTTTAGAGCATTTCTCTCTTCGGCCCGCTCATCGCGAAATCTTACAGGCTCTTGCTCCACCCATGCTCTCAATTCCGCATCCTTTAGCCCTAAATCTTTCCCTATGCTGACGACGTTGTCATTGTCCATGTCTCACCCTTGTGTTTGAGCGTTGGCTACAGATGTTATTATCCAATCCTGGCAGGCTCGCCAATTGCGAGAGGTTCGTGTGGGCCCAGGCGCTAAATCGACAAGGGATGGGACGTAGGCAAAGACAGGACGTTTATATAACATGGACAAATACATAAGTGAACTCGTACCCCTGCCGGTATCATCGTCTCTACAGTTCTAGTTGACGGTTTCCTCGGCTCTGACGCAGCGGATCTAGTTCGCGCACCACTCGACGTGAATCACTCACATGTCACTGTTGGTCCGTCGTGTCGCTGCATCTCAGGGAGGTCGAATAGGGACACACGAAAACGAAAGGAAGAACCCACAATCTGCGCTAGTCTTGTGGGTTCTTCCTTTCGTTTTCGTGTGTCCCTTTTTGCGCAAAATTGCCATTCACAATGCAATACCAACTCGCCCAACGCTCCGTTCTTCTAAGCCATATCACTAGTTCCTTGGGCTCTTTTCAGTGTTTAAACTTTTCCACAGTTAACTGCGCTAGTCTTGTGGGTTCTTCCTTTCGTTTTCGTGTGTCCCTTTTTGCGCAAATTGCCATTCACAATGCAATACCAACTCGCCCAACGCTCCGTTCTTCTAAGCCATATCACTAGTTCCTTGGGCTCTTTTCAGTGTTTAAACTTTTCCACAGTTAACTGCACTAGTCTTGTGGCTTCTTCCTTTCGTTTTCGTGTGTCCCTTTTTGCGCAAAATTGCCATTCACAATGCAATACCAACTCGCCCAACGCTCCGTTCTTCTAAGCCATATCACTAGTTCCTTGGGCTCTTTTCAGTGTTTATAAACTTTTCCACAGTTAACTGCGCTAGTCTTGTGGCTTCTTCCTTTCGTTTTCGTGTGTCCCTTTTTGCGCAAAATTGCCATTCACAATGCAATACCAACTCGCCCAACGCTCCGTTCTTCTAAGCCATATCACTAGTTCCTTGGGCTCTTTTCAGTGTTTATAAACTTTTCCACAGTTAACTGCGCTAGTCTTGTGGGTTCTTCCTTTCGTTTTCGTGTGTCCCTTTTTGCGCAAAATTGCCATTCACAATGCAATACCAACTCGCCCAACGCTCCGTTCTTCTAAGCCATATCACTAGTTCCTTGGGCTCTTTTCAGTGTTTAAACTTTTCCACAGTTAACTCTGCGCTAGTCTTGTGGGTTCTTCCTTTCGTTTTCGTGTGTCCCTTTTTGCGCAAAATTGCCATTCACAATGCAATACCAACTCGCCCAACGCTCCGTTCTTCTAAGCCATATCACTAGTTCCTTGGGCTCTTTTCAGTGTTTAAACTTTTCCACAGTTAACTCTGCGCTAGTCTTGTGGGTTCTTCCTTTCGTTTTCGTGTGTCCCTTTTTGCGCAAAATTGCCATTCACAATGCAATACCAACTCGCCCAACGCTCCGTTCTTCGAAGCCATATCACTAGTTCCTTGGGCTCTTTTCAGTGTTTAAACTTTTCCACAGTTAACTCTGCGCTAGTCTTGTGGGTTCTTCCTTTCGTTTTCGTGTGTCCCTTTTTGCGCAAAATTGCCATTCACAATGCAATACCAACTCGCCCAACGCTCCGTTCTTCTAAGCCATATCACTAGTTCCTTGGGCTCTTTTCAGTGTTTAAACTTTTCCACAGTTAACTGCACTAGTCTTGTGGGTTCTTCCTTTCGTTTTCGTGTGTCCCTTTTTGCGCAAAATTGCCATTCACAATGCAATACCAACTCGCCCAACGCTCCGTTCTTCTAAGCCATATCACTAGTTCCTTGGGCTCTTTTCAGTGTTTAAACTTTTCCACAGTTAACTCTGCGCTAGTCTTGTGGGTTCTTCCTTTCGTTTTCGTGTGTCCCTTTTTGCGCAAAATTGCCATTCACAATGCAATACCAACTCGCCCAACGCTCCGTTCTTCTAAGCCATATCACTAGTTCCTTGGGCTCTTTTCAGTGTTTATAAACTTTTCCACAGTTAACTGCGCTAGTCTTGTGGGTTCTTCCTTTCGTTTTCGTGTGTCCCTTTTTGCGCAAATTGCCATTCACAATGCAATACCAACTCGCCCAACGCTCCGTTCTTCTAAGCCATATCACTAGTTCCTTGGGCTCTTTTCAGTGTTTAAACTTTTCCACAGTTAACTGCACTAGTCTTGTGGCTTCTTCCTTTCGTTTTCGTGTGTCCCTTTTTGCGCAAAATTGCCATTCACAATGCAATACCAACTCGCCCAACGCTCCGTTCTTCTAAGCCATATCACTAGTTCCTTGGGCTCTTTTCAGTGTTTATAAACTTTTCCACAGTTAACTGCGCTAGTCTTGTGGGTTCTTCCTTTCGTTTTCGTGTGTCCCTTTTTGCGCAAAATTGCCATTCACAATGCAATACCAACTCGCCCAACGCTCCGTTCTTCTAAGCCATATCACTAGTTCCTTGGGCTCTTTTCAGTGTTTATAAACTTTTCCACAGTTAACTGCGCTAGTCTTGTGGGTTCTTCCTTTCGTTTTCGTGTGTCCCTTTTTGCGCAAAATTGCCATTCACAATGCAATACCAACTCGCCCAACGCTCCGTTCTTCTAAGCCATATCACTAGTTCCTTGGGCTCTTTTCAGTGTTTAAACTTTTCCACAGTTAACTCTGCGCTAGTCTTGTGGGTTCTTCCTTTCGTTTTCGTGTGTCCCTTTTTGCGCAAAATTGCCATTCACAATGCAATACCAACTCGCCCAACGCTCCGTTCTTCTAAGCCATATCACTAGTTCCTTGGGCTCTTTTCAGTGTTTATAAACTTTTCCACAGTTAACTGCGCTAGTCTTGTGGGTTCTTCCTTTCGTTTTCGTGTGTCCCTTTTTGCGCAAAATTGCCATTCACAATGCAATACCAACTCGCCCAACGCTCCGTTCTTCTAAGCCATATCACTAGTTCCTTGGGCTCTTTTCAGTGTTTAAACTTTTCCACAGTTAACTCTGCGCTAGTCTTGTGGGTTCTTCCTTTCGTTTTCGTGTGTCCCTTTTTGCGCAAAATTGCCATTCACACTGCTGTCTTGCGTATGTCGCTGCTTCGGCTCGTCCCCAGCCACGAAGCTTTTCGCCACGTATCCATCACACGTGGCGCAAACGTGGCACACCAGCTCTGGGTCACCACAGGTCATCAACTTATTGGCTGGCTTCACGCGCACAGTCGGCTCCAAAACCCACACCCCAGGGCACCACACCTTCGTCTTCGTCCTCACGCTTTGTTCCATTCATCAGAAAATCTTTAGAGAATGTGACACGTAATGCAGATACATGCTAAAAATTTGCAGATCATCTATGCCTATTTTGATTGAAAATGAAGTTCGTAATATGTTGCCTCCTGGCACGATGTCGGTAATGTTAGCCAGTTTTTCCATGGTGACATTATTTTTTGCAAACTTTCCATGAGGCCGTTTCTTCAATTGCCTCAGTGGCTTCTTCCTCGCAGCTCTAGCTCAGGCTCTGATGTAGCAGTCATGAAGATTGCGGAGTCATCTGCATAGCAAATAAATTTTGCTTGTGCCGCTCTTTTATCTTGTTATTCAGTTAGTTATCTGTTGATGTCGCCCAAGGATCTTTTTTTGCGGCACTTGGACTGTTACAACCTCAAGACTGGGATTTTGACTTGTTCACTGTGCGCGGAGAGCGTGATGTGACAACCGGGATTTAAAGTTAAATACATAATATAGAGGAACAAAACAAGGGCAGAGAATATGCTACGTGTCCAGAGTGAAATTTTCAGTTGAAATCTAGCGGTCGTCCTGTGTGCATCTTTCTGTGTCCTTGTTTTGTTCCGTTTTATTATGGATGTAAGTCAAGGCAAAGTAGCCCAAATTTCTGCTTTAACGGGATTTAAAGAGCTCAGGGTTCACGGGCACCGTGGGCCTGCAGCTTAGCGAGAGAAGTCGGACGACCGCCTGTATCATCTTCACGTGGCATTTTACCGCATGGAACTTGGTGGCCCCCCATAGAAATGGGGAGATGGCTCACCTTTAAGGAGATGACAAGTTCAAAAACACGCCAGGAAGACGAACGTGCGCAATGTCACTTCTCCAGGAACCAGACGTTTTCAAAAAACAAGCGCTGTTCTCGTCTATACAGCACGTTGTCGCTTTTTTATTTGCCATTTTTTGTTCAACAACAGTTGTGAAAGAGTATCTCATATTAATTCTTCTTATGCCGGTGCAGGACTACCGCGTCCAGCGCTTCTACCTGGCCCACCGCCACCTGTCATGCAGGCCCTTGCAGCGCCGGGTGAGTTCTTCAGAAGACTGCGTGATTTCTTTGAAGAACAGGAAAAATGGACGAGCACGTGTTAAATAGCAGCACGATGAATCAGACAAGACATATATAAGGGTTTGTCTAGTCTATGCATATTCGAGTCCTGTTTCCGCTCTCATTGTCTAGTGTGTAAATTAAAGTGTGGGCTGCAGTGAAACCTGTTTTGGGAAACCGCACTGCGATACTCATTTTTCCTTTCGAGTAGCCACCAGTATTTGTAAACTTCGTGTGATTTAAAGACCATAATAAAAATTGGCAGATCGCGTGGGTTGTAGGAATCGGTTTCATGCTAACCTAGTAGCTGCCTATGCCGAAGTCCTTTGGTTTTGAGCCAAACCTTGCAGGCTGGAGTTACGCATGTGCGTAAGTGGAGTAGTTGAGCTGCTTAGTAGACACGTCTAGTACGCTGGCGCTTAAGGGTTGTTTATGGTCTTAGGTAACGTCCGCGCTCACGATATTGAACTGACGTCAGTTTCATGGAAACTAAGTTATCCCTATGGAGTAGTGATCAATACGTAACGTTCGTTAGCGCATTCCTTCGTAACCATAATTTACGTTGCACCAACATGACGTCTGCATAGGGTGTTTTTCCAAAACAGTTTCAAGACCCAGCGTGGCCCCGAATGCCACGCAGAATAGCTGGGTTTGATTTCTGGTCGCATTCTGATTTTCATTTTTTTTTTGCATTCGTGTCAATTTCGCACTTTCCGGCAATGGGCCGCCGATATTGACTTCTCAATGTTTTTGTACTAAAATTACCAATAATTTTTCTGACAAATCCTTGGTGAAATAAAAACAGCATAACTTGTGGCTTATGCCCGCATAGCACGGCCCGTAGTATTGGGGTGTGTGCCCTAGATTACTGGTGGACAAGGGCTTCATGACATACGTGACAAGCCTTTCACGTTATCCCTTCATCGCCTGAAAGCCATTTGCAGCATGCCCTCATGTTCTCCTATGCGAATATAGGTAGGTACCAAATTAACCCTTTCAGTCCCAAATTGTCTATTTTCAATGTAAGCAACTAGTTTTTACATTTTGAGATGCGCATGATCGTGGTAGTCCAAAAAAACTGAAAAAAAATTTTTGCTCACACTTTTCAGAAAAGAATAATTATTGGGACAATTAATTTATTAAATATTTATTATTTAATAATATTTCCATAATTTTTACTTCGTTTATTACTTAAAATGTTATTCAGATAGAATAGCATAATGACCAAAAGCCAAAATTCAAATTTCCAGCACAGAACTAAAATAAATGCCTTATCTCTGCACGGTGAAAGAAGACGCTGCCACAGCGAAGTGCGCCAACAGCACGACCGCTTCTGTCATTTCTTCGTTCAGACGTGACCTCGCTTTATTGTGTGTGCCATGTTGACACCACATGTAGGGAAGATGCTAAATACGGGCTCTTGAGGAAGAACGACGCTTTATCCTTACCAGATGCTTGCTGACTGACCTACATAATTTATGATTCCAATTGGAATCACTGGGACTGAAAGGGTTAAGCAGGCGACCACGAGAGCACCCAGAGCTATGCGGCTCGATACATGAATACATAGGCACAAAGGCTAAAAGTGCCCTTCGTTTGGTAAAAAATGCTTCGGATATAATATAATAGAAACACTTAAAAATATAACACCAAAAGGTTTTTGTCAGCTGCGGGACGCTCTTATTGAACCTCCAGGAATGAATGGTCAAAAAGCAATGGGCGAAAGGTCCACTTTTTAAAGGGACAGTAAAGTGGAATAATGCATTCGTTGAGATTAATAAAATGTCCTCTAGGAACTCTAATGTCGTAATTTCGCAATCATTCGTTTCTAAAAAGAAAGAAAATCAATGTCGAAGTTTTATCCTTCAATTTCGCACCGTGCCGCACGTGACGTGACAGATTTCAAAGCGTATTTCTTGTATTCTGGCGACATTGGCTACAACAAATGTCCTGAAACTTGTTACGTTCATGGCCCCCCTCAGATGACGAGGTGTGGCATTTTTATTCTGTAGGAAATACGTACGGCCTTGTAAACACGGTCAAAATCTGGGACGTCATGGTAACCGCGGCGGGAATGTCGAGGTGGCGTGATGCGAAGTGATGTTGCGTTAGTGGACCGGTGGCGAGAAATGCCGTGAAGAGTAACGATTTTACTGGGGGAAACACACGCACATTTTGCATGCTTTTTTCTCTTTAGTGTCCCTTTGACCATTCTTCGTGCTGCTAACATAATTTTTATAGATTTTATTGATTCATCACAATACATGTGATCGGAGGCGAAGGGAAAATCCATTTGAATGGCTTGAGGCAGTCCTTCGCCCCCCGTACAAAGACATCAGCTCAGTTGCAAGCATATTCTTAACACTTTTTACACAAACTTCGCAATGAATCATTTTAAGCAAAATAAGAATTTAAACGAACCTCTAAAATATACTTACATTGTTAGTTACCCTTTACAGAACGTCCTGCATTTTTACACACCCTGTTTACATCAGCGTGATGCACCAACACAACACTTCATCACTACTATGGTATTGCATTAGTGACATTTTAAGTGTGCATTTATATAAAGACAAACAATTTTAGACAAAGAACTTAAGTTAAGACAAAATCATACAGGTCAGACAAATTTACATCGCGAAAATCAATTTGTTTATTGTTGTAATAATTTCATAAACGCGGAAGCTTATTACGAGCCATTTTTCGAGCTTAACCAGTTCGACAACGCGGGCCATTCCATGTCTAGGTTGTTCGTATATTATATGCTTCTTTCGGACTCAACTTTAGTAATCCTACGAAAAAGAGAATCCTGGTGCTCGCAATGTGTTCGATATTCACGGAGCAATCTGTACACGTATATGTCTTGTGTTTTAATTATTTTGAACCTTCTAAATAGCTCTTCAGAAGGATGCACAGATGTTACATTTGCAATTATTCACAAAAATCTTTTTTGCCTAAGTAATAGCCACAACAGCTTCGATTCTGTAGAAGTCTCCCAAACCAAATGGCAGTAGTTTAAATACGAGGCTAAAAGGGCATTATAAATCAACAATTTCCCTTGTTTCGGGATTAGATAGCGGTTTCGACTTACCATACCAGTTATCGCACCTAACTTTTGTAAAACTGCATTTATGTGACCATCCCACTGCAGTGATTTTGAGAAATGCATACCAAGTGCCTTAATAGATTCAATCAGCTCTATCTGTTAGCCGCGATAAACAAGGTTGTGTTTTGCAGAAACCTGCCTGCCAATAGAATGAAAAACCACGGCCTTCGTCTTTTTTGTATTTATTTTTAACTGGTTATTAGCTGCCCATGTGCTTAATTCTTCTAACACGACATTAGCTTTGTGATAGACATAATCATCTGATGGAGACGAAATAAATATGCTGGTCTCGTCAGCATAAATTACAAATTTGACATCCGAAGAAGTATACACTATATCATTTATGTACAAATTAAAAATGAAAGGTCCGAGAATGCTGCCCTGCGGCACTCCTGAGATTATTTTCTTTCTCTCTGATACCGTTTCGTTCATGGAGACAAACTGACGTCTTTCTGAAAGGTAGTTTTTTAGTAGCGGTAAGGGAAGCCCACGAATGCCATATTGGTCTAGTTTATCAAACAAAATTTCATGATTTAGGTAGTCAGCGCTCGTGTTGTGCAGTCTCTTCTTTGTGTCGTGTTTTTTGCGCTGTTCACTATGAACCCCAACCAACTAGCCCAACTCTCCCTTTTGCTGCAGTCAAAGTCTTGCGTAAAATCGACGAAAATACCGAGGACAAATTGTTTTTCGTCAAATTTCTTTAGTATGTACTCCTTCTGGTCGACAAGAGCAAGTTCTGTTGAGCGGTGTTTTCAAAATCCACACTGACATTTCGTTATGATCTACTTGTTACAAAAGGGATATAGTCGATTATAAATTATTTTCTCGAGACCTTTGGAAAATATCGGCAATATTGACACTGGTCTATAATGAGAAGCACCTTTTTTATCTCCTTTCTTATATAACGCCACTACGCGACCAACTTGCATTTTGGATGGGAAAACACCCGTTGAAATACAAAAGTTAAATATATATGTCAGCACTGAAGCAATTTTATCTATTACGTATTTGAGATATCATACATTCAGGCCATCCGCATCATAACTGCGACTGTTTTTAAGGCCCAGAAAAACTGCACGAACTTCATCTTCTACCGTTGCTTCTAAAAAGATTGTCTTTACATTATCAGTATCTAGAGTTGTGTAAGATGCACGTGGTCCGGTGTCAAAGTCCCGGTGCACAAAATAGTCGTTAAACACATTTACCATGCGATCGCCACTGATAGTTTCCCCACCATGCGAAATTTCCGTCACAGATTCTTTTCCGTTGTTCCGTCCAATTGGTGAGTTCAGTTTGTTCCATAATACATCTGTTTGTTAAAAAGAGGAAGAAAACATATTTAAGTAAAGCATTTCTCTCATCCTTTAACTTCTTTATCTAGGGCATATCTGAACCGTTTAAATGTAAGCAGGTCTGTTTCATTACGCGTACGCATAAATTCCTTAAATAAACACTCTTTTTTGTTGATTTTGCGCAAAAGCTCGCGTGTCATCCATGGCTTTCGACAACTTTTTTTTCCTTTCGAAACGTTTGTGAATGAAGTGCTTTTTGTGCACTGCCGTGAAACAATTCAGAAAAGCATCATAAGCAGCGTTTGCATCAGTCGAATGATAAACATGATCCAAGCATACATTACTGATATCCGAATAAAAGGCATCCAGAGCTTTTTGTGAGACACACTGAAAACCAGGAGCAACATCAGTGTGTACTCTAGGACTATTAGTCATAATACAACAGCATATTGGCCTATGGTCACTGATTGGGTACGAAAGAACTCTTCATGTAACCAAAGACGCATTATAATTTGTGATAAAGAAATCCATGATAGTCTGCGAAAACATGGTTGCCCTCGTAGGAACGTTTACAGTGTTTACAAAGTTGTGGCATGAAAGCATATTTTCGAACACGAACTTTCTTGGGTTATGGCAATTCATATCTATATTGCAATCTCCGCCAATGACAACATTATACTGATTTTTATTAACAAATGCAAGGAAGTTGTCCATGAAAAGAAAAAAGGCACGAATGTTGCCATCTGGAGGACGATAACAACACACAATGACGGTATTGCTGAAAACAACACACTGCTTCTTAATCAGTAGTTACACAAGAAAAACCCTCAAGTAGAGCTGATTTAATGGAACTTTTCATTAACAGACAGCCGCCTCCACCTCGTCCGATTAACCTACGCACGAAGAACGTTTTCATGCTGAGAATTTTAAAAACATCCAAGTCAGTTGACTACCAAGTTTCTGTAAACATCATAATATCGAAGCAGTACTTTATCCTTTTGAAAATACATTCAAGTTCCGCTCTCTTGTTTCCAGTGGACTGCACATTTAAATGAAAGCAACGAAGGCAACCATGGTGGTTGTTAAATTGTCGGACTAATTCAGATAGTGTAAAACATCCTAAGGAATCCATTTCAAGTGCCATAGTGCACTACTGAAACACGTAGGCTGATACCAAAAATAAACAGGCACTCAGGGCAGATAAATCGTCCTCGCACCTGATAACTGTAGCAGGTTCGCCGCTCTTTCTCCGCTCACATGACGATGCTATGTAAGCTAGCACGCATAAAAATGAATGCTTCAAATTGTCACCTGGTCGTGATGTGGACGAGGACAGCAGTCGGGTTATTCAAGGTGAAACACTTCCTTTGGTCAAACTTGTGGCCGGGAAACGGAAAGTCACAATAAAGCAAGCTGTACGCTGTACAGCTTCCAGCATGGCAGCATTAATGCACGTTGTACACTGATATCGGTGAAGAGAGCGTCGGTCCTCGATAAATTGATCATTAGAGGCCGGATTTTTAGGCACTAAAAAATCGTGTTTTAGGCGCCAAAAATAGGCAGGCAAAATACAGTTTTAGGCCCCCCAAAATCGCAAATATAGGCACAATAAATTTTTACAAAAACTCACATTTTCGAATAAGGACGTGCGCTACCTGATCTACGACAGGAAAGCAAACAAATGTTATATTTTATGATTGTACAAAGGCGTTAATCATTTAACATAGCTATGCAATGGTCCCTTTTCGGGCACGGTTTCCAGAACACGGTCTCTCATTTTATTGTCCGGAATGGTAAGTTAAGTGTCCACCATCGAATAAGCACGCTCCTGGGTCTGCTTCTTTTCGGCATGGCTGGGAAGGGCAGCACTGGATTCAATAGCCAGACCGCTAAAAGGCCAGAAAGGTCTGTTAGCCTTGTATTGGCCGGGTCTAATAGCGCAGAGTCAATTTCTCCTCTTTGTGTGAACACCATAAAGGGCCCCTTACCAGGTTTGAGCGTTTCGAGCTAGAAGTGTAATGCATGCACTGCGCTAACGATCACGTCTGCCAAGATTTGCAACGCTACGCTCCCCGGAAGGAGGTGAAATGTCAGACTGAATGCCTCGTGCCCTTTATCTCACGGGCGCGCGCACCAATGTGGGGGAAGTGAAGTTCAACAAGGAATGGTCCTGTGTATGTCACAGTAGTACATGAAACTGCGACAATTATTCGAGGCTACTTGTGTAATTTGTGCAATCTGTTGCTTGAATAGAAGAATGAAAGTTAATAGAAATATTAAAACATACAAACGGAATGTGTTTACCAAGAAGTAGTAGTTAGTTTTTTCTTCGAATCGAGAGCGATGCGAGACTTAGCTGCCTATCTTTTGTGTTCGGGTTCTCGCCGTTCCCGCGTCGTGCCGGCGCCAGCCCTGACAACGCTTAGCATGTTTTTGGTGCATCGTCCTTTACAGCAGTTCCAGCTGTGCGACGCGCTGTGTCGTGGTAAGGATACAGGATCCATGCCAGCCTCTCCAAACGCATAGACGAATCCATCCCACAGAAACAGGCAGTACACTATAGAGCGAACGCCGAAACGATACAACACCGCTTGTGCGCACGACCTGGCTTGGGCATGTCATGTGCACATAGTGTAATATTGCATGCGCATGGCGTGTTGATGCGTCAACGTCGTGTGATCTTCCGGCTCCGAGTTTCTCTGATACCGAAGAGGGCAGGGAGGAATTAGGCTTGCGAGTGGCAAAGGTTTCAAGCTCACCTATCGGCATCATGCTTTCGCGGCTCGTAATGAACCAATTAAAAAGTTCTTGGGGTACAAAGCTCTTCATTGGGCACGTGAACACTTCCAGTATCTGAGTAAAATTTCTCATGTGACCTGGTGAAGCGCCCTTTAAGAGTAAATTACAAACGAAACAAAAGCCATGTGCACATCTGATTTTTTTTACCTACTTTCTATTTTCCCCTGACGGCACTCCATGGTTTCGCATTCGCTCTCCATATTCCTGCTGCTGCGCGCAGGCACCTCCTGTTTTCTGCCCCACACCACGCCCAAGTCTTCAAGGAGGTGCTTCATTTCCTTGGGAACACTGGACTGGAAAACCGGCGGTAAAAGCCGCCCGCCACGTCCTCGGCCATAGACGCCACTCTCCTCTTCTTCCCCTCTCCTCTTCCCGCCTTTATTTTCCTCTCCCCATTCAACTGTACACGGTGGGACGTGCGGGTTGCAAAAATAGCGCCTTTTCCTCTCCCCTGCTCCAACCGCTCGCGCCATGTCAGTGCGGTGGGGTAAGGTGGCCGGCGCGTCCCATTTCACTGCTGCTATTGGTTGCTTCCCGGATGTTTGTTGAACTAGGGAACTAGGTTGTTGCATCCCATAAAGTTCCGAAACATCAATTTTGCCCGGTAACATGAATTACGGTCTCAAACTGTACTCGAAAGCAAAACTTGAGGCTAAATAGCGTTCATATAGGCACCAATTTTGAAAATAAGCATTTATGGGCACTTATAGACATTTAGGCACAAACCCCAAAAATAGGCATTTATAGGCACTATAAAAACACTATAAAAGCCCTCCTTTACCCCTAATTCATGCTCATATATCAAAGGGGCGCGATAGGAACGCAAGGAAAAAAATAGGCATTTGCCTATAATCCGGTCTCTATTGATCATCGTTGGGACGCGCCGTCTTTTATAGCTGGTCTTGTTTCTGCTTCGGGAGGCTCGGGTTCATGTCGAAATCTGTTTCGGGACCTCGATTCGTCGAAACAGGTACGGTACCATTGGAAAGGGCGAAAGCATTCCTGGTGTCCACGAACTTCTCGATGTAGGCGACCGTCATACTAATGTTGAGGTGCATATTGTCACAAGACTTTAGATGGGCTGGGGTCTTTTAATCAACCACCGAGTAGCCGGCTCTTCAAAAAAACACGTCCGTCGCGGCTGGCTCTCGAGCGGAGAAGAAGAACGCACGCGATCTTCTTTTCTTTCCTAGGGTGTGAGCCGCTCTTGCCCTCAACCCATTACAGGCAGGTGGCATTATCCCCCCCTTCCGAAAAAAAGAAGAAACAAGAGAGAAACAGGAAGAAATAGCACCGCGTCGATGCTGCAACATAGGCGCGTGGAAAGAAAAAGGAAATACAAAACCCCGGATAAAGGGGAAGTAGAAAATAAAAAACGTAACAATAAACAAAGTTAATGAACGAACAAACAAGTTCACAAAAATAAATAAAAAAGCATAAACATAGACCGGTGAACGACAAAAAAAAAAAGAACAGTTACGAACGCGCAATGTACGGTTTCATGCGCACAACATGAACCACATCAGGGCTCGGTTGTACGTGCCTGCGAAGTTGAGTCCGCGATCACTTCGTAGTTCACGTCACTGACGCGGCGTAGAACTTTATACGGGCCAAAATACCGGCTCAGTAGCTTTTCACTGAGGTCACGGCGGCGAATGGGCGTCCACACCCAAACTTGGTCTCCTGGATTGTAGCACACTTCCCTGTGGCGAAGGTTATAGCGTCGTGCGTCTACCTGCTGCTGCTGGCCGATGTGCAGTCGCGCGAGCTGTTGAGCTTCCTCGGCACGCTCTGCGAATTCCTCGGCGTCGGCTGTCAACTCGTCGGCGTCTTGACACGGTAGCATTGAGTCCAGCATGGTCTGCACTTCGCGGCCGTAGAGAAGCCGAAATGGCGTAAATCGCGTGGTCTCTTGCACGGCGGTGTTATACGCGAAGGTCACGTAAGGCAAGATCCGGTCCCATGTTTTGTGCTGTACGTCGATGTACATTGCGATCATGTCTGCGAGCGTCTTGTTCAGTCGTTCGGTAAGTCCGTTGGTCTGCGGATGGTACGCGGTCGTCTTTCGGTGTCTGGTGTTGCTTAGTTCAAAAACTTCGTCCATAAGCTGCGCCGTGAATGCTGTCCCTCTGTCCGTTATTACATTGGAAGGAGCACCGTGACGTAACACGATGTGGCGCATGAAGAATTGCGCGACCTCGGAAGCCGTGGCTCGTGGTATCGCCTGCGTCTCAGCGTAGCGTGTTAAGTAGTCGGTCGCGACGATCACCCATTTGTTGCCATCAGTAGAGAGGGGAAATGGCCCGAGAATGTCCATGCCGACTTGGTCGAACGGCGTGCAAGGTGCTTCAATGGGCTGAAGTAAGCCAGCCGGCTTAACAGATGGTTGCTTTCGGCGCTGGCATTCACGACAGCCTTTAACGTATTGTTTGACGCTTGCCGAAAGTCCTGGCCAATAGTACCTCTCGCTCACTCTGGCAAGTGTTCGTGAGTAGCCTAGGTGGCCAGACGTGGGTTCGTCATGGCAAGCGAAGAGGACGTCGTCTCGCATGTCTCGAGGAACCACCAGGAGGTAAGCACGGTCGTTCGAACGAGCGTTCTTCTTGTACAGCACGCTGTCTCGCAGGCAGAACGACGCCAACGAGCGGGTAAGATGGCGTGGGATGGCTGTGTCGCGGCCCTCTAGATGGTCGATGATTGGTCGGATCTCTACGTCATTTCGCTGCCGTGTGCTCAAGTCCGATGAGCTAATGGCGCCCAGGAAACCGTCGTCATCTTCTGCTCCCTGACTGACGAGATGAAGTGGTGCGCGCGACAGTGTGTCAGCGTCTTCATGCTTACGGCCAGACTTATAAACGATGGTGACGTCAAATTCCTGCAGCCGCAAGCTCCACCGTGCTAGTCGTCCTGAAGGGTCCCGCATGCTTGCCAGCCAACAGAGGGCATGGTGGTCCGTCACTACTTTGAAGGGGCGACCATAAAGGTAGGGGCGAAACTTGGTGATGGCCCATACGACTGCGAGGCACTCTTTCTCCGTAGTCGAATAGTTCGCCTCAGCACGAGATAGTGAGCGGCTGGCGTAGGCAATGACTCTTTCCACTCCATCTTGATGCTGAACGAGCACTGCGCCGAGACCAATGTTGCTGGCGTCAGTATGCACCTCTGTATCAGCATCATCGTCGAAATGAGCGAGAACGGGTGCCGATTGCATGCGCTGTCGCAGTTCAGCAAAAGCCGCCTGTTGCTCATTATTCCAGACAAATGGCGTGTCATCCCTTGTAAGCCGAGTCAGGGGTTCCGCTATCTGCGAAAAGTCGTGAATAAATCTACGATAGTAGGCGCAGAAGCCAAGGAAGCGCCGGACGGCTTTCTTATCGACAGGGGCTGGTAATGCGGCAACCGCGGCAAGCTTGTCTGGATCGGGCCGGACACCACTGGCGCTTACTACATGCCCAAGAAACTTAAGCTCCTCATAACCGAAGTGGCACTTCTCCGGCTTGAGTGTGAGGTCTGCCGATCGGATTGCTTCTAGCACACTCCGCAGGCGGTGAAGGTGTTGCTCGAATGTTGCAGAAAAGACCACCACATCGTCAAGGTACACAAGACAAGTCTGCCACTTCAGCCCTGTGAGGACAGTGTCCATCATTCGCTGGAATGTTGCCGGCGCCGAACACAAGCCAAAAGGGAGCACTCTAAATTGGTAGAGGCCGTCTGGAGTCACGAAGGCTGTTTTCTCGCGGTCTCGCTCATCTACCTCAATTTGCCAGTACCCGCTTTTCAGATCAAGCGAAGAGAAATAGTGGGCATGGCGAAGTCTGTCCAAAGAGTCGTCGATACGCGGCAACGGGTACACGTCCTTTTTAGTCACGTTGTTAAGCTTCCGGTAGTCGATGCAGAAGCGTAGTGTCCCGTCTTTCTTTTTAACAAGGACTACCGGCGACGACCACGGGCTGTTGGATGGTTCGATGACACCATCGTCAAGCATCTCTCGGACTTGCGTACGTATTGCTTCGCGTTCTTTTGTCGACACGCGATAAGGGTGCTGGTTGATCGGACGTGCGTCCTCGTACGTGATAATCCTGTGCTGAGTGATGGATGTCTGACGCACCTTTGAGGAGCTTGCGAAGCAGGACTTGAATTCGAATAAGAGCGTGCGCAGCGCAGTCTGGTTATCGGTCGACAGCGCAGGATTGATGTCGATATGACCCAGTGCTGTGTCTGCGGTGTCCGCTGCTTCCGAGGGGAAACAGTTGCTAACTTTTGCTACTTCGTTGGCAAAGGCGATAGAAGTGCCGCGGAAGAGGTGTCGATGCTCGTTGCTAAAGTTGGTAACAAGCAATTGCGATCGGCCACCACGAAGCTGTACGACACTTCTGGCTACACAAACGCCTTGTTTCATCAGGTGCTCCAAGTTCGTTTCGGCCACCGCTTCACCATCGCCCAAACCACTACATGTGACGTCGACTAGGACACTTGCTCGTGGAGGAAGCGTTATGCTATCTGCAGAAACACGAAGTACGTCGACACGGCATTCGTCGTCCTGTACATCGATTGCTCGCTCGGCTGAAAACGTGACACGACGCTCTTGCAGGTCAATAATAGCGCCATACTCCTGCAGAAAGTCAACTCCAAGAATAACGTCGCGGGAGCACTCGCGTAGGACAAGGCAGCTTGCGACGAATGTATACCCTACAATCTGAACTCTAGTTGCGCAGGCGCCCAGTGGAGTAACGACATGGCCACCAGCCGTCCGGATCTGCGAGTTGTGCCACGGCGTGACTACTTTCTTTAGCTGCGTTGCCAGTTTTCCGCTCAGTATAGAGTAGTCTGCGCCGGTGTCCACTAATGCATCAACCGCGTAACCATCAATTGTCACTGGTATGTCGAGCGAAAGCCGGTCGTACCGTGCAGCAACAGGTGATGTCGGATCAGTATCCCTGCGTCTCTGCGTCGATCGGAGGTCTTCAGCACTTCGTCCGTCAGCGACCCCGCCCCCAGAGGTCGCTTCAATTAGTTTTCCCGGCGGGGACTGGGTGACCGCGCCCCAGTATATCGCTGGGGCGGAGGTGAAAATCTCCTCGGCGACGGTGAGCGCGACTGATGCCCGGCTGACGATGGCATGCGCTGCTGAGCCAGGTAGTCCTCGATATCTCGGGGTCGCTGGCCGTACCTGGGTGGCGGCGAATACGCAGAGAAACCACGAAGCCCAAGGC
Source organism: Rhipicephalus appendiculatus (assembly GCA_030522465.1). NCBI lineage: Eukaryota > Metazoa > Arthropoda > Arachnida > Ixodida > Ixodidae > Rhipicephalus > Rhipicephalus appendiculatus. Next base: position 293,066 of record JALIZH010029954.1, read on the forward strand.
GGCGGTATGGGCACTGGCGGTACAAGTGATCAGCTTCCCCGCAGTGAAAGCACAGAGGTCGGCGGTCGGGTGTACGCCAAACATCTGACTTCCGAGGGGACGTGCGCCTATCGTCGATGTAGTGGCCCGGCTGCTCCGAACGATGGGTGACTACAGCGGCACGGACAAAGGGTGGCGACGTGTACCTATCGTCGTACTGCGGTGTGGGCTGCGCCGACTGGAGCGACACGGTAGGAGGAGCACGAACGAACAGTGGCGGAGAGACAGCAGGGCGCTTTAAGGCGTCCGCATAGGTCGTCTCGCGGCGGTAGTCAGTAGGAGCTGGCGCAGCGCTGTCAAGAGGCAAGGTGTCTCGGAGGGCCTGGTGCAGCTCCTCTTTGATAACCGCTGCAATAGAGCCGTACGTAGGATGAGGCGTCACGCCAGCCTTGTGCAACTCCTCGCGCACAACAGAACGTATGAGTTCTCGTAGGCATTCATTGTTGATTCCAGTGGTGGTGACAATGTCAGCAGCGGACATACCATTGACCTGTCTCTCATACAGGTTGGAGCGCTGCTGCAGCATCTTTTCCATGGTCACAGCCTCGGCCAAGAACTCCGCGGCCGTCTTCGGAGGGCTCCGCACGAGGCCGGCAAAGAGCTGCTCCTTGACCCCGCGCATCAGATGGCGCAACTTCTTATCCTCCGCCATTCTTGGGTCAGCTCGTCGGAAGAGGCGTGTCATGTCTTCGACGTATGTGGTCACAGTTTCGTTTGGCAACTGGACACGGGCCAGAATCGCTCGTTCCGCTCGTTCTTGGCGATCAGCACTGGTGTAGGTCTGCAGAAGCCTACGACAGAATTCGCGCCACGACGTCAGTTGCTCCTCACGATTCTGATACCACGTGCGCGCCCCGTCCTCCAGGTAGAAGTAGACACGACTTAGTTTTGCCGCATCGTCCGATTGGTTCAACGCGGCTACGCGCTCGAAGTCGACCAACCAATCTTCGACGTCTTCGCGCTCTGTGCCGTGGAACGTCGCCGGGACCCGTGGGCTCTCTAATGTATACCGGTTCGGCATTGCGCTTTCCGTGCCGGTTGGAGCTGTTTGAACCGAAGCGCTGGTCATACCTGTCGAAGTGGTAGGAACCGTATCGTCGACTTCAGGAGGCAATCCCCTGATTCGGCGGCTGGCTCGATGCACGGGGGTGTTAACTGCGACTGGGCTCGTAGGGCGACTCCCAGGAGGGGTCTGCAACATCCGTGAGGGCTACCCAGCACCTCCACCAGTGTCACAAGACTTTAGATGGGCTGGGGTCTTTTAATCAACCACCGAGTAGCCGGCTCTTCAAAAAAACACGTCCGTCGCGGCTGGCTCTCGAGCGGAGAAGAAGAACGCACGCGATCTTCTTTTCTTTCCTAGGGTGTGAGCCGCTCTTGCCCTCAACCCATTACAGGCAGGTGGCAATATATTCAGCAAAGATACTGCTGAAGTTTATCAGCAGTACGTTTGCTTTGCGATCACGAAACTCGGCGATGCCTCTTGCAACGCAAATCTGACGGTGCACATGCAGATACTCATCACCCTCGTTGACGCCTTCAAGATGTATGGGTTTTTCGGTGCCTGCGGAAATGATGACGCTGGAGAGGGGCAGAAGGGTGACCTGCTGGTCTATTACATTCAATGCATGGTTCCCCGGCATCCTGTGGGGTGGCAGCGCTTTTTCTGAGGTTAGTGTTATTGACTCAGACCTCAGGTCGATGAGGGCGCTGTGGTGACTTAGGAAGTCCATTCTTGGTATCACATCCCTGCAGCAGTGTTGTAGGATTAGAAAGCTGGCAGGATAAGTCCGGTTATTGATGGTGACTCTTGCTGTGCAAACTCCAGCCGGCGATATTAGATTGCCTCCAGTTGTCCGGATTTTGGGGCCTTGCCAAGCAGTCTTCACTTTCTTCAACTTCGTCACGAAAGGCCCAGCGATAACGGAATAGTCGACTCCAGTGTCGACGAGAGTGGTGCCGTTGTGGCCATCGAATATTACGTCGCAGTCGCTAGTTCGTGGTCTTGCGTTGCTGTTGGGTTGGCGCGTCGGATAACGGCTACGACGGTTTGCTCCGCTGCTTTAACTTGGAGTCGCAGGTCTTCTTCCGGCCACGAAGTTTTGACTTAAGGGCTCATTCCTGCTTCCGGCGCGTTTTAAAGACGATAGTCTTTCTTGGCATACTATTTTGGTCTGTCTGTCTGTCTGTCGGTCTGTCACCCGATTCAGCCACGCGGCCAAAGTTTAACCACTTGCTGAAAGCCCAGCCATCTTGAACTGGCGTTTGCGTTCATAGTTGTGAACATTGTTGATCAAAAAGCAAATGTTACACATATCTGAGGCGGAACATCAATGCGTAAGTATTAGGTGGTATGCTCCTTTTTAAGAAAATACATAGATACGTAATTCTAAAGACCGTAGTGTTTCTTAGGCTGCGCTGAAAATGCGACGCAATGCACGAACTGCGACGCTATGCACGAAAAAGTCCTGGGCCGACGATATGGTGCTGCCGCTGGCTGTGGCCCTGGGTTCTGCACAAGCTCATGCTTCTTGATGCCACTGCCAGATGGCGTCCATACCTCCCGCAGTGCCTCCTCTATTTTATCAATACCAGCCAGATGCGGCCAATTCAACATGAAGGAGGCGCTGTCTGAGGCAAAGCAAAGCACAGTAGTACGGCGGGCAGAAGACTATCGTCTTTCGACGACAATTGCAGCGAAGCACGCACATACGCGGCCAATTTTAAAGACGATAGTCTTTCTTGGGATACTCGAACGCAAAAATTTTGGTCTGGCTGTCTGTCTGTTTGTCTGTCCGTAACCCGATTCAGCTACTCGGCCAAAGTTAAACCACTTTCTGAACGCCCAGCCATCTTGAACTAGTGTTCGCATTCATACTTGTGAACATATTCGATCAAAAAGCAAATATTACGCATACCTGAGGCGCGACATTAATATGTTACTGTCAGGTCGTGTGTTCTTTTATTAGAAAATACATAGGTACGCAATTCTAAAGACCCTAGTGTTTTATCAATGCCAGCCAGATGCAGTCAATTCAACGTTGAGTAGGCGCTATCTGAGGCAAGGCAAAACATAGTAGTACGGCCGGCACAAGACTATCGTCTTTCGACGACATTTGCAGCGAAGCACGCAGATACGCGGCCAATTTTTTTGTCACGACGTCGTCACCGCCGTCGGCGGAGGATCTTTGGTAGTTCGTCGTAGGGCAACCGCACCTCCCTCCCTCAGTTTTCCGGGTAAGGGCTTGGAGATCGCCCCCTAATAGGGCTGGCGTACTCCCCGCTATGCGGTGAGGTGTAGCGGCCTGGCGATACGCGAAGGTCGTCGGGGTGTCCACTGCGCTCCGGAGAGGTAGTCGGCGATGTCACGTGGCCGTTCGCCTGGCTGTGGACGAGGAGCGTTTACGGCGACACCACGCAGTCCCATCTCACGGTATTGGCAGCAGGGGTACGTGCGGCCGGCTTCTGCTCAGTGGTAGCATAGTGGTCGGTGGTCGGGGCCCCGCCAAACGTTGGTCTTCCTCGGCGTGTTTCGCTGGCCGGCTGGTCGGCGGTATGACGTCGGTGGTGGTGGTGGTGGTGGCGGTGGTGTCTGGCGACGGAACTACGGCGGAATGGCGTCTTGACGTTTACGCGAGGGGGAGCGTTGCGTCGGGGTACAGCAGCGTAGCTCATGGCTTGCGGTTACGGCTGCGCTGACTCGGGGATGTACAGCGACTTTTGGATTTACTCTCGGATGACGTTTGCCATCACGGCAACTTGCGGATGGCACGATGGGAACATTCGATGAAGTTCCTCGCGCAGAACGGCCCTTATGTCTCGCGCAGGTCATCGGAGCCGACGGCTTGAACTGGTGCACTATCTTGGGTCAAGCGGCGGTTGTATTGCCGGATGCGTATTCCCAACGTGTTCTCCATTGTTGTCGCCTCGGAGATAAATTCTTGGACTGCCTTGGGTCGGTTCCGCTTCAGCCCAACGAAGAGCTTTTGCTTTACTCCTCGCATGAGCTTCTTCTTCTGGGTCACGTCAGGGTCGGTATGGCGGAAGAGACAGGCAATCTCCTCCGCAAAGATTCTCACGTTTTCGTTCGGGAGCTGGACCCGTGTTTCCAGTAAAGCGGCGGCCCCTTTTTTCGCACTGCGATTGCGAACGCTGCATGGAAGCTGGTACACAAGGTGTCCCAGGTTGTCAGGGTAGAGTACCTGTTCTCGAACCAGGTCCTTGCGCTGTCTTCCAACGCGAAGTACGCAAAGCGCAACTTGTCATTCATGTCCCATTTGTTGAAGGCCGCAGTCCTCTCGTATAACACGAGCTACGTTTCTGGGTCCTCACGTGGTGATCCCCGAATGATCAGCGGCTCTCTTGGCTGCTGCATCACGATCGCGGGAGCTGGCGCAGGGGCTGTGATCGTTGCCGCAGTGGTGGTCACGGCCTTGGTCTTGCGAGTCCTGTCGGGTAGATGCCCGTACTCCGGTGATAGACCTTGTTGCCTACGGCTAACTCGCTCCTCGTGGTTGGCGTCAGTGTCTTCTCCGCAACGTGGACTGGCCTCACGGCTGGAAGGGGGGCGTTCGGTTCATGGACCGGAAAGAACCTCCACCAGATGTCACGTGGGCGAAGTGGGGACCAGGATGGCGCCGTGCAGGTCGGACGCGTTTCGATCGGCTCCCGTGTTTTCTTATTTTCTTGGTGCTCTGTGAGGCAGTGTACTACCGAAACTGTGTCGCATCGGACTTCTAAGGTCATCGGGACTGTGTGGACTCAAGAATCGCACTGGTGGGTGGATTATTTTCAAATTTATAAGTGACTTTCGTGCCGACCACGCCGGGTGTGCAGCTAGACGCCGCCGTTAGGCCCGGCCGCGCCGCTGTCCGCGGCGCACAGGCATCGCGTCTGTGACAGAAAAGAACTTTTTCTCGCCACAATACGAGATGTCATCTCAAGTAACGAAGACCCCAGTGGACGCTGAGGAGAACAACATGGATTCCGGGTGGATTACGGTGACTAGAAGACGATCGGAAGTGAAGAAAGCCGGCGGCGCTATTGGTGCCAAAACGCCGGCGTCTAAGACCAACGCTGGAGAGCCAACGCCCGGCCGTCGCGGCTTCGGGGATGTCAAGAAAAACATTATAAGGGGCAGCAAGATGCCACCGCTGCCACGAGAAGAAACTAAGGTCGTCGTGAGGCCGAGAGGCGGTCTCTGTATCAGCAAGGTTGGCCCGTCTGTCGTGGCAGAGGCCATATGGGGGGGGCGGCAGGGCTAGGTCTGGACGAGAGAAATGCGGACACGATGTGCCCTAATCCACTGCAAAATATCATGGTCGTCAGTACTCCGAGCCAAGAGAACGTCAGGCGCTACGTTAATGTTGAAGCTATTACGGTGGCCGGTCAGGACCACGAAGTCAGTGCATATGTGGCTGCTCCACATGCCACCTGCAAGGGAGTCATCCGCGGGATCCCGCTTAGCGACGGTCCAGAAGCCATCGACCGTAAGATTGTTAACGCAAGAAATCCGCTGGCCCTCGGAGCGAAGAGAATCAAGAGTACTGGTGTGATCATAGTGGTGTTCGACGGGTACAAGGTTCCCAATTATGTTTCCTACGGCGGCACCCTAATCAAGTGCACTTTATACAGGAAGCAAGTCGACGTCTGCTATGCCTGCGGCCGACTCGGACACCGCTCTGACGTCTGCCCGACGCCCGACGCTTCAGTCTGCAGGGCTTGCAGACAAGCTATCCAGCAAGAAGAGGATCACGTTTGTGAACCGATCTGTAGTTTGTGTGGCGACAAACACCTCACTGCATCCAGGGAATGCAAGCACCGATATCAGACACCCTACGTCGTCAGGCGCAGGCGAGGCCTGAGGGGGCCCGCGCCACTCGGGAGAGGTCCCCATCTTTCGATGTGCACGCCTTCATCGAGCACAACGGCTGTCATCAACAGGACCAGCCCGGATTATCGGCACTTGGAGGCCGATCCCAATCGCGAGGGAGATCCAAAACCAGAGGCGGCAGAGCGAGCCGCTCTACCTCCAGGACGCGTCAAGGGTCCCGTTCAAGATCCGGAGCCCGCTCCATGTCCAGGTCGCGGTCTGGATCCAAGGGCGGCACCGGACCACGTTCCAGCTCCCAGGCCCGTTCCAAGTCCAGTTCCAGGCCTGACCAGGGAAGGACTGAAGCAACCGGCACAGGCCCGCACCCCTCGCCCAGGGCAGACTACGGGGACGCCAACGAGGACCAGGGCAGCAGAAAGTCAAACCTTACGTGGGCCGACAGGGTTCGTAGCAATGACGGCGAGCAACCTATGCAATGCGACCCGCCCCCAGAGCATGCTAGGGATGCGGAGGTATCGCGATTGAGAAAGGAAAACGCAGAGCTTAAGGATACAGTTAGCAAGATGACCAACGAAATGGCAGAGATTAAACGAATGCTAAGCGCGATGCAAAGCACTACTGAACGCGAAACACTCGAAACGCCGGTGCCGGCGCCTGTTGGAGATGGCCCTATGGCAACCAAACGCAGGGCGGTAGTGAGTAAGCTTAAGAACACCGAATCTCAGGTAGAGGATATTAAACAAACGCTGATTACAATTACGGAGAACATTCAGATGGTGGCAGGGAGTGTAGCTAGCCTCACGGAGAGCGTTAGGCAGATGCAGGCTGCACTGAGCGACCCAGTCGAGGGGCTGAGGGCCATGAACGAGCGCATCGTCGCGCTCGAAAATCACATCAAACTGCATAAATCCGGGCCACCAGGAGCGCCGGTAGGCAACGTGAAAATGGCCATGCCAGCAACCGTCGATAGAACAGGGGTCCATCAGGCAGAGGGACCTATTCTTCAAGCCACACTGACCTCCCAGGGCGGAGATGAAAGCAGAATCTTTAATGGCCAACGCTAAAGGCAATATCTGCATTCGGCAGTGGAACTGCAGGGGGTACGCTGGTAAAAGAGCACTTCTGCAGCAGTACTTTAGAACAATAACGGACAAACCTCAAATTATAGCGCTTCAAGAGACTTTAGCCTCTGCAGCGTCCCTCGCTGGCTATCGGGCAGTCCCTGGCCAGTCAGGAGGACGAGGTGTCTGCACACTTATAAGTAAAAAGCTAACACACCTCGCCCACGACCTGAAGCTGGCGAGCTGCAAGGTCGAACATGTAATGGTGGAGATCCTGCTTGACACACCGCGGCGCAATCAACGCAGAAACAGTGTCTTTGTGTTAAACGTTTACAGTAACCCCAAGCACAGGCGGCAGCAGTTCAAGACGCTGCTCGAGAAGGCAGTGGAATTAGCTGGTCCTCGCCCCCTCGTCGTAGTCGGTGACTTCAATGCTCCACACGGCTTATGGGGATACGTGTATCAGACGAGAAAGGGCCAGGACCTCTGGCAGGACGCCAACGAACTGGACCTAACCTTAATCACCGATAAGGCTTTCCCTACGCGGATAGGCAATTCGGCAACCAGAGACACGGCGCCAGACCTCGCTTTCATCAAGAATGTTGAAAAGACTACATGGAATAACACCGCCATGGACTTTGGCAGCGACCACTACGTCCTGCAAACCTGTATAATGGTGGATCGTAGCAGAGTCCGAGAGTTCACGGTGGTTGACTGGGATCTTTTTCGCAACATCCGTAGTACAAGGCCCAGTGCTCCCGACAACTTCGAGGAATGGTGCGAGGGCATCCGCAAAGATACCGCTGCTGCCACCAAGAAGGTAAAAACAGATTTAAATGTGGAGAAGATGGACAGCAGGCTTGCCCACCGGCTGGAAGCCAAGGAAGCTCTATTCCGTCGATGGAAGGTGCAGAGGCACAACCGTAGGCTGCGACAAAAAATTTCAAAGTTGAACAAGGAAATCGAAGAACATTGCGGTACGTTGTGCAAACAGCAGTGGGACGAGCTCTGTGAGTCCGTCGACGGGCAAATTAGAAACGGCAAGTCCTGGCACCTTCTGAAGCACCTCTTGGACGAGCACAGCACTAAGGCCAACCAGAGACACACCCTAGCCCGTGCCCTACATGAGGCCACCAAAGAACATGCGGTAGAAGAACTCGTCGCCCGGTTAGTATCCAAGTACCTACCGGTTGAACTAGAGGGCGAAGACCGCGTGTTTCCGGACTATGTCGGCCGCCCTCTACCAGAACTAGACGAAGACTTTTCAGAGATCGAAATTAGGCGAGTGCTTCAAATGCTCAACCGCAAGTCGGCTCCAGGGCCCGACGGGATCACGAACAGAGCCCACCGAAACCTCGACGACGCATCCATAGAACGTCTAACTACTTTCATTAACGAAGCATGGAAAACGGGTAAGGTCCCTGAAGAATGGAAGCTAGCCGACACCGTACTGATCCCCAAGCCAGGAAAGTCGCCTAGCGTCGAGAACCTTCGCCCCATCTCCCTCACGTCCTGCGTGGGTAAGGTGGCAGAGCACGCGATTCTCAACAGACCTAACGACTACCTGGAGGGAAATGACATTTATACGCATAATATGATTGGTTTTCGTGCCGGCCTGTCAACGCAGGATGCAATGATGCTCATTAAGCACCAAGTCATTGATGGTTACTCCAGAGATACAAAGGCTCTTCTGAGCCTAGACCTGGAGAAGGCCTTTGACAACATCAAACACGCATTCATCCTGGAGACGGTGGCGAACCTCGAGCTTGGGCCCAGGCTATACAACTACATCAGGTCCTTCCTGTCTGGCAGAAAAGCGAGGCTGCGCATCGGGAACTTCTTTTCTGAAGACGTATCGCTCGGACATCGAGGCACGCCTCAGGGATCTGTGATTTCTCCAGTGCTGTTCAATCTCTGCATGATTGGACTGTCCAAAAGACTGGCTAGCGTCGACGGCATCAAGCATACCATCTACGCCGACGACATCACGATTTGGTGCGTCGGGGGGCAGCGAAGGCCGGGTGGAGGATGTCATTCAAGAAGCAGTCGTCGAGGTGGAATCGTACCTGCGCCCGACGGGACTCAGATGCTCACCCGCCAAGTCGGAGCTCCTGCTCTACAGAAAGGAACGAGGCGGCCGACCCAAGGGATGGAAACCTGTCGAAGAAAGTGACATACACATTTACACCAGCGACGGGGAGGAAATCCCGAGGGTAGAGAGCATCAGGATCCTCGGCATGTTTATTGAAGCGAAGGGCGGCAACGGCACTGCTCTGAGGAAGATCGTCACCAAAACTGATAACGCTTTTCGACTCGTCAAAATGATTTCCGGGAGACACAGAGGCCTCAAGGAGGACAATTTGTTAAGGCTCATCAATGCGTTTGTGCTCTGCCACTTTACCTACACCGTTGCCATGCACAACTGGCTTAGGTCGGAGTGGGACAAGCTCGATGTTATTATCAGGAAGATCGTCAAGAAAGCATTGGGGCTTCCCGTACGCACACACACCGAGAACCTACTCGCGCTCGGTGTGCACAACTCTGCTGCCGAAATAGCGGAAGCGCAGCAACGATCGCAGATGGCTAGATTGTCCACCACGACGGCCGGTCGGCGCATACTTGACGACCTGGGTTTCAACCCTATGCAGGTGGAAACTAATAGCGTGCGTATATCGAAGTACGTACAGGAAAACGTCACTGTTGCCCCAATCCCCCGCAACACTCACCCTGTACACAACCAGGGACGTCGTCGGGCGAGGGCGACGGCTCTATTGAAGCAACTGGGAAAGGGTGGCACAAATGCCAGTTTCGTCGACGCTGCAGCATATCGAGACGGTAAGAAGTTCGCAGTGGCGGTAGTGGACCAGACCGGCTCGACTACGAACTGCGCCGCGGTACGCACAACGAACCCGCAGGTGGCCGAACAAGTGGCCATCGCACTCGCTCTGCTAAATGGTCAGTGTGAAGAGGTATACAGCGACTCAAAAGCCGCAGTCAGAGCCTTCCAAAAGGGCCGCATATCGACACAGGCCGCCAGGATATTGAACAGCTCCACCAGTGATAGGATTGTTCCTCACACCATATATTGGTTTCCCGCGCATATCGGCTCAGTAAAGGGCGTTGCCCTGAACCCGAACGAGTCGGCCCACACAGCAGCGCGCGCGCTCACCGACCGCGCTGCTGTCGACATGGGCGAAGGCTCCAGCGCCGACGACGCGGGACATAAAGACACTCCAACCACACACAATGAGATTACGAAGTATTACTACATGGCGAGGCGGGCTTTCCCGATTCCACATTCAAAACTCAATAGAGCACAGGCAGTCTCGTTGCGCTTACTTCAAACCAATTCGTACCCGTCGTTAGCATACCTAAATGAAATTTATCCACACCGATTCCCCGACGCCGCCTGTACCGCTTGCGGGCAGAACGCTACATTAGCGCACATGCTTTGGGAGTGCGGGTCGCTCGGCCCGACTTACACCAAGACCGAGTGGGATGCGCTTCTGCGAAGCCCAAACCTTCAGGACCAAATCCTGGCCGTCCAGTGCGCCCGCGACAGGGCCGTTAGGCTAGACCTGCCGGTCCCCACGTGGGAGTAGCCGGGTGGCGCGGGGCAACCTCAGCGTCTGCACTGGACCTTTAATAAAGTTGTACTCACTCACTCACTCACGTGGGCGTGACGTGGACGAGGGCAGCCGGCTTCTTCAAGGTGAAACTCTTTATTTGGCCGAACTTGTGGCCGGTAGCCCGTAAACGGAAAGTCAAATTACGGCAAGCAATGCACGATGTGCCCTGATATCGGCGAACAGAGCTTCGGTCGTCGATAAACTGATCATCGTTGTGGCGCGCCGTATTTTAAATCACGTGTCGAACTTTCCAAACTTATCACTAGAGGCCGGATTTTTAGGCTCTTAAAACGCGCTTTTTAGGCGCCAAAAGTAGGCAGGCAAAAACAGTTTTAGGCTTACAAAATCGTAAATATAGGCACAATAAATTTTTACACAAATTCAAAATATTTGAAACAAAGACGTACGCGACCGGTATTTACGACAGAAAAGCAAGAAATGTTATTGTTCTCGATGACACAAAGGCGCCAACAGTTGAACATAGCCACGCAATTGTCCTTTTTGCCGCACGGTTCGTAGAACACAGTCTCTCATTTTATTCTCTATCATGGTGAGTAAAGTGTCCACCGTGGAATCGACACAGTCGTGGATCTCTTTTTCGGCATGCACAGAAACATGTAGTTAGACTGCTAAAAAACCAGAAGGGAGGGATGCCTCGTATTGGCCAGGTCTAATCGCGTAGGGTCAGTTGCTACTCTGTCGACGAACACTTTTAAAGGGCCCCTCACCAGGTCTGAGCATTTTCAACTGACAAGTGTTTTGAATGAACTGGGCGCTCACGATCACGTCTGCCAAGATTTGCAACGTTACGCGCCGCGGAAAAATGTGAAATTTCAAAATGAACACCGATTGCCCTTCTCGCAGGCGCGCGACCCAAGATGGAGGGGTTGACGTACAACAAGGAATGCTCTTGCGTAGTTATCTGGGGCCGAATTCACAAAGCTTTCTCTTGCCTACGCAGTTTCTTAGCCAAGAATTCTCGTTTCGCGAGGGATTGCGATAGCAATGGCGCGAATTTAACTTACGCGTCACTTTTGAGGGCAAGGAGGCAACGCGAAAGCCGATGAAACGACAAGGAAAGAAAGAAGTGTGCGCCGATAATATCAAGGCAGCACGCAAGGCATCTAGCATCGAGAGTATACGATGAGGGCCCATGTCTTTTCACAGCATCTCAGCTTCCAGTTCCGGGCGTCTGCTACAGCGCTTACGCACCGCCGCGTTGCAGCAGGCGTCTGCGGGGCCTGAACAAAGCCAAGCGCTCGCGTTCGATGAATGATCATATGTAGCTTGTTGCTCGGTGGCGTTAAGCAAGAATCCGTGCGCTATCTCGCCAACTGTAGGTGATGCACCGCTCCTATGAAAGCGCACATAAATTAATACCTTGAAGGTTTGAAGATGTGACCCAAACGTCTCCCCCTTCGTGCAATAGTTTAGTTTTATTGATGAAGCTGCGATGGCACTCAATTCAACAGGCGTGTTCAAGCACGGTAAGGTGGTCGCCATTAGGGTGTTTTTTAGCTAGACGTTCTTGGCAAAATACATAGGAGCGGCTTTCGAGCCTACGTAGAAACTGTTCAGTAATATAAAGCAGCAGTAAGAGAGAGGTATCATGAGCGTATCTTGTCGCAGATTCAATTCATTGCCGCATTTTGACAGGGCCAGAATAAGAGAAGAGTCGTACGCTTAGATATGTGAACAGGTAAAACGAGAAAGTTTCGTCGGGGAGTTTATACGTGCTTATACTTTTCAGAAAACAATGCGCTGCAGGTCACTTCATCTTTGCAGCGTTTGCGTGAGCAAACAAATAAAACAAGCAGCGTTGCGTATCGGCCTGAAGTGACATGATCACACGTGCCTCGTGAATCGAGGCGCGCATGCTGCGCGTTTAGCAAAGAAAAAAAAAGGAAAAAGACAGCGCTTGCGTGTCTCTGTCATCGTTTTTTCGAAAGAGTGAAAACGAATCGATAGAGAAGAACGTTAGGAAGAGGATCCGGTGGCGCAGCAGACGTCATGGCAAGCTTCCACCGAACGGCACCGGTTGCTTGGAGAGCATACAAGATTTGTTCGCGTTACTTACTAACGTGTATGGAAGCGAAAGCTACACAAAAGCGAGCGAGAATATGACCGGGCTTATATATGAGAATAGAAGGAAATTAAGCAGTGATCTGATTAGTGACAGTTTATTTAAACGACGATAAGCGAAACAAACCGAGTATTGATTGAATGAAAGTGACATTAGTGAGTTAATTAGCGATAGTTGATTAGTGAATATCGTACGTCAATGTGAAATACAGTCATGTATTTACACTCGATGGATTTCGCCTTCGAGTGCCCTCAGGCGAATTCATTATGAATGCCGAGCCTTTATTTTTTTTTATCGAGTTTTGCCGGACCTTTTGCGTTAGGCGTATTTCTAGCAAAAGGAGATATATTAACAATTGCGTTAGCACTACAGTGGCCAACTCTCATCTCAAGCGCTGCCGCGGTAGTCTAATGGTTACAGCGACCGACTACAATGCAGGAGGCACCGAGTTCGATTCGCAGTGTCGCCAAGAACCCACTTTTTTTTTTTAATGAAACAGCAGGTTGCACGGCCTGTAGTTATGTGTTGCGGGCACTCTTATCTTGAGAAGGTGCCCTTTCCGTTCTCTTCGACTCCCCTTTCGAGCAAAAAGTGCTGTGGCATGCTCCCTCATGGATTTCAGAAATAAGATTTTTTTTTTCTTCTAACCACTACTGCCGCAAGAACACCCAGTCCCGAAACCTAATTATAATACCCGGGCAATTACTTTTGACGTCTCTGGCTATTCGAGGACCAGTCAAGATACGACGATGTTTTCGAGAAAATCTAGACACACGCGGTGACCTAACTGCTTGTGACCAAGATGACGGCCTTTGTCGGGACACGTTTTCGTGCTAGATGGGTGGGATTCATTACACGCAGCAGCGCAAAACGGCAGGGGCAGACAGTAAATACACACAGTGCTGTGTTTGCGTCTTCTCTCTCGGTCCCTGTCGTGTTGCGTACCTCCGTGTAATGCCTCTGCCAATGCTTATAAATAACTCTAGCAGGCTATCGAGTTCTGAGCTGAGGGTCCCCGATTGTCCCAAGCGAAACAGCCTGGGAAAAGATTGCGGCAAATTCATTTGAGTCAGAGACGGCTACTCTTCTCTTGGTGACTGCACGGGAATGTTATACCCAAGTTTATTTTTTATCAACAGCAGTTACAGTACAGATGACATGTGTACAGACAAAAATCCACGTATTTAGCTTGACTAGGTTTCTGCCCTTAATAGCAATTGGCAACACGTATGACAATATGCAAAAATACCACACATATATAAAGAAGTATATGTACAGCCACGGGCAAATGCTTGGCTATGCTGGTTGAAACTGAATACTTGAAATCCACATTTTCGACAAGCACAATATGTAGAAGCAATGTTATACAGAGGAGCTGTGCTATAAACTTATATTTGCTCGTTTGTTCCATATTTCCCAACTTCTTGCTCACGACTGTTCATTGTAAAATGAAACACCTTCTGTGAATTCACGCATTTTGTGTAAGGTTGCATTCATTTTTGCGCAGTAGGAAACATACCTGAGAAATATAAATAGGACAAAGAAAGTCAGCAAAGTTCTTATCAAAGTTACACTAAATGAAAAGCATTCATTCATTCACTCTCTCACACACAAACACACACACAGCATAGTTTGTTGCTCCCCACTTTCATGCAATTTTTATACATCTTCATGGGTTGACAGCCCACGACAAAATATGAGAGAGCCCCTCACAATGCCATGCTAGACGAGGGCAGTGTATCACAATATGGGTCATGTCTGCAAGATCACACAAAGTTCATACATAGTTCAGCTCATTCTCCACACAATAACAAGCAATGTTCAGTGACATGGACTGAAAAATTGGCACAGCTCAGAGAAATATTGGACAATACATAAATAAAACAATTCGCTGCTACTAAGCTCCTCGCCGCATGCAAACAATGCTGCTGTTGGCATATCAAGACCCATTGCTTTTCCTGAAAACACTACTCACAACGTTTTCAAAGTCTGGACATCTGCAGAGTTCTCATCCAGTAGTCTCTTATTTCGCTTGGAAAAATTTCAGTGCACTGCTGGGTAAGGACTGTTTGTAATGTACGTGGCGTGATGCTTCAGTGCCCTGCATGTTTATCTTGCGGCTGGCCTCAGCTGCAATGTCCTGAGCACAAATTTACAGAATCACAGTCTATAATGTGCCACTACAATGTAATTGTGTTTCAGGTGCATAAATCAAGGACCGCAATAAAAAAAACTTAGGAACGTTTACCTTGAACAGTTTACAGAATGTTAAATACACTTACAAGGAGCTTGGACAGCTTATCTGATTATAGTAGTAATGATAATAAGCACATCGTTACTCCCAGCTTCAAATTTGTTGGAAGTCGCCAGCTTCAAGACTAGAGCACACCAGCAGCACTCTTATGGCCAAACCATGGTACAGATGCATCAAAAGAGAGAAGTAAATGCATGGTATAGTTACACACCAAATGCAATGAGTACTTTCAGCAGTAATACGAGGAAAGCTGCATAGGTGATAAACAGTTAACAGAGTATACAATTACATTAGGGAAGAAACCTATGGTAGCAAACACAGTATAAAAACTGTTAAAACTTACACAGTACAAACAGACAGGTCAACTGTTCAAGAGGACTGAGAGGCAATGGGATAACATTACACAGGTGCTAAAGCCTGGTGTTGGATATACTAGGAATCGCGACAATCCTCGTCCACCTAAATAATCCATGTAGAAGTTCTTTCCAGAGCATATACACACATGAAATCGTGCTTGCTATACTAATGTGTCCTGAAGGAATATATCGACCAAGTGAAAAATTACCCAATTCAATGGCCTGAATTTTTCCACTACCAAACATGAAAACACGATTTTGGTTGTCGACCATGGCTGCTCTTTCCCACGGCAGTGAAATGCAGTGACACGCAGGCAGTTTGATTTACGTGCATGTTAAAAATTTGAGGTAGCTCACATCAATTTGCGCACTACCACTACAGTGTGTTTTACATTAATGTCATGATTTGGTACATTAAGTAAAGAATTTAATTCCTTTTAAATGCTAAGGTGCAAGCAAATGGCTGAATGATGCAGTGCTCAGAAACTAAACTGCAGCTGTGCAGATTGTCACCATACAATGTAAACTGCTCCAGCCATCACAATGTATTCTTTTTGTTGACGTGCATTTTGAACAGCGGCACACAGTCACTGGTAGTCTTTCTTTACTGGTTGGTCTTCTGCGCTCTGTTCGAGATACACTGTACATGACCATGGGGCACCTGATCCCATGATACTGCTGGAACATAGAAAAATACAGATGATTGTTACAACCGTGCTTATGTGTAGGAGTATAAAGTTGATAAACATGCACGAACTATAGCTGTCGTAATTTTAGGAGCCGATGACAAGTATGAAGAAACAACAGAAAAGAAGAAAAAAGTTTCATCATGGAGACATAAATAATGAAGACTGAAAAAATTATTTTACAGTACAAATGGATAACTACGATGTTCATATTGATGGCAATGAACTTCTGCCCAAAAGTGAGGCATATAAGTCAATAAATTACATTCTATATCGACTTCAAACTAAGTGCAAGAAGCCAACCAAAAGTGAGTTTACTATGTTACTCATGTTACGCTATGCTACAATACAACAGCTAATGTTCTTAACTTCAAAATTATGTAACATAGCCACCTCATCATGCAGTGCGCAGGAGCAATTTTGCAGACCAGAAAACACAAATCATTTGTGGATTATAAGTGGGCTTGTTGCCCGCAGCTATTTTTCCTAACAAAGTACTTTAAAAAAATGCACTTCATTAGGAATCGTAAGCAACAAACACACTCATTATCTGCAAATTCATGCTAATGGGCTCTTACGGCTGCCACAAACACTCACCATGATTATTATTGATGTCAGTACCATGCCAGACGAATAGGCTGTGTCCTGCCCAGAACACCAAAGGTGCGCTCTATGACTTCTCTTGCACGGGTGGCAGCTGCACTGTACTGCTGCTCAGCTAGGCCAGCCACAGACAGCAGGGAGAGCATCCATGGCTTTCAGGCATACAGAGAGTCACCTTTAGAGATCAACAAGCGTGTACTTGGGTCACATATGATTTGTAGAAATAAACACATCACTATGTAATTGTGCTGAGAACATGTAAGGCAGAAATACAACATGCTACAACATTGAAAAAAAAGACAAGCTATGTAAGGTAAAATGCGCATTTACTGCCCTTGTGTGGCCTGAGGCTTGAACTATTCGCGAGTTTCTTTGAGAGAACAGAAGTAGGGGCGTCGTGCAGTGAGGAGTGAAGGCCAAAGCACTAAGTGCAGGGCCACTCGATCTGCCACTGGAATGCGGCAAGAGTCTGGAGAGCAGGTGAGAGGTTGACGAGTGGGCAGAAATATACCATGTGACCAAAACATACGAAGGCCCAGCACACTCTACTGGAGGGCGGCGAAATACGCCTCAAATCTCTCAGTCCCTTGTTCGCCATAGTTACATGTTTGTGGGTATCCAGCAAACGTAGCAGTGTACACTTCGTAGTGTCAAACATCAGAGATCTCAGCCTACACATGGTTCCTACACTTGCCGCCGCGCTCACCGGCTAAAGCAAAATTAAAACAAATACAAATAATGTGATGTTTAAAAGTCACGTGACTCTCGTCGTACTGCGCCTACTCCGCTTTTCAGGCAAGAGCACTACATACTGCTCCTGCCTGCTCTCAGAGCAGCAAAAGCGCTCTCGCTCTATCGCTGGATGACAGTGCTCTCACTCCTGTTCGACCACTGAAACCCGCCAGCTCTGAAGAGAGCACTTTCAGCGTACTTTTGAGTGCTGCTGTTCTCCCTATCGAATTTGCCATATAGCTCTTTCTCCCTACAAGTTTTGAACAGCCAAGCGGCTTTCACTCACTTGCTATTTCCATGCAGAGCACTTGAACCACAGAGCAAGTCACAAGCTCAGGAGCTCTATAAGTAATGAAAGTATTTGTGCAATTTCTAAATCACAAGCTTTTCAGTCTCACATGTATGGTGTTAAATTCATAAGCAGCAGACTTCACACTTTCCACATTGTCAGTTATCTTGCAGTTTGCTTCTTCTTAAGAGTCTAATTGGCATCGCTGTGTCAGTATACAGGCATCCACTGTTAGCAACGGTATTTGGGTTCTTAATGTGTGCACATTAAGTGGTGTGTACTTCACCATCTGCACCTAAAGAATAATTAACCTAGCAACCAACCATGAAGCAGTTTTGTGCCCTCGAGGCTCCCCGGCAGAGCACAGTCCATCCAGATGAGGCTGCCACTTCGAGGTCTGCTGTACGATGACACCCCCCACCATTGCAAAATACTGGCACGTTCGGGGAGCATAAGTCCTTCCTATTTCTGTACGGGTGCTACAAGTCATGAGGATGCTTGTTTTGTCAGTGCGTGCAATTGATGTATCCCAGGACCTTGGGAAAGTCTGCAATCTGTGAAGAGGCCAAAAAAGATACGTTAAAAAAACGAGCATCAAAATCGCTTTAATACATATTTGGCAGTAAGACAAAGCTATCGTCAAAGCTATCAAATATGCTATATTCACTTTGCAACAAACTGACTCCCCATGTAAGCTTTGCATACAGAATTCTAGTTCGAGCTAGTTGGTACTGGTTCATAACTGAGGATACTTTTGGCGCAAATCGAACGAGGACACACAACACAAAAGAACAGGAAGTTCGGTACCCGTCCTGTTCTTTTGTGTTATGTGTTCTCGTTCGATTTGCGCCAAAAGTATACTCAGCTTTGCATACAGGAATATACGTGTCCTGGTAAAGTATAGTGCTACCACAGCGGTAATCTTCTATAGAACAAATTTTGAAAAATCAAGGGAATTCCTGAAAAAGTGCTACATGACTACTGCAAAAATAAATTCGCATCAAATATTCACCTCTGCACTAACAAGTGTGGTAGACAGGCTCCTCTTAATAATCAAATAAACACCTGCTTAAATCAAACTATAAACACTGCTGACGTATTTGCCTATATATATATATATATATATATATATATATATATATATATATATATATATATATATATATATATATATATTTCTTCACATTTACGTTACAATTACTTCTAATAAAGTCCCCTATCCCTATACTTTCCTTCGCATCATTGTCTGTTAGTTCGCATTAATGATGTGTTTAACAAAGCAAACGAGCCCTTAACCCTTTCAGTCCCGAATTAAATATTTTCAATGTAAGCAACTAGCTCTTACATTTTGAGATGAGCATGATCGTGGTAGTCCTAAAAAACTGAAAAACTATTCGCTCACACTTTTCAGAGAAGAGTAATGGACGTGTCAATTAATTTAACAAATAATTATTATTTAATAATCATTCCATAATTTTTGCTTCATTTACTACATAAAATATTATTTACATAGGATAGCATATTGTCCAATAGCCAAAATTCAAATTTCCGACACAGAACTAAAATTAATGCCCTATCTCTGCACGGTGAAAGAAGACGCTGCCTCAGCGAAATGCGCGAGCAGCACGACCGCTTCTGTAATTTCTTCGCTCAGACGTGACCTGCCTTTATTATATGTACCATGTTGACACCACATGTAGGGCAGATGCTAAATACGGGCTCTTGAGGAAGAACAAAGCTTTATCTTTACCAGATGCTTGCTGACTGACCTACATAATTTATGATTCCAATTGGAATCACAGGGACTGAAAGGGTTAAGTTCACACTTCTTTCCTTCGTTCATAGAAGCAACAAGTCTGGCAGACTTGTTGCCTTCAGGTGGTATGCGAGGGATTATTAGTCAGCTGCCAACTCGTAATAAGATCACGTGCTACGTGACGCCTACAGGCAAAAAGAGTGTTCCACACTCGCCGTAATGCCAACAGGCGGCGCTGACTGACGCTCCCACGTTTAAAAATGCACATATATACCCTATAAAGTGGACGAAGGGATGACCGCCACCGTAGCTCAGTGGTAGAGCATCGGACGCGTTACTCGAAGGTCGCAGGTTCGGATCCTGACGGTGGCAAGTTTTCTTTTCGACCACTTTCCTTTCTTCACATTTACAATACAATTACTTCTAATAAAGTCCCCTATACTTTCCTTGGCATCATTGTCTGTTAGTTCGCATTAACGATGTGCTTAACAAAGCAAACGAGCCCTTAAGTTCACACTTCTTTCCTTCGTGTGTGTGTATATATATATATATATATATATATATATATATATATATATATATATGTGTGTGTGTGTGTGTGTGTGTGTGTGTGTGTATAATATGTGATAGTAGCACATGTTTTATACTGGAACTCAATATGGGGTAACATTACATCTGCTGGGGTGAAAAAAGCTTACACACGTTATAGTACTACGCGAATAGCAACGAAATTAGCTGCTCAAGTTCAACTCACCGGTGGCAGAACGATTAGCAGCCGTCAGTGTCATCAGGAATGGAATGCGCTCTGCGGCAAACAGGCAAGTGGACTGGAAGCTGCCGTTGACGTAGAAATGCAAGGCTAGCAAGACGTGTCCGTCCACTGGTAAAGCGTGAGACCTCGCCATGAGCAGTGGTAGTCAAGGCTCCAGTGCCATGCATAACGACGTGTCTGATGGACTCGAATACTTGTAGTCAGCAGGCGCTGGTCTACGACGTCACCCAAGGCAAGGCACCGGTGAAAAGTGTGTTCTTTCGGGAGGCAAGCGCGACTGACGTTCACGGGCTCTCGCTGCCAGGTAGAACTCGAAATTTTCACCGAAGAACAGTCAAGGCGTGCTGCCAAAGCAGCCTCACTTACAAGAGAATGTATCGGCTCGCGACTTCGATTCGACACATTACGACGTTCGGACTGCGATGAGCACAAAAAGCCGAAATAACGAGTTAAAAAATAATACGCGAAGCCCAGAGCCAAATCCTTAAAGCACTCGTAAAGCACCATCGCAACTTCACAGGGCAAAACACAGTCATCAACGCTGTCTTTTAATGTTCTGTCACACGAGCACAGCATCTTCACGAGTCTTGGAAATGTCAACACAGCACCAATGTTCACAACACACATTGTTTCACTTTCAAACACTGCCTTTTCCTGGACTGCTCACGAGAAAATAGCAGCGCACGGGATAACCAGCGTCCAAGCAATAACCGAATACAGCACGTAATTCATACGTTACCGTACGCACTCGGGATCACTCAAGTAACGTGTCAAAGCGCTGTCAATTCGAAATGCCGCACTGCACCCAACTGAGAAACTGGAAAGCGAAGCAAACGAACTGTCACCGAAACTCGAACACACATTGCAGGCTCCTCGAGTGCTAGTTGCCGTCGATACACAGGCGCCGATCCCCGCTTCATAAACACACCGAGGCACAAGCTTCGCTACGCCTCACCGCACACCGAGAGACACTGACGTTGGTTTTCACACGGCTTACACGCACCTGTCCAGTCGAAACACATCCAGTCGAACGCTGAAGGAAGTCAAGCGAGAAGCGTTTGTGAAAATTGGCACCCACACGCATACACTGTTTACGACGCCATGTTGTCTTGGCGAACTACGCAGCAGGAGCAAGCGCTGAGAGAACTCGTAGAAAGCTCTTGCGCGTTTTTGATGGCGAGATAAAAATTGCTCTTATGTGCGAGGGGGAAGATATGACGAATACGACAGGGCAGCGCGATGAAAGAAGTGTTTTGGCAACGTCATAAGATGGCCTGATGTCGAGAATACTGCTTCCCAACTAATCACAATGCGCCTCTCGCCCAAGCTGTCGTCTGCTAGCATTTGTCGTCTGCTACACTGGGCGCCGGCAGCGGTGATTTCGCCGTGGCTACACTTTGATTTCCGGGCCAATCTGTCGCTTCTTAGAGCAAAATACATATCAGTGGATGAAAACAGCGTTAATTTATTTGCTCACGCCAGGTTAAATGGCAGCTCAAAGTCAAAGAGGCATGAATTCGGTAATATAGTTTGCTTATATATGCTCGAGAATCGCGAGCTTTCGCACACGTTTTCGGTGTCATTTCAAATTACTGGAGCCATTTCTTTCTGACTGCTTGCCATACAAACGCGTTCCATTTCGGTTTCTCAACAGTGAAGGTCGAAAAGCTGGATTTGTCTGTGATTTCATGCAGAATCGTAAAAATGGCTAATATGCTGTGATTTGCGATGTACGAGCCCGCCCTGCATTGGTGCAACGTGCATAGCGACAGCTGCATTTCAGACAACGTGCATATTGGGTAGTTGAAGCCAATCCAACTAGAGAAGTTGTGGAACCACGTAATAGGCCTTGATAACAGCTAACTGAAATCTTCCGTTCATTTTTATTTCCAATAGCGAGCAGCTGATGTCGTCCTCTGAACCTCTTTGGTGGTACTTTCCACCAATGCTGCGTACATCATCATACGTTGGACCTCTCATTGGAGGAAGTGGGACGCAGCACAACAGCATAACAAAAAATGTTGACCAAATAGCGCGCCGCTTTCGACTTCACCGACCATTCACGTAGTACTTTGGTTTTAATCC
The DNA here is from genome assembly GCA_030522465.1 of Rhipicephalus appendiculatus. Classification (NCBI taxonomy): domain Eukaryota; kingdom Metazoa; phylum Arthropoda; class Arachnida; order Ixodida; family Ixodidae; genus Rhipicephalus; species Rhipicephalus appendiculatus. Next base: position 315,244 of record JALIZH010029954.1, read on the forward strand.
AACCACGAGTCTTTGCTTGCATAATTTTTCGCTCCGGACAACCAATAAGCTTCCTTAATTACTGTGACACGAAGCTTATTACACGAGTGCGAGTGTCAATACTGTCCACTGCGTACAAAGCAAACAACGCACGAAACTCAAAGCGCCAAAATAAAATAAAATATACCAGCAATCATCGCGCAGCCTTACATGGCCGCGAACTAGCTGAAAATCAGCCACGGTGCCCAAATACCCCACCGACGTTGCATGTTCTAAACAGCCATATTGTTCATAAGAGTGGTCCGGACCACTCTTAGCATTTCCTCGTAGCCACGCTATTTCTGCGGAACTTTTTTGCTTCGTGAATCCACTTTCGAGCCTTTTTCGGTGACGTCAGCAAATATAGCAAGTGCATCACCACCACTGGCATGTTCCTGCACGCTCGCAGCGCGCTTTATCGCAGCGGCCGATGTGATAACCATGGCCTCTTACGAGGTTTTTTTGGCTTCGTGAATCGACTTACGCGACAAAATTTCTCTTGCGCGAAAATTTGATCGTAAGTGAGCTTTGTGAATTCGGCCCCTGAGCTCTAACGTCGCTCCTCTACGTAGACATTGGTGCTCTGACATCGCTCGCAGTAGCACGTGACACTGCAAGAATTATTCGAGGCGACAAGTGTAATTTCTGTAATATGTTGCATAAATAGGTGAATGAAATTTTAGAGAAATATTAAAAACAGAAACGGCATGTTTGCATTTTTTTTCTTACTTCGAATCGCAGCGAGCTGTGAGACGAGGGTTGCCGTTGGTGGCTACTTTGCGCCAAATTGGCTACTTTACGACCCCGTTTGGCGACGAAAATTTGATGTTGGCGCCATGGCTACTCTTTGGCTACTTTGAACTACTTTGGCGCATTTAGTAGCCAGTTTTGTTGTCATTTTATGGCTAAAGTACATTGTTTCCTAGCTTTTCTGTCGCGTCAGCCGATGCTCTTGTACCCTCTCCCCACCAGCAGGCTGGTATGCGCGAAGCACCCCAAAGCAACACGCGGCGCGTGTCAAAAGACGGAGTGACGCAGTTGCGAGCACGTTGGCAAATTTGTGGCTAGCACGTTGCTCGCCATTATGCTGACACTGCGCACCGATGTCTAATGCTGATGTAGAGCGCATGTTCTCGTCTACACCTGACAAAAACATAGATGCGCAAAAAAAATTAAACAGGACTGTTCATCTTCACCAGGTTTTACCATTTGAAGCCGGACTGGCATCATGGAAACTCTACCAGTGAATTTCGCTCTGCAGCTCCAAATAAAAACTACTTCCTCATTTAATGTTCCTACCGACTGGTTGGCTATAATTCTCCAGAATTACTCTGTCTTTTCGTATGAACTCTGTCTAGACTGTAAACTATATGCAGGTGCACTAAACTTACAATAACTTATTCATTTATTCGATCGTTGCTTGCCTGTGACTTCAAGACCGAGCAAGAGGCAAAACGAATTTGTGCTTTCACTTCTATATTTTTGCTTGTTCAAAATTATGTTATTTGTAGTTCAGCAATCAATACTCTGTTCATTTACCCACTTCTGTTCTATTTGGCTACAAATTTGGCGATAAATTTATGTGGGATGGCTACTTTGGCTACTTTTAGCTTGTGTTCTGGCTACTTTTCAAATCTCCCCAACGGCAACCCTGTGTGAGACTAATCTGTCACCATACCCTATACGTTCGTGTTTTAGCCGTTCGCGCGTCGCGCCGGCACCAGCCTTAACAACGCTTGCGCGATTTTGGTGCATTGTCCCGAACAACAGTTCCAGCTGTGCGACGCGGTGTGTCGCGGTAAGGATACGTGATCCGTGCCAGCCTCTCCAAACGTGCGCGCACTGAGAGATCCATCTCAAAGAAATAGGCAGTACACTACAGAGAACGCCGAAACGACACAGCACAGCTCGCGTGCACGACCTGGCTCAGGCACGTCATGCGCACGTGACCTTGCGCGCGCATGACGCTTCCTCTCATAATGGTTTCGCGGCTCGTAATGAACCAACTTGAAAAATTATTGTGGTCCAACGCTCTTCATTGGGCACGCATCAACAAATAAAACCAAACCCGCGTGCACATCACATTTTTTGCAATTTCGATCTACACTCTCCCCTAACAGCACTCCATGGTTTCGCATTCGTCCGTCACCTTCGCGCGGCTGCACAGAGTGACCTTCTCTTTCTTGCCCACTGCCACACCCATGTCTTCAAGGTGGTTCACTTCCTTGAGGACACTGGAATAGACAAACGGCTCTAGAAGCCAACCGCCGCGTACTCGACCATGGACACCACTCTCCCTTATTCTCATCTCCTCTTCCCATGTTTATTTCCCTCTCCCCATTCCGTAGTATACGTTGCTTCGCTACCATTTAGGGTTGCAGAAACAGCGCCTTTTCCTCTCCTGAACCTCTCCTCCTTTAGCCGCTCGCGACATCTCGGCGCGTTGGCGTAAGATGATCGGCGCGTCCCATTTCACGGCTGCTAGCGATTGTTTTCTGGAAATTCGCTGAACTAGAAGGCTAGTTTGAACCCCCTAGTATTCCTACAAGTCAATGTTGCCTGGTAACATGAATAATGGTCTCAAACTGCGCTCGAAAGTGAAATTTGGGATTAAATAGTCTCTATATAGGCACCCATTTGAAAAATAGGCATTTTTAGGCACTATAAAAACACTATAAAAGCCCTTCTTAACCTCTATTTCGTGCTCATATATCAATGTGGTAGGATAGGAATGCAAGGAACAAAATAGGCGTTTGCCTATAATCCAGTCTCTACTTATCACTGGTTGTCGCGCAAGCTCTGG